>OX326957.1:32045633-32513633 GCA_946800325.1 Luzula sylvatica | reverse complement strand
CTGAATAAATATAAAAATCTCATGCCACAGCAACGGGTTGCGGATTGGTCTTGTTCTTATGCGGAGGTTCTTTAGAAGGCGAGAAATCATCAGAATCGTATATAACAGTTATGTAGAGAGAACAGGACGGGCAACGAGCGATTTCCTCTCCAATCCAGAGATCCTCGAGTGAAATCTGAAAGAAATCGCCGCAAGGGCAAGGGTACGTGTACGACTTCAGATCCTCTTTCCACTCCATGTCCTCTATCTCCACGTCGTCGTACGACATCGTCGGCGCCGATTAGCTCTAGTGTTAGGTTAGGGTTTGTAGTTCAGTTGAGTTTTATAATTTACGAGGCGGCGTCTGGGTCAAGAAAAGGCCAACGGGCTGTGTAAGGAAAGAACTAACAGGGAGAGAACAGAGAAGTCTCGTTCTTATACTCGGTTAGAAAATATGGGAATTCAAGTCCGGGTTTTCCAAGGTATTTTGGGTTTAGGGTTATTTCAAGATTTGGGAAACCATTTTTCAGTTCTAGGTACTATATATGGGTAAGTTAGGATTTTATATCCTGCTTAAGTAAGGGTGTAATTTTATTTTTGTGAGATATTATTTATTGGCTCTAAGAACCTTGATTCAGAGAATTAATAAAAAATTTTGAGTAATTTTTTTTTATAGAGGATGTAAAATTTTCTATTAATTAATAATAGATATGGGATCATCGAACCCACTCTGTTTTCTATTAATTAATATATATAGTAATAATAATTATTAGGGGAACCCATTTATTTTACAATAATCATAGGCACCTATAATTTTTTTATCTAGATTTGCACCTAGAAGTACACGTGGCAATCAAATTTAGAATTTCTAAAATTTTATTTTCGTTTAAAAGTTTGATGTGACTGCACTGTGATTTGCCGCCTATGCTTCTAGAAGAAATCTAGGTGCAAAATCTAAGTGTCTATCATTATTGCTTATTTTAAACAAAACAATTTACGAAAGATCTTGCATGATTGGTATTATGATTTATGATTATAATGTGTAAAGAAAAAAAATAATGATTCATTCTAAATTTATAACTATAAAGATTCTTTATTATATAAAATATAACTCATAACACCAAAGATAACACAACCCTTTAATCTAGCGGTAAAGTGATTAATACAAGATAACAAAAAATTTAGGATTCAAATCTTATTGATATCACGAATACAAAATAAAATAAAAAATATTCATGATCATAAATTATGTTTCAACTTCGAAAAAACACCAAAGATAGCCCATATGTTCCTATAATATTTCGTTATTTATCTGAGGCCCACATATACATGCTATAAAGTATTTTTTTGCCTAACTGCATAATAGATTTCAAAAAAAAAAAAAAAAAAACATCATAATTCGGTCTCTACAATATTACAATTACAAAGATAATATCACAATTAATAAACAAAATGGACATATGTCAACAATCTAAAGAAATTTTAAATTTTTATACATAAAGAAAAAAGAAATTTGTACGAGTGAAAGGAAAGAGAGGCGGCGGCTTATGAAATCCGGGAGTTCAATTCCTAGTTTTATAGTATTCGGGATTTTAAGTCTTGGATTTATGATCTGAATAGGAAAAGAAAGTGTGATCGAAATTTAGCATGAACCTATCATTCAAAATGAATGATGAAAATGTAAAATTGATGAAGATAGACCTTATACAACTCTACTTATAGTAGTATTAGACTATAAAATATTTGAGGCGGAAATTTGGGGTAATAAGTGCTGAAAGAGCAAAATATGGAAATATGATGATAATAGCAAAATTGATGTATTTGCTTGTGTTGTAATCATATACTAAGAGATTGGAGAAAACTAATTGTTTTAAGAAATGAAGTACCCAAAGTTAATTAATTCGCGAATAATACAGAATGCCGGTTTGAAGAACGAGTGATTGCCCTTCTCCGATAAGTTGTTCAATTCGTGTATTATACGCGTATTATACACGAATATTTCAAAATTCGTATTATACGCTTAGTTCGCGTATCCAAATCAAAGATACGGAAATATTCGCGTTTTTTATGAAGAGTAAAAGTTCGGGCCGTATTTTTATAAAATTCGGTGTGTTGTTATTTTAAACTTTGCATGGCATGCAATAAATTTGTCATTAGAGGGTCAATGTGGAAAGTTTAGTCAACATATGATTATATCATTCATCAAGACATGGCAACACATTCATGTTTAGTCAAATACTATAATCCAGCAATGCATTAATCAAATATTTCGTGAATATTTTAATAAAAGACAATAATAACTACATGTAAACATGTGTATTATTTATTATACGGTAAATTAATAAATAGTAATTTTATTAAATAGTAATTTTAATAAATAGTAATTTTAATAAATTAATTGGTAATATATATTTTATTAATATTTGAAAATTATCTTTTTTGTATTTTTTTTTATTGGGATAGATTAGATCACTTCATAAGCGTGCACGTCATGAATAGGAGTGCAACGCGTGACCTTTTTATTTTTTTTATTTTGACATATTTGTCTAATTTCGACTGCAATTATAAATTCCAAACACACACCGAAAAAGATATTAACATTTATATAAATAAAGTCCAAAAAAGATATTAATATTTTTATTACTGAAGTAATAAAAATTATATTTTAAAAAATGTATCATACATATAAAAAGTACAATATATATAATATAAAAAAATGTATCAGACGTATATAAAAAATGGGTGTATGCATATTTTTATGTTCAAATAATTTATCATATTTAATATTCGGTCACAATGGTCAATGGGTGTATGTATATTTTGCCGTATTTTTCTTGCCGAATTCTAAATATAAATCGTATTATACACGAACGTATACGAATACATACATTTGCCGTTCACGTTTTTTTGGTCCGAATTTTTCGTCGTACTGAAAACCGTATGAGCCGAATTATACACGAACGTATCCCGTATCGTATTATTGCCGTATTCCGAATGACTACTATGTCTCCGACCAAGAGACGGCTCGATGTTGCCACCCTTTGTGTTGGGCTTTCAAGTAATAAATAATTAGCTAATTCCTTGAATATTTCACGAATTTAACAATTAAAAAAAACGCGAAGTTCGCGTCTCCAATTCAATGATTTGGAAATATCCGTGAATTTTCTGACCAAAAAAAATTCGGCCAAATTTTTGCAGACTTTTTTTTTTTTTTTTTGAAAAACTAAAGAGGCGAAGCCTCTTTTAATATATTAAAGCAAAGTTTAATACATTGGTGCGATTTTACATGATAAATGTAAAAAAGTAGTTTCGCAAAAATAAATTATAATTGCAAAAGTAAGATACATGCCGAGAGATGATGCTTTCTGCCATCCTTAGACGAACGCAACCTCCCTCTGCCCTTGGTTTGCCACCGTCGTTGTCGCGGCCCATCGCTCTCGGACTCGCCCCCAGACTCGCCCCAGACTCGGCCGTCGCTCTCGGCCTCGCCCCAGACTTGGCCCAGACTCGTCCCAGACTCGCCCCAGACTCGGCACCAGCCTCGCGTTTTTTCGATTTCCCTTTTTCCCTTCCCGCTTTTTCCTTTCGAGTTTTTGCTCTTCGAGGAGCTCCAAAATCGTCCCGATGACAGCCCTCGCTAGCTTCGGAAACCCTCGCCGTCCGCCGCCGCCGTCGGATCTGCGTCGGATTTTGCAGACTTTTTCAAATTGAATTTTTTTTAATTGTTCATCAAAATTTGTAATTTTTGATGAAATCAGAGTTGCTAATTGCAATTCATTTCATTTTTGTAGTGAATATTTTGTTCTTTTTGTTATGATTTGGTAATTGGGAGTTTCTGATTTTTTTATGGAGACTAAAATTTAGTACATACAAGAAGATGCACTACATATATAAGTTCACGAAACTCATGGGACTGACTCTATGTAAATTGATGTTTTGCATATTATTAGCATAAGTACATTTCACAAATTTGTTTCTTCTGGTGTGAAACCAAAATAGAGATGATCTCCAAAATATAGCAATAATCAATTGAACATGAGATTGGAAATAAGGGCCGTTTCACAAGTGGAATTAATAGAGTGAAATGGTTTATAAGACGGAGGAGCCAGGAGGAAAAATTTAGTTAATAATTCCATGATTTATTGGCGTTGAAATTTATAATTTTTTGTTTGGTGTCTTAAAATATCTTAGAATTGTAAATTAACGACGGAACCACAAGCACAAAAGACATGAATAGGATCGATTTAGTTTTAATATGAAAAGCTTGTGTAAAATTGTAAATTACTATCTTCTTATTAATACAAACCTTAGGTTTGGCATCTTGCCACCTAATAAAAAAAAAAAATATCTTAGAATTTTGTTAATCAAAATGTAGAAATATACTTACTTAAAATTAGTAATAAAATATTAAATATGCAAAACATAACAAGGAGTCATGAAGCTTCTTAACATATTACAAGATGCATAATCAATAATTTCTGTAGATATTATATTTTCCTGAATTTTTCGTGTCGAATCTTTAATAAAAATCGTATTATACATGAGCCTATACAAATATGAATATTAGCCGTTCACGATTTTTTTGGTCCGAATTTGTTGTCATATTGAAAAACGTACTATCTTAATTATATATGAACGTATCCCGCACTGTATTATTACCATATCCCGAATGACTGGACAAGTCCAAATAAGTGCTTTGAAAGGTCGCATCTCCCCTCTTTATAATCGGCTTATCCGTTCTCCGCGACACGAAAAAATATTGTGACATGGTCGCAAGAGGTGGCAATCGGGCGGGTCGGGTCGGATCATTTCGGGTTCGGGTCGTTTCGGTTTGCGGGTCATTCGGGTCATCGGGTCGTTCGGGTTCGGGTCGTTCGGTTTTCGGGTCATTCGGTTCCGGGTCGTTTTGGTTTTCGGATCATTCGGGTTCGGGTCGTTTCGGTTTTCGGGTCATTCGGTTCTGGGTCGTTTCGGTTTTCGGATCATTCCGGTCTTGGCTATTTTGATTTTCGGGCAATTCGGATTTCGCAAAATTTGATTTCGAATCATTCGATTTTCCAAAAATTTAGTTTTCGGGTAATTCCGGATTTATTTTATTGATTCCCAGATATTTTAGCAATATTATATTAATTTTCGGGTCATTCGGGTAATATTTTAATTTTCGGGTCGTGAATTTCGGATCATTCGGGTTCGAGTTAGTTCGGATTTCGGGTCATTCGGTTTCGGGTCGATTTCGGATTCGGGTCATTCGATTTCGGTTTCGGTTTCGGGTCGTTGACTTGTCAACATTTTCGGATCGGGTCGGGTCGGGTTCAGGTTCGGACAGATCAGGTCATTTTTTCAGGTCGGATCAGATTTTGCCAACTCTAGCAAGAATATGAAGTCTCAGTTCAATGATCTGACTAGGCAAAGAAATGTGATCCATATAAAATTAGTATGAATTCATTATTCAAAATGAATTTGTGGAAAATTTTCAGGTCGTGAATTTCGGATCATTCGGGTTCGAGTTAGTTCGGATTTCGGGTCATTCGGTTTCGGGTCGATTTCGGATTCGGGTCATTCGATTTCGGTTTCGGTTTCGGGTCGTTGACTTGTCAACATTTTCGGATCGGGTCGGGTCGGGTCGGGTTCAGGTTCGGACAGATCAGGTCATTTTTTCAGGTCGGATCAGATTTTGCCAACTCTAGCAAGAATATGAAGTCTCAGTTTAATGATCTGACTAGGAAAAGAAATGTGATCCATATAAAATTAGTATGAATTCATTATTCAAAATGAATTTGTGGAAGATGGTACTTATATAACCCAATGTAGAAATAATTAAAAATTTCTTTATTAAAAAAAATAACGTTTACTACAACACAATTTAAAATTAGCTTCCATCAGCACATAGAAAATAAAATAAAAATAGAAATGGCTACGAGTATCTAAAAGAAAGTTATATTGTTAAATACAACACAAATAGTAGAAAAGCTTCTCAAACTGAAAGCATGCCGGTACGAGATTCAAAGATCGGTACCGACACCAAGTATGCATTGAGCGAGATGCGTCAGATAGGGTTCGGCTTGCGAATTTTTACTAAGTATTGTCACGAGGCTTTGGAGCTCTGCATTAAATTCCATCTCTAACTTCCTGTTACAAAACACGCAAACAAAAGAAATCATGAGCAAAATTAATTTTAGACATAAATATCGTGATTTTGCTTACATGATTGAGTCTGAGAAGACTGTTTTTTCCAAATGAATCTTCAATTGGTCTCCTACGAGCTGAGATTTTCTCGTTTTTCTATCTGATTTATCGAGTTCTGGTACGTTTATAGATGGTACTAATATTTGAATTGATGTTGCGTACCGAAGACACAGAGCCTTAAGCTTCTCTACTTTCTGTAATGAACAAGTTTCAACAAAATAACGTTAGTTTTTTTTTTCAAATATTTAGAAATGTAAGGGGCTTTTTTGTAAAATCTACCTACCTTGAGGAGTTGAGGTAAAAGGAGCAAGCACTCTTTGAGGCATTTGTTTAAGAATAAATCATGGAATTGAATTACCTGCATTTAATCAATTTTTCAAATTATTACCTGAGAAACTTTTGGTTATGTTACGAGTACATAAAAAAGGGATAATTTCATGGACACCCTTGCAAAATCTCAGAATATCACTAATACTCATATGCAAGAATATCATGCATTCGCATCCTTTCTATGTCTTATAAGTGTTCCAAAACTAATCATGCTTCATAAATAAAAGGTAATTAAGGTTTTTTTAATCTAGGGGAAAAAAATTAGGGGCATTTATGATATTTCACATTTCGGAGAGATATACATAGGGGCACTGGCAAATTTCATATTTCCAATAATTATTACGGTTTTCAATTTTTTTCAGTTTCATTTTTTAAATTTGAATTTGAACCTCATCTATGCTTCTGGCAGTTTGAAGCCTATCATGCATCATATGCCAGTTTGGTTCAAGAACCTGACAAAATCAAAGAAAACTCAAAATCACAAATAATAATTAACCAAAAATCTTAAAATATTACAGAATTGAGTTTTGAATTTTGTATAAATTACCTCGAAAGTGAGATAATGCAAAAGACTATTAATAAACTTAAGCATGCTTCTGCAAAGAATAGACGATCTCGAAATGGCCGTCCCTAGAATTTTATAAACCCTAAATCCCTGCAATTCAAACAATAAGATCATTAAATTATATTTACATACTTAGTAAATAAATTAAAAATCTTTTTTTAATACCTGATGTAATTGCCAAGCGGTACAGAGTTCACGACTGACGTGTTTACAATGAAATAAAAGACGAAATATTAATTGGTATTTCGTAAGAGCCTTTCTCGATATCACAAGTGATAAAGGCCATTGCACCTACAATTTTACATTAAAGCCCAGTTATTTTTCCAATATTACAAACAATAAAAAGAAGGAAACTGATTAAATAGTATATACCTTGTAACTTAGACTGAATGTTTCCAAGCCAGTAATATTCAATGGCTCAGATTGATCCGAAATGTCAACGGCGAGATTGGATACGTCAGAAGAAGATTCTAGAAGATCTTTTAGGGTTGTTAATGTCTTTAAAAGCGACCCTTTTTCCTGTCAATAATTTCACGCCAAAATATTAAAATTAAAATTAAAATACAATTTAAAATATGAATAAATTAGGTTAATTATTTTGTAACGAGCATTTGTACCACACAACAAGTTAACTCTTCATGGCATGGATCTGAAGCCGCAGCTGTCATTCTCAAAGCTAGGTCAAGTAGAGACTGTAATATAATGTAATAATTCAAATATATATTCAAAATGTGAATATCATGATTTTTTTTTTATGTTTGTAGGGATATTCGTGATATTTCTTGTTTGGAAGGGTACAAATGAGATTTTTGAGATTTTGCAAACCTGAAGTTTCTCGACGGATATTTCAGAAGGATTCTTCGAGAGCTCTTCTCTTGCTATATCCATGAAATGAACCAAAAAATCTCCCTACAAAAATAAAAACAAAAATAAATAATAAGTGTGTGTGAGTGTGTTGAATTTATTTATTTATTTAGAGAATACCTGGTCAAGGAGTAAATAGCGCTTCAAGCACCTTAATTTGCTAACGAGGTCATACTTTTTTTAAGAAAAGGAAATAAATTAAAATTAGAAGAAAATGACAATGAAGAAATAAGGTATTAAAATTAAATGTAATAATAGATTATTAAAATAATAATAATAAAGTACCTTGTTTTTAATAAGAGTGAGGAGTTCTCCACTTGCGAAATCATAAGCAGCTTTAATGCGTTCCAAATATTGATGGTTCGAACCCAAACTAGTCAATTTCAAATTCTCTGACAAGGGCACCTTAAATGGGTAAATTTGTAACTATGCAACTCTAGTGGATATTTTTGCAATTAAGAACATCAATTTCACCAAATTAGCCTGAATTATGGCAAATTAACCACAACCCAAAACCAATAAAATAGAAGAGGAAAAATGGAACAGGAAAAAAGTATTGCTAAACCCTAAACACTAAGATTTGTACCTGAACAGGGTGACCGCACTCTCTCAGTACATTCAAGTATTTTCCAGTGGTGAGAATTGCATGAGAAACACTCGTCAGAAAAGTCGGTACGCCTTCTTTTAACTTGTACCTGTGTTCCCAATATTTCGCATCATAATCCTCTGTCAAACTTTCCTGCCAAAAAATAAAACAAACAAAACATTTAAAATATTAATGAAATTATAAATATAAAAATACTTTGCAAAGAAGAAAGAATAAAGAGTACCTTTTGCAATGATTTATTTTCGACAATGAAGAATTCTCCATATGGATCGTCTATTACTCCTTCATACACCCACCTTTAGCCAAAACAAAATCATAAAAAGAAATTGTAAAAATTGCAAATATAGGGTTTATTATACAAATTTTACCTCTCTAAAATGGCAAAATAAGCAGCACTAGAACACTCAGTCATTTTTTCAAGTAGAGATCGAACCGAGTTATCACCAGCCATTGCCTTCACCTGCAATTTCCAAAAGTTCAGGGGCATATTCGTAATTTCGAAGAATTCTAGGGGTATTTATGTAAAATACCTGTCTTTGAAGGAGATTAAGCGTTGCAGATCCAGAGACATTATCTGCATTGGCTTTCTCGACTAGAATCGATAATGCATTCATCGATCCCATCATTCTCTTAATAAAAGAACCAAAAAGTATTAGAAATTATATTTTAATATTAATATTTTAGAGAGAGAGAGAGAAGAGAACCTGGCAAAAAAACCAAAGGCTTTGAGAGGACAATTTGCCGAGACGAAATTGATGTTCGAGCTGAGCAACCATTGCTTGATAATCCTATCATAATAATAATCACAAAATAAATGAATATTAATTAAATCCAAATGTATTTATATTCACTCAAAATACATAAATAAAATATCATAATTACCAAAAGAAAGACTCGTAAAGCTGCAGCAAGAGCATGATTCACTAAACCAGCTTTAAACTGGGATTTCAGTTCCACAAAATGGTTAACCAAAACAAAACCCTCGCATAAAGGGAATATTCTCTTAGTCGATTCCTACAAAAAACATAATTTTACTCAATTAATTCACATTTTGATTATATTTTTGCAAATTAAATGAACCTGTAAAGCGAGATCCATGGATCTACCGATTTGAAAAACTACACAGCCTTCTTTTCCACGGATTCTTTTGATTGAAATGTACCGCCCTTCGATACCAACTAAGGCTGAGAGTAAATCGTCTATTAATAGTAATTCCTGTTTATTTATTCAAAAATATAATTAATTGTTGAAAATTGAAATTTTTTGAAGAAAAAAAATTGGGTTTTGTTTGTGTGAATGAAATGAACTGAACTAACCTGGACCGAGACTGCATATGAAGCAATGTCTCGTTCATTGTCTCGGCTGAAGATAAATTATGTTTTAATTAAGTAATAAATAGTATATTTGGCAATTAAAAGGGTATATCAAGATTTATGAAAGGTATTTTGAGAATTGAAATGAACCTGGAGTCCAGGTAGAAGGGCTTAGATCCTACTATCTGAGATGGTGCTTTGATTTCCTGTTATTTTAGAGAGAGAGAGAGAGAGAGGGAATTTGAGTAAAGGTTCAATTAAGGCTATTTCAGAGCTTAATTGTACCTTAATCAGTAAATTGTGTACCCAAATGGTCCTATATTGTATCACTGATATTCATACTAGCGCTAAATTTCTTAATGTTTGAGTGTGAGTGAGTGTGTGCGAGTGAGAGTAAGAGTAAGAGTGAGAGTAAGAAAGATGGACCTGATGAAAACGGCCAGTGAGAAACGGGCGTTCAAGATTCCATCTGGGAGTAGCAGGGATCAGATCCGCCATTGAAATATCAAATAGAAGACTAAATTGGAAAAAAGAAAACATCATTTATGCAATTGATTGACAAAGAACACCCTGTATCAAGAGAGAGTCGAGTGGAGAAGAAAGACAAATACTTGCGTACCTGATTCACACGATTTGGAAAGAACGGTGTAGGCGAATCTTTACAGGGTGCTGTAGAGAAGATGAAGAAATAGCCAAGGAAGCGATAGAAGAGTGTGAGCTGTACAGGCGAGCTAGGCGCGAGATCGGAAAAACGGCGAGCAGGATCGGAGTTAACGAAGAGGGAGAAAGATGAAGCTTGAAGAAGGAGCAGAAAAAATTAGCTCAGTAATGGGCTGGTGGAATGGGCCAAGTATATAATGAGATTTAGATAGATAATTGTGTTTAATTTTATAAGTTGTAAAAAAACATTATTTTTTCGATGAAATGCATACGTGTTTAGGAAGTGGGACAATAAAGCTCACTACGAACATTTTCAAAAAAGAAAGTTGTGAAAATTTCCAGCTCAGTTTTTCAGTTCGAAAAATCAATTAACTAAGTATTTACACAGTATACACACACTTTTAACTAAATAATGTGTAAATACATCTCAGCAATCTCAATTACTTCCGATTTCTCCAAAAAATCACGCAATTTCACGAAGAGTATTAAACCTTCTCTTTCTTCTCTTATTTTTTTCCTTGTACTTTTCCCTCCTTTTTCTCGATTTTCGATCCGAAGGACTGGAGGATAGAGGCTTCAAAGAATTAAGGAATTTGATACAAGGCCTCACAAAGCCCAACTAAAGAAGACGAATTTGTTTTTCGGGTTTTCGAAAACCAGAATATAATTCCTATGTTTTTGAAACCGAAATTTAGTTTCCAGGTTAAATTAAATCTGTATTAAAACACGTATATAAAGCATCTTATTATATCATTCCCTACTTGATAAGGCAAAACATGGTTAATACTTTTAACACAAATGTACAAATTTACACTACCCAAAAATTTCACTTAAGGGACGGTAAATTAGACCGAAACGATCATTAATAATTATTTAATACAATTTATTCATCGAGAAAACAAGAATCGAAATTTATTATCATCAACAAGCTTTACAAGAATGAATTAAAATCATCAAAAAACTCAAAGCAGGTGTGAATTATTATTATTGTTCATATTCCCTTGTGGAGGAGGCTGAGCAGAGAAAAGCGGGTTTACACTCGCAAACGGGTCCGAAAACGGGTTACCGGGTCCAATTTGGTTATTCATATTTGGATTCTGGTACGCGCCCATCATCTGTTGTTGCTGCTGAGTCTGGTACGGATTGTAACCGTTGTAGTATTGCTGTTGCTGATAATATTGTTGGGTCTGGTTGTACTGGCCCTGTTGCTGAGTCAGCATGGCCATTTGAACGTTGCCAGGTGGCGCGACCGCATTGGACACTGCGAAGGGATCCATTTGGGTCTCGAACGGGTTGGCGGATGCGGATATGCTACCTGCGTAGGTACCGCTTGCTATGTGTCGCCTCGTTGTGTTGTCTTCGTACAGACTGTCGAGTAACAGCTTGTCGAATCCACCCCCCTAAATTTTGAAATTACAAATTAGTTTTTCAAAATATAAAATCGTATTTTTGAAAAGAACTGGTACCAATTTTGTTTCGACAGGTTGACTGGTATTGGTACTTGGAGTGGTGACCAATGCCAACTCCCATCCTGACGAACTCGGATCGAATAAATCTCGGCTCGTATTCGCCTTTGCAGCATCCTCTATATATATAAAACAACATCAAATTAAAATTTCTTTCAAAATAAATTATAAAGATATTTAATTACATAGAAGGTTCTGTTATCAACCTGGTGAGATAATGGCTAGAGCCAGCGCATTGCTCTGTTCAAGCTCTGCGGCCATGGGATTTGGCTCTTCATCCAAACCCTGTACCATTACAAAATAAAATACATATACATAAATAATCGACCTTTTTGATACGATTAAAAGATATAGCAAAATGTTATGAAAGTATAGTAGTACCAATAAATCGCCAGTTGTCTGAGCCGGTTCTGGTTCAGGTTCGGGTTCAGGTTCAGGTTCGGGCTCGGGCTCGGGCTCGGGCTCGGGCTCCGGATCGGGTTCCTCGACCTGTGGTTCCTCTTCTTCTTGAGGATGCTCTTCTTCTTCCTCTTGGTTGTATGTTAGATTATTCATCTCTTGATATTCCTTTCAATATAAAATTTAAATTTAAATAATAATATAATTTTAGGGGTAATATTAACTTATTAATGAATTTTGGCTATGTGAATTATTAAAAAATATATCTTCTTACAAGTTGCTTGCTCGACGAGGAGCCGTCTCTCGGTGCTTCTCTAACATACTCTTCCATTGTTGCGAGGAAAGATGGAGGGGGCTATATGCAAAACAAAATTTAATATGAAATTCATAATAAGGGTATGAGTGAAATTATTAGATTTTGAAAGGGCGTATTATACAGTTGAGTAAATTAACTAACGAGAAAAACCTGTTTCAGTTGAGGAAACTGAAAAGTTCGTGCAAGCTCGAGATGCTTAGAAAACTCGTAGAAATCTGCAAGAAGTTCTGCCTATATAAAATGAAGAAAAATAATAATATAAATATGTAATTATAAAACAAATTATTCATTTGTCAAATTGAATGTGTTTTTTCTCAATTTTGAGGAAGAGAGAGAGAGAGAGAGAAACCTGTTGGCCAGCTCGTTTATATATTTCGAGAGCTTTTATCGCATCGTACTTTGGCATCTCGAAGAACTATGAAGAAAGAAAAAAAAACATGTTAAATGAAAATTAAAAATTAATAATTAAAAGTAATAACGTGCATTTTTTATCGATGGTGGTGCTTACCGTATCGATGAGATTTATGATCCCATCATTAATCGAGCAGTAAATTTTGAAGCTTTCCTTCAAGACCTACAAGATAAAAAAAATCGAAAATGGAATTGTTACGTTTAAATGAGAAAAACCGTAATGCTAGTTCTATTTTGCATGAAGGCCCCTAAAAATAATTATTTTGCGTAAATGTACTTATAACGTACCAATGCGAGTGCGTACTGAACCAGAAAGTTAGTACAAGCTGCACCTTCAGGCTACACAATATTTAACCAAAAAAAAGTAAATATACAGAATTATAAACTTTCTTATTATAAATGTTTACAAAGAAAATTTACAAAAATAAAATAGAAGAAATGCACAATTCACATTTGCCCCTTCAAAGTCTCTAGATATCACATATACGATATACACCTCTAAAATATGACATATCGAGATTTTGCAGGGGTATTCACGATGTTTCACATTTTGGAGGGGCATACACGATATATCGAGATTCTGCAGGGGCATACGTGAAGTTGTGCCTCGAAGAAATATACCTGGCAACCAATTAGCCTAAACAAGAGTTGTTGCAATGGTGGCATATGTTCCAATAGATCCACAGATGGCAGTGTTCTTGTTCGACTATGCCCCTATAAAATTTACAAATTTCAATTAAGACCCTTATTTTTCATATTATGCATGAAATTTCTATGTTCATAGATGGAAATGACGAAACTAACCGTGGGATGGCCTTGAGGAGACTTCTTGATACGCTCGGCTTCTATGTCATATCTTAAAATCTTGTAGCATTCGAGCCTTTCTTCCAGAAATAGAGCATATGTCCTCACCCATGCCGAACAATCCCACGCTACGACAAAATATAAAGTTATAATCTTTCAACTGAATGAGAGAGAGAGAGAGAGAGAGAGAGAGAGAGAGAGAGAGAGAGAGAGAGAGTACTAACCGAGAGGGCTAGAATCGTCTTTAAAATTGGCAATTTGCAAGATATGGCCTCTACTGCAATAACTCACGAATTCCTCCTTAAACGAAGGATCCCCCTCTCTGAGAAGCCTGTGAATTACTATCAGTGTTTTCACTGCAACCTGTTTTCAAATTTACAACTCAAACATTAGAACTAAAAAATACACAATTTTTCTTTTTTTCGACAAAAAGACCCATAATGGGAAATGCCATTTGAAAAAAGGATTTAGAATTGTAAATACCGTCCAATTATGAGTCTTTGATAATCTTCTCGCGAGAGCAAATATACAATACGCAATATCAGCACGAGGACGACATGCAGAAGTGGCCAGAAATATTTCTACATAGGAATTCAAAAATCAAATCGCTCGAAATCGAAGAGAAAATTGAGAAAATTCAAACTGTTTTGTCTTAAAGTTAGTTACTTTTAAATTATCGAAAAACTTACTTCGAACATGCCTTTCCTTTGGCGGAGTTTCCACATGATTCGTTGCTTTCACGATGGCAACATCCAAGTCCTTTAAAAAAACCGACAAAAATTCACAGATAAATCATCAAAACGAAAATGCCAATTCTCAAATTAACCAAAAAAGGGCGAAAATGCTAGAGAAGAGAACCTTATATTCACTATTGACCTTAGCAAGGCTAACAGTAGTAGAGTCTTTAATTGCTCCATATGCCTTTCGCCATGGGGTCGACATTAAAGCTTCCTTCTTCCCTTGTTCTTCTTCTCTCTCCCAAATCCCAAGTCCTTAGCATAAAACCCTGATTCTAGTTCTATTTTTCTATTTTTAGGGAAGTTCCGCCAAAGGAAGTTTTTTGAGAACGACGATTAAACATGCGGAAGTTTTTTGATGCCCCCCATCTCTCTTTTGTTTATGCTCCAAAAAAGAATCAGCGTAGTTACTGTTGGATGATGAGCGCTTGACACGTGGAAGAGAGGGCGAGTTAAGACGACGATTAAACAGCGTGAATATATAAGTAGTATTTTCGTCCCCAGAACTAATTTTCGGGTTTTTAGTTCAGGGTTGTGAATAACCAGACTTTTGAATCCCGGTTGTTGAAATGTAAAGAATCTGGTCATTCTGGCCACGGTCTCGCTCTCTATTTCTCTCTCTCATTGAAAGTCTCCGAGTTAGGGTTAAGGATTTTCTCATCGAGGTCAGCAATGGCGTTGCGTGCGTTCTACAACGAGATAAGGAGCTTGAAGTTGCGCGAGGTGCCGGAGTACCTGAAGCCGAAGTTGTCGTGGGATAACGTTAAGAAGGGCGTCGACAAGTCTGTTGATCGCTACATCGAGAAGTACATCGACACCGGATCGCCCGAACCGATCTTCCACCTCTGCTATGGTGGCATGGCGTTCTCTTACCTCGTTGCTCTTCCCTGGGAGCGCCGCCATCTTGAAAACCTCGAGAAGGGCGGCCACCACTGATCTGTCTATCAAGGTTAGATCTGAGCTCAAGCTGAACATTTTTTGGTAGCTCGTTTAGTGTTTTCTTGTCGTGGTTACTTTGGTTATCATTGATTTAACTTTTTGTGAAAGATCAAACAAATCTATCGCAATTGGTTAGGGTTAGATCTGTCCCTCATCTAAGATAGTTTAATTGTGGCTTGGGCTTCTATCTGACTTTTGGTTTTATCTTGCCAGTTTGCGCAAGAACAGATCTTTGGTCACAAAAGCTAGTTTAATATTTTTTGTTTCGATTTATTTGGATTATGAGATCCACATATGAACTTGTTTTAGGAAAGATTGGTTTTCATTAATCGATCAATCAATTTCAATTGAGAAAGAACAAATCTTTGGTCATACATTTTGAAGTCTCATTTAACCTGAATCATGCAGTTTTGATGCAAATTGAAATTGAATATCAAATCATCGAAATTCAAAACACTAAATTAAATTGAATTTTAAATCACTAACTTGAATTGAATTACTTATAATGCAGGTTCAGATTTTCCTCTTTGGTTGTTCAAGGACGAGTATGCAATTTCTTCAAATAGTTTGTTCAAAACATATGCTACCTATGCATTTTTTCTCTTTTCTGTTGATGAAAATCTGTAATAATTAAACTCTTTTGTTTGCGGTGACTTCGGTTTGTATGCACGGAGATTTTAATTGGCAAATACAATTTATATTCTGCTCCGTGCATTTATTTTTAAAAATAAAAACCTTTGTTATATTCTGAGAAGTACATTTATCCTTATTTTGGTTAAAGTCAAAACATATGATGATATGCTTCATGTTAAGGTCCAAAAATGAATTGAAAAATTGAAAGTTTGGTCTAGTATCTGAAGGTTGAATCTTTTACTAAATAAATGTTGAGGTCATATTTCTCAAAAATTTATTTATAATATTAATAATTCTTCAATAAACATATTCATATCTATTCAAAAAGATATGAAGAAAATATTTGCAAAAATATTTTTTCTAAGATATTGGAGAAAAATATTTAAATTGTTATAAATATAATAATGTGAATGTCAAACAATAAATCTTGTGAAGATTAACACAATAATTATATAATATTTAGTGTATTTGTTGTATTATTTTTGTGTATTATAGCGTTTTATAAGGCAAGAGATTTCGTGAGCTAGCGCTCACCCACTCCTGTATAAAGTGGTAGTGGCTATTGTATTTATCCAACAATTCAATAAAAAACTTTGTATTCAAACTTTTGTTTCTTTCGTGGGCAAAGATTTTATTTCATAGGTCCATGATTTTTTTTAAGGTGCGGTAGACTTCAGTTTTTGAATTTTTAAGAAATTTTTGAAAAAATAAAAATTTATGTGTGTTAGTATTCAATTACGGAGTATTTTGAGAACGACATGAAATTTGAGTATTTTACTTGTGTTACACTTATATTTTGATTTTTTTTTTATAAAATAGGTTAATTGATTTTTTTTGAAGGCGTTGTTAGACTTCAATGTTTGGATTTTTAATATTTTTGTTGACAAAATAGAAAATTTGTATGTGTTAATTTTTAGGAGGACGTGAAAATTGCGTATTTTTTATTGGTAGGGCTTAGATATAAATAGAGGGGCTAGGATAGATTTTTATTCATTCCAACAAATACCAATAATTGTATTATCTCTTTCTTCTAGTATAGTGAAATAGTTTTAGCGCCGGCGGTCGCGGTTTTTTCTCTTCGGATTTCGACGTAGAAACCTTTGTGTTAATGTGTGTTCTTTTGCGTTTGTTTGCGGCAACGATCCTAACATAAATTATATATTCAAAAAAATTACTTAATATATTAAATAAATTATATATTTACATTTATTAAGTAAATAAGAAATCAATGAAAATGAATTATATATTCAAAGAAATTATTTAATTATTTAATATATGAAATAAATTTTATATTTAAATTAATTAATTTATTAAATAATATATTTTAAAACCAATATAAGTATTAATATATTAAAATAAATTAAATAATTTTTTTTATCGAAATCAATGAAAATTAATTATATATTTAAATTAATTATATATTTGATTGAATTAATAAATAATATATTTTAAAAAGAATATAAGTATACATAAAAATAAATTAAATCATATAATTTAAAATAAAAATATTTTATCTAAATCAATGAAAATAAAGTATATATTCATAGAAATTATTTAAACATTTAATGTATTAAATTAATTATATTAAAATAAATAAAATAAATAATATGTTTTAAAACTAACATAAGTATTAATATATTAAAATAAATTAAATAATATATTTTAATAAAAATATTTTATCGAAATCAATGAAAATGAATTATATATTCAAAGAAATTATTTAAACATTTAATATATTTTTCAACGTTTTACAAATATTTCTTTTAAAAATGCAAAATGCAAAAATGCAAAAATATTTCTAACAAAACTTAATTGATATCACAAATGTTCTGGATAGGGATCTTAAAAGCATTGAGGTTGATTCATGTAAACAGTTTCATGAGAAACAATTTAATTAAGATCACCATTGATTATATTTATTTGTTTGATTAAGAAATTTTGGGACACAACAATTGAGAGTACATATCTGATTGTAGTTTGTTCAATAACAAGACTAAATTTTTTATCATAGTCAATTATGTATGGGTTCTCGTTCTTGTACCGGCTTCAAAAACCGGTATTCTGTGCAATGGCAAAGAAGTTCTTATTGGAATTTGATTTGTCCCAATTTTGTTTCCCAAAAAAGTCAAGAATAATGAATGGAGAGGATTCAAAATAAATAAAAGAACAGATACCCAAAAAATGAAGAATAATATCGAACGTCTAGTCGCCTTGAGACCCAAGTTGTGGGCGACGATCACCACAGACAATGATGTCGTAATCAAACACCGTGGTGTGGGAGGTTGACTTCAAGTGGTTCAAGAAAGCAATCTGTCCACCACTCATATACCCAAAATACTCTTAATACAAATATTAACCTCGATTATGGTTTTTTAAACTCGAGAGCAAGGAAAATGTGTTCCCTTCTCCCTCTTATTTTGTTCCACTCTCCATTCTCTTCTCCAACAAAAACTCGAGAGCATACCCTTTGATTCTTCAAACCTGAGACCAGGTTTTTTAAACCAGAAACAAATTTACTACAATCCAAGATTCAAAATCTCAGAATCTTAATAACCAAAGAATTTACTTGAGCTGCTCATGCATAAATTAAAAAAAAATATATGTAATTTTGGCTAAACAAATTAAATGTTTCCATTTTTTGTTTTCTACTAAACAAAAAATGATTAGTAATCATAGTATAACAGTAGAACATTCCTATACTTCTATACACAATTGAAAGGTGGAGATACCTAACTATCTCAAATCTAGTCTATCTATAACAAACACTACAATAAATAATGAGAATCAATGGTATTAAGAGAATACAAAATGTAGTGCAGATTAACAATGCACAAAATGCACATACCAGACTTCTCCCTTGTGATTTGAATTTATTTGAGACTATTTACTCTTTCAGCGAATTTACGTCTCAACTGCAAAGCATTTAGAATGAAGAATTATGCTAACTTCACTAAAATTATATTAAATTAAGATATAACACGAATGTGAAAAATACTGTAAGTAAGCAAATTAGGAGAATATAGATACCAAATTTATACGCTCAGCTTCCTTGAGAACTTCAGCAGTCTCCAATTCTTGAGGAACAACACAATCAGCATGGATCGGGTCCCACTGGATAACACACGAACAATCCCAATCCCTACTCTGAACTTCATTAAATGGCGCCCTACAAACATGACATCATCGTCTGATCAGAGGAAACTCCTTTTGTTTGTGTGTGTGTGTGTGTGCGTGTGTGTGTGTGTGTGTGTGTGTGTGTGTGTGAGAGAGAGAGAGAGAGAGAGAGAGAGAGAGAGAGAGATACCGGCGCCATTTTCCACATAATTTACATTGGAGCCAGTTAACATGCTTTTGAACCTTGGGAACCTACAGTGTTGAAGGAGATTATACTAAAAATCATGATATAATTATAAATAAATAATGAATACAATATAGGGGGCTTCTATCATACACCCCTTTCCTTATCATACACCAATTTTCAAGGATATTTGGAGTAATTATCCATTTATGAATATTTAAGGTAAGATATCAAATATATTTATCAATTAATGTTTAATTAAATTGGAATTTTTTGTTGTTCATTTAAACCAAAATTTCCATAAAAGATAAATTTTATGATACACCATTTTACAAATATAATTAATTGCTAAAATACCCAAAATACCCTTGTAAAAGGGTGTATGATAGAACTCCCCTACAATATAATATAACAGGGTGATCAAAATGTCATACCTGTACGAATTCCGCAGGATCTATTTCACGTGGGTTGTCGAAATAGTCGTCATCACTACAAGAAACAAAAGGGGCAATCATTATTCACATGTACTGATTTTTTTTAATATAGTGAAATAGATATCACTTTTTTAATTAGTGTGATAAATTCCCCATCCAATACAAAAAGAAAACCAAATAGAAAGGCGTATTGATTTCGAAGAGAAAATTGTAAATTGTAAGCAAAAACAAATTATGAAACTAAAACAACTAATTATTTACTATGCAACGTAAATTAGCATCCAAAATAGTAAAGTTACCCCCAACAAATACTCCATTTAAATGTGTATTTCTTTGTGTTTGTGTGGGTCAATGAAGTTAATAAGTTGGGGTGATTATTCTTAAACCCCTAAACTAAAAAATAGTCGGTCCGAATTTTGGGTACAATAATAATTAGTTATTTAAAAATGATAATTTAAATAGAAGTACGTACTCATAAACTAGACCGGTCCATTCTTCTACTTCAACTTGGTAATATTCACCAATCCGAACACTAGATCTGTACCTCCTAGACTTCAGTTTTTCACTCTCCGAATCCAATTTTGGAACAAATCTTTTTGGCTTGATTAAACTACAAGGATGACAATACCAATCAAACCATTTGTCATCATAATCGAGCACGCCACTACAAGTCAAATGAAATGCTCGCTCGCATCCATCACAAATTACCATTTTTTTATTTTTTCCCATGCCGCCACAACTCTCGCACTTGAGAGATTCTTCGCCGACATAAGCTTCCGTGTCGTATACTTTTGAATTGTTTTCTTCGTTAAATAGGAGCCCGTTATCTAAGAGCACGGATATGCAAACCTCCTTAGACGAGGTGGACTCGGAGGTTTTTAAATTGCTTGTCGTTGTGTTTTCTTTGGATTCTTCTTCTATGGAGGTTTGAAAGGAACTACGATCCGACTTTCTTCGTTTGTGAATAATCCTACTCTTCTTTCCTGCATAGATAGGACACATTGTGCCTTATAAAACGGGACATCAAACAAAAGAACCATCAACACTTGTAACAAAAAGAAGGGCAAAATGGTACGATGTGCGCAAAATGTTGGGGTAAATAGGTCTTGTGTAGTATTTTTTATTTATTTGAAGTATACATTTTTTTCTTATTCGGTTTTATTCCCTGAATTTGTTTTGCAAATTTTACCAAGGTTTGACAATCAAATTTGGGGGAAATTGAAACCTAGACCCTGGTTTGACAATTTTACCCCTAAATTTAATGTCCACTCCTTTCCCAAATTTGGGGGAAAAAGAAAAGGTTCCACCTAAATCTTGTGGTTCTAATTAACATTGAAAGAAAAGACATATTTTCTGGAAAAAGAAACCAACTCATATCCTATATTTAGAAAAAGAAAAAGAGGTACAAATGTTGGCTTTATTTCTTCAAATCATTCCTGATTCCTCTTCATGAATCTAAAGTCAACCACTATATGGATCATTGTGAAAATAAAAATGAATTAAATGAACGTTTTTTCTGATAAACAATCACTCACGGCTAGAACAATCCAAATATTATGTATCCTTTCTTTCATTTAACAGCATAACATGATCAATTTGGTTGATTAGTATATGCCCGTTAGTAATTTCATGTAAGTTAAAGAGAAAATAGGAAAAATTCAACCTGATTCCCAGCAAATTTCCATAAAATCCTCAACAGAAAGGGAAACAAATTACTAAATTAGCAACAAGAAAGGAAATTGTACCAAATCTCGTTGGTAATTGGAACAAAGTAATTGAGAAAATAGAGCATACCTAAGAATCGCCTCCTTAGCCTTAAGCTCGTGTCCTCTTTTAGGGTGAAGAAGGGGGAGAGTTTGAATCTGAAGGCTCAAATAGGGGGAGCGAATGGCGCATCGTATGAAGTGGTGTGCGTGGAGACGTGGGAGTTAAATTGAAAACTGACAAGAAATCAAAAATCAAAACTGTAGTGTTTATTTCATTTCTCTTTCTTTATATTGGCTTAAATTAAATTGGATCCCTTTGTGCAACGAGTCTCCAAGTAGGGATGGGCAAATGGTTTGGTTTATTTGGGAATCGAACCGAATCGGTCGAATTCGATTTAATCGGTTCGATTTTTCGGTTCATTCGGTTCGGTTCGGTTCAAAAATTGATATTATTCGATTTATTCGGTTCGGTTCGGTTTTGATATTTTTAAAACCGATTAAACCGAACCGACCGAATTAATATTATTTTTCATGTTTTTATTATGTATATTTAAACAAATTAATATTTCATATTGTAAAATTATAAATACTATAATTATATTTTATATGATTTGTTTTTATATTTTTTTTTGCTAAATATAATTTGAATTTTATCATTATAAAGCTTCTTATTCGGTTCAACCGAACAAACCGAATAAGAAATTCGGTTTAATCGGTTCGGTTTTAAATCGGTTCAAATTTTGTTCGGTTTGGTTTTAATCTAGTTCGGTTCGGTTTGATTCGGTTTGGTCTTAATCGGTTCGGTTCAACCGAATGTCCACCCCTGTCTCTAAGGGGCTATTTGGCAAGAGGAATTAGTAGTAGGGGTGGGCAAATGGTTCAGTTTATTGGGAACCGAACCGAACCGAACCGAACCGATCGAATTCGATTTAATCGGTTCGGTTTTTCGATTTATTTGGTTCGGTTCGGTTCAAAAATTGATATTGTTCGGTTTATTCAGTTCGGTTCGGTTTTGGTATTTTCAGAACCGATTAAACCGAACCGACTGAATTAATATTATTTTTCACTTTTTCTATTATATTCATTTTAAAAAATTTAAATTAATTATTGTAAAATTAGAAATAACGTAACTATATTTTATTTGATTTGTTTTTATATTTTTTTTGTAAATAATATTTGAATTTTAACATTATAAAACTTCTAATTCGGTTGAACCGAATAAACCGAATAATAATTCGGTTCAACCGAATAAACTGAATAAAAAATTCGGTTTATTCGGTTCGGTTTTAAATCGGTTCAAATTTTATTCAGTTCGATTCGGTTTGGTTTGAATCTAGTCCGGTTCGGTTTAATTTGGTTTGTTCTTATTCGGTTCGATTCGGTTCGGTTCGGTTCAACCGAATGTCCACCCCTAATTAATTTAGTAGAATGGAATTGGATTATAAGGTAGAGGAGAAAGAAATTCTGGAATTAGTAATTTTACAGTTTGTTTGGATGTCTGAATTATAAGATGCTGGAAAAAATAATTTTTTGTTTGGTTGTTTTTGGAATTATGAAAAGTAGTTATAAATTTTTTGATTGAAAAGTAGTTAGAAATATTTTGATATTTCTTTGACTAACATTAATTCATTTAATGTAATCACAAAATAATTTTGAACCAAAGAAATACTAACACGCAAATTTGATCTAACACATAGCCAACATAACAACGTTCGCACAAGATAATAAAACGTCAAAATGAATCAAACCATACAATTTACCCTCCATAATAATTACTACCACTAAAATGTATATCAAACCAAAATATATAACCCATCAACATATTTTATAGTCATAAACGACTTAATCCCATGAAAAACTACCACCTTCACTTCCCGCTCCATCTTTTCATTCTTTCTTCTTTATCAAACGCAACGAAACATGCACCACGATTCTCAATTATCAAAAGAATAGATCTATAATTTTCATTATTTCTTCCCACATATTTGGAAAAACTTGATGAGACTTGGACTTGCGTTGAGTTGACGCTCAACGTACCTCCGGGTTTCATCTATAATAGATGAAATTGAAGAGATTAAAACTAGAAATAATAATTGAAACCAAGTAAATATGTTTCTAGTACAAATTAAAATTATATAATTATTTGATAAAATAAAATAAAAGCAAATGTTACTGGCATCTAATAGGGATCAAATAAAAAAAATTGGGGTTTAGGATTACAACATACGATCAAATAGTGATCAAATAAAGGCACATGTTTGTATTAGGATCACATAAACACACAATTTATGGTTAATTTGCTTAAACAAAATATTGCTTATTGGCACAATTTGGGGTTTAGGGTTACGGGTACATTTTCATCTCATTTATACTTACGGGTACATTTTCAATCTGATTTATACATGCACATGGCTCAAATTACATTAAAACACAATTTTACCCAAAAAGACAAATCGCACACTAATAAACACACAAAGAGAGAGAGAGACCTGAACAATTTCTTGGATAGATGTGAAATGAAGACTGGTTGTTCAAGGGAATATAAAGTCAAGAGGCGATTAAGAGTGAAAGAGAAGAAGAGATTGAAAGAAAAAAGTGAAAAGGCAAGACACAATTTTGGCGCCATCGTATAATTCTCCACCTTGGCGCTCGCCGAATTGTTGGAGCCAACAAGAGCCAAAATTTGGGAATTTGGAGATTTCAGAATTACATGATTCTTTGTTAAATAGTCTACCAAATTGAGAATATAGTAAATGTTCCATTTCATAATGATATTCTTGCTTGATATTCTACCTGCCAAATAGTCCCTAGCATTAAATCATGAAAAATGCTCTATGTTGCAACGATACCAATAGGGCGATCAGTGACGGATCTTGACACGTTTTTTTGGGGGGGCAAAATGAAAGACTGCTTCTGAAATTACACTGCACTATTTTTTTGGGGGGGCAAACAATAAAATTTACACTGTTATACTGATAAAATACACTGAATCACTAAATATATACACTGTTTGGCGAAAATCTTGAGGGGGCGATCGCCCCCCGCGGTCCCTACTAAGATCCGCCCCTGAGGGCGATGCCGTAATTTTCAAAAAATCAACCGAACAATTAATAAATTTTAATATATTTATTATTTTAATATATTTATAAAATTAAATTAAATTAAATTTATAATATTTTTAATTAAATATCATAATAATAAAGAAAATCAACCGAACAATACAAATATCATAAATTTATTCTATAAGTATCTTAGAAGTATCATATATAAATTATTTAATATTATGTACCAAAATAAATAATGGACCGAAATATTCTAAATTGAGTATCTCAGCCGTATCTTATACGTATCGTCAATTGTATCTTGTCGTATAATGACATATTCTCATCATATCCGAAAAATAAAATATTAAAATATTCGAATACACCATGTGACGTATCCGATACGTATCCGAGCCGTATCTAGGGACTGCAAACGAGTCGAGCTCGAGCGAGCTATGCCAAGGTTCAGCTCGGCTCAGAACTTACTCAAGTTGTCTCGGCTCGTTACGGCGGCTCGTTTAGAACTATGGTTCGAGCAAAAAAACTAAAGCACAAGCTCGACTCGCTTTAATTCGAGCTCGCTCGGCCCAACAATAGCTCAATTAAAAAAATATTTGAAGTGAACTAAAAAAACTGTAACAACTATGATTAAACAAAAACATTCTAAATACGATAATCTAATACAAAATATTTTAAAACAACACAATAATAAACCAACCATACAACACAAGACACAGAATAATAAAATCAAACCGTGTGTGTGTGCGTGCCTGTGTGTGTGTGTGTGTGTGTGTGTGTGTGTGTGCATGTGTGCGTGCGGGCAAGCGTGTGCGGGAGCGAGTCTGGGGGGGGGGGCGAGCGGGACCGGATCAACCAACTTATCCAGGAACATAGATTGAAGATCAACTACTAATTAGATTATCAGAACAAACACTCAAGCGGACCGGATCCACACCTTACCAACATACTCAAACAAGCATGATTGACAACTAAGAAATCATCATATTCTTCTTGGTTACCAAGAGCGGACATACATAGATCAATTGGTTTATAAACATGTTGTTTCATTTATTAGGAATTGTGAAACTTGTTTCATTTCCATGTAAATGAGATATACGTGGGAATACCTTTTAGTTAGATTTGAATCCGAGTGAGATCCTGAAAGTATTTTTGGATCAATGGTAAAAATGTACATATTAAGGGCACGTGAAAGTACATGTTCAAGGGAACCAAAATATGCATAATGAGATTATACATATTTTAGTTCCGGGAACACTTCCGTTATAACGGAGCAAAAGTTACGTTGTAACAGACATGTATGTGGTTATTGAACTAGATTTCAGAAGCTAGTCCGTTGTAACGGACCATAAATTGTGTTACAACGGAAGTATATACATATGGGTCTGTTATAACGGACTATAGTTGCGTTATAGCGGAACCTGTTCTGGAATTGTTATATATGTGTATAATTGTTATAAACGTTTTTACAACCATTGATGTGTTTTTTCCTATTTAGTATAAATATGATATTTCTCTCTCCTCTATTCAGTCCAGATAAGTAAATTCATATATCAAGTTGTTGAAAGAGTGTGACCAAAGAGAGAAAGAGAAAAGAGGAGAAAATATGTTTTCTCCGTCAGAGAATCAAATTGATCCAATCAAGCAAGTTCACACACGATTTGTCTAGGTAGTTGTGTGTGTGACCGAGAAACTACGACTCACGGTGGATACGCGTAGAGGAGTTCACGTTTATGACTCAATTGTAAGAAAACTGAAGTTAGGATTTGACTGAAATAATTTCGGTTTACCCACAAGGAGTAGAACGAGTTTGACGGAGTCGATACGAGAAAGACACATGTGAGATGGAAGGCAAAACCATAACAGTGTCGAGTTGTGTGGTATGGGACGCACGCGTTGCCGAAGTAAAAAAACACGAAGAAGTCGATGGAAGAAAGCGATCAACCCTTCGTACGTGATCAATTTCACGTGGTAACAATCTATTCTTCTATTGCATCATACCATCGGAAAGGTGGCGTGATCTCGGAACTTGGGAACCGGATCGTACTCTCACTTTCGTTGCGCGAGGCCCGGGGTCGGATCGATTCCCTTCAGAACCAACCTCGGTAGCAAAGTCAAGGAGTGTATTTTCTTACGCTATGGTAAGGATGAGTTTGGGTACAAGTTGTGGGACCCATTGTCAAAAAAGGTGACACATGACCGAGATGTGATGTTTCTCGGAGATGAGACCATTGAAAACTTAAATATGGCCAATCCGAGAATGTGATTGATTTGAGTGCAACTCCAACCTTAGTGGTAAATATCGATTGGGGGGAGGGGGGGAAGCCATGAAAGGCCTGAAAATGGACATATGCAAATGAATAGTGGTTCGAAAAATGAAATTGAGGAATCGTCACAAGTGCCACTAGTTACCGAACCGGTGCGAAGATCGCGAACACCGCCAATCCGTTAGATACTCACCTCATGAGTATGTTATGCTTACCGATGGTGATGAGCCAGAAAGTAATAAAGAGCAGGCCCGGCCCCAAATATAGGCCCAAAAAATCCAGGCTTCGGGGCCCATATTTGAGAGGGTCCATATATTTATATATTATCTATATATACTATTAAGGTGAAATGGAATAAAAACCCATAAATAACTAAATATTTTAATACTCAACCCATAACAAAAACAAGCCCTACTTTTGCACTTTTTTTTTCTTTTCTAATTTCCATTTCCCCCCTGTACATACAGCTGTAGCCTGTACCCCTCTGACCCTCTCTCTCTCTCTTCTAAGTTCTATCCCTCTCTCTCTCTGGTCGAAGCTTTAGAAGGTTTTCTCTCTCGTTTTTGCTGTGCTGCTACGTTGGAAGAAGAATTTCGGAATTTCGGCACATTTCAGACCTTCTATCTATGTCGTTCTCTTTTCTGACAGTCGTTGTGCCGAAAGGAAGGTCCCCTCTATCAACGCTGGAAGAAGAATTTCGAAAATTTTGGTTATTTTTTTCTCTGCTGACTGCTGCAACAATTCTTGCTAATTTTCGTTTTTAGGTATGTTCAGTTCATCTCGAAATTCCTTTTATTGTACTAATTTTAGTGTGTTCATTTTAGTTCTTGATTTCGATACTCAATAGATTATACGCATATAATTAATACTTTTGCTTCGAAGAATGCGAGAAGAATACTATTTAAGTGATAGTCATATATTTTGTAATTGAATAGTTGAATGTTATTTTGGAATTATGTATTTTTGTTTTTTGTATATTAAAAGTTATGAATTTTTTGGAATTTTACATTTGATATTTTTGAACGAATTAATTAAATAAGGGGTCCATTTTCGATTAGGCTTCGGGTATCCGAAAATCTGGGACCGGGCCGGATAAAGAGGCTATGCAACATGAGCGTAAATATGAGTGGTTAAATGCAATGAAAGATGAGATGTCTTCCTTGCATGAAAACCATACATTTGATCTTGTGCAGTTGCCGAAAGGCAAAAGAGCACTTTAGAATAAGTGGATATTTCAAATTAAAAATGAGGAGAATAACTCACATCCAAGGTACAAAGTGTGATTAGTTGTGAAGGGATTTGGTCAAACGAAAGGCATCGATTTTGATGACATTTTCGCGTCCGTCAGTTAAAATGTCCTCAATTCGAGTTGTGATCGGTCTTGTGGTTACTATGAATTTAGAGATTGAGTAACTCGATGTGAAAACAGCTTTCCTCCATGGTGATATTAATGAGGCCCTCCATATGGATCAATCTAAAGACTTCGAAATATAAGGCAAAGAAAAACTTGTTTGCAAGTTGAAAAAGAGCTTATATACGGGTTGAAACAAGAACCAAGGAGATGGTACAAAAAGTCTCGAGTCAAGGATGAGTTTGAGTACAAGTTGTGGGCCCCATTGTCATAAAAGATGATACATAGCCGAGATGTGTTTCTCGAAGATGAGACCATTGAAAAATTAAATATGGTCAATCCGAGAACGTGATTGATTTGAGTGCAACTCCAAGCTCAGTTGTAAATATCGATCCGGGGGGGGGGAGCCATGAGATGCTCGAAAATGAACATGTGCAAATGAATAGTGTTTCGGAAAATGAAATCGAGGAACCGTCACAAGTCCCACAAGTTACCTAACCGGTGCGAAGATCGACTCGCTAACACCGCCAATCCGTTTGATACTCACCTCATGAGTATGTTATGCCTACCCACGATGATGATCCAGAAAGTTTTAAAGAGACTATGTCACATCAGTGTAAAGATGAGTGGTTAAATGCGACGAAAGATGAGATGACTTCCTTTCATGAAACCACACATTTGATCGTGTGTAGTTGCGAAAGGCAAAAGAACGCTCAAGATTAAGTGTATATTTCGAATTAAAAATGAGAAGAATAACTCACATCCAAGGTACAAAGTGTGATTAGTTGTGAAGGGATTTGGTCAAAAGAAGGTCATCGATTTTGATGAGATTTTCTCTCCCTCGGTTAAAATATCTCAATTCGAGTTGTGCTCGGTCTTGTGGCTACTATGAATTTAGAGGTCGAGTAACTCGATGTGAAAACATATTTCCCCCATGGTGATATTCATGAGGACTTGTCCAATAATTGTTTCGGATCATGGTTTCAACAAGACCTCGTCCAATAATTGTGTTTTGGTGAAGAAATTGGACGATGGTAATTGTATTATCCTCTTTGTCTATGTAAAGGACATGTTGGTTGTCGGCGCTAATGCTACGAAAATTAAAAAGTTCAAAGAGGAGCTTAGCAACACTTTTACAATGAATAATTTGGGCCCCGCAAAGCAAATTATCGGTATGCGTATTACATGAGACATGAAGAATCAGAAGTTGTGGTTGTTTCAAAAGAGGTATATAGAAAAAATTAACATGAACAATTGCAATTCAGTGACCTCTCCACTTGCGAGTCATTTCAAGTTGAGTGCAAACCAATATCCCACAATTGCAATTTCGTGGTCGGTTCGTTGATATATGTTATGGTATGTACTAGGTCTGATATTGCTCATGCGATTGGTGCGGGAAGCCGATTTCTCTCAAATCTCAAGAAAGAGCAATGGGTTGCAATGAAGTGGATTTTAAGTTATCTGTGAGGTACTTCAAAAGCTTGTATTTCTTATGGAGATATACGAATTCTGACGGGGCTGGAGATGTTGATTCTAGAAAATCAACTTCGGATTATTTGATAAATTTTGCGGGAGGTGTCGTATAGTGGCAATTTAAATTGCAAAAGTATGTTGTGTTGTCAACTACCGAGGTTAAATACATCGCTATCACGCAAGCTTGTAAAGAACTCTTGTGGATGAAGAATTTTCCTACGAGAGTTGGGGCATAAACAAGACAAAAATGTTCTTTATTGTGATATCCAAAGCGCGATCCATCTTATTAGCAAGAATCCAACATTTTACTCGAGGTCGAAACATATCGAAATGAGATTTCACTGGATACGAGATGTGTTGGAACACAAGGTGTTATTTTTTTTTAGTCGAATACCAAAATGGTATCCAGTCATTTTTGTAATATAAAAAAATAAAATGTTATTTACATATAAAATTTTGTATTGATGACCTCATGTCTATCCTATTCCCGACGGTTTCCGTTGGGGGTTCCTCCAAGTGGCGAGCTCCTCGATAACCATTTGTGCCGTAGAAGAAGGCGGTTTTGATATTGCTCGGAATATTCTCGAGTTCCTTTCCTTCCATATTTGCCATGAAACGCTAGCCCACTTTTCATCCCAACTCTTCCGATCTTCCTTCGATAGCCTCTCTCTATTCACTTTCCATGTGTCTTGTATGTTTTCCTCGTCCATGAAAGTTGTATTGTTTGAGATGTTTGCGTCTTGTGCATCTATAATTTGCCATACAGCCTTTGTATAGACACATTGAATTAGGAGATGTGGTGCCGTTTCGTCTTCCGACACACAAAGCGGGCAAGTTTGTATGCTCGGCCAACCTTTCTTTAGAAGAACGTCGGATGTGTTCAACCTCCCTAACAAGGCCAACCAAAGGAATGTTTTTATTTTCGGCGGAATGTTCAATTTCCATAGATATGTTGTCCATTCGACCGTTATCCCCGGGTTTCTCAAGACATCGTAGATCGCTTTTGATGTAAGAGTCCCTTCCTTTGCCCATTTAAATGTGATTTCACCATTGATTTCATTTTTCCGGGTTGCCGCCATGTATATTGTTATGTTTGACGAAAATTCATTTGATATGATGACGAAAATGTTGCCCGCTTCAAACTTCTAAAGTGTAGAAAGAAGGCGGGTATTATGGATTCTTTCGCATGAGTCGGGAGGGGGTGGGGTGTGTGTGTGTGTGTGTGTGTGTGGGTGTGGTGTGGTGGGGGGGGGGATGTTGGGCTCCATAACAAAATATGAATTGCTTTCGGACAAAGATCAAACCAGAAGAAGGTATACTAGTCAATAAGTTCATGGAAAAACAGAGACATCCAAACATTTTTTCATTTTCACGGGCCTTGTAAAACAAATATTTTGTTTCTTAGTTAGCTATATCGTAATGTATAAAATTTAGAGGGTTTATTAGCAAAATAACACCATGTGCATCTAGCCGAGTAATGGCTTCAGATAGAAACTCACCATGTTGAATGTGCATTTTTCATGAGAACAAAAAGAGAGTTTGTAGCTCATCCAAAAGAAAAATGAAGGAGAAGAAAATCAAGGAAAATGTGAAGGGAAATAGGAAATTGAAACTAGATCGACGGTCTCCTCGACTGACATCTTATAGAGCCTAGCCTAGGGTTTTTGTTGTATTAAATCCTACAAGTAGTTTTACTCTTTTTCTTGATCTTGTAGGGATCGAAACTGGTACGATACAGATTACTAATACAAGAATCTTGTTTAATACAAGTTGTGTTAATTGGATTAACTGTGCGGTACTAATTTGATCTGTGGTGTTAGTTTGAGAAGTCGAACACAAGGTGTTCTACGAAATTCTCGTGAGGGTAAAATTGGTTGGTACACCATTTCTGCCTAACCAAATTAAAATCACATGACAAACTGGAGACATGAATATAGTTTTAAACTCAAATGTTTCAATTTTTCTGTTCTATCAATAAAATGATTAATAATCGTAGTATAGCCATAGAACAATCCTATACTTTCATACACAATTGAAAGGTCGGGATACCTACCTATCACAAAAGCTAGTCTGTCCTTAACAGAAACTAAAAAAATGAGAACAATGGTATAAGAGAAAAACAAAACGTAGTGCAGATTAACAATTCACAAAATGCACATACCAAAATTTTCCCTCGTGATTCAAATTCATCGGAGACTCTTTTCTCTATCGGCACATTTACGTCTCAACTGCGAAGCATTTAAAATGAAGGATAATGCTAAATTCACTAAAATTATGCAACATAGAATATCACAAGAATGTGAAAATACTGTAATTCAGAAAAATAGGAGAATATACGTACCAATTTGATACGCTCTAATTCCTTGAGAACTTGAGAGGTGTCTAATTCTTGAGGAACAGCACAATCAGCATGGATCGGGTCCCACTGGACAGCACATGAACAATCCCAATTCCTACTCTGAACTTCATTAAATGGTGCCCTACAAACACATCATCATTATATCAAGTGCACTCTTTTTGTGTGAGAGAGAGAGAGAGAGAGTTACCGACGCCATTTTCGACATGGTTTACACTGAAGCCAGTTAACATGCTTTTGAACCTTGGGAACCTACAATGTTGAAAGAAAATATGAAAATTATTTTAAATAAATAAATCAATCAATCAATAATCAACGTAATATAATATAATAGGGAGATCAAAATGCCATACCTGTATGAATTCCGCAGGATCTATTTCACATGGGTTATCGAAATAATCGTCATCACTACAAGAAACAAAAGAGGCAATCATTATTCACGTCATATTTTTTCTGAAGCAAAATAGACAACACTTTTTAGTTACTGTGATAAATTCTACATTCAATACAAAAAAGGAAAGCAAACTAAATACAAAGGTTAATATTGTAAATTAGCCAATGTAGCATCCATAATAGTAAATTTATCCCCAATAGCAATTTTAAGTTTGGAGTAGAGTTCAAATTTGTTATTTAAAAAGAATAATCCTCATATAAGTACGTACTCATGAACTAGACCGGTCCATTCTTCTACTTCAACTTGGTGATATTCACCAATTCGAACACTCGATCTGTACCTCCTAGACTCGGCATTTTTGCAAATTTCGCTTCTAGAATTTAGTTTTTCCCTCTTAGGATTCAATTTAGGAATCAATTTTTTTGGCTTGATCAAACTACAAGGATGACAACACCAATCAAACCATGTATCACGGAACTTCTTGATTTCGAGCAAACCACTACAAGTCTTATGAAATGGTTTCTCACATCTATCACAAATTACCATCTTTTTATTTTTTCCCATGCTGCCACAACTCTTGCACTTGAAAAAAATTTCCTCGTCATAATCTTTTGAGTCCGGCACATTTGTATTGTTTTCTTTTTCATCGTTAAATAAAAGCCCATGATGTAGTAGCACGGATATGCAAACCTCCCTAGAAGACTCGCAATTTACAAACAGGTCCCTATGATTCGCAATATTAGATGTGGAGGATCCAATGGTATTCTCTATCGACGACTGATTTTTCGAATTGATTGATGTTGAGTTTTCTTTCCATCCTTCTTCTATGGGGGTTAGAAAGGAACTTTGATCCGACTTTATTCGTTTGTGAATAATCCTACTCTTCTTTCCTTCATAGATAGGACACATTGTGCCTTATAAAACGGGAAAACAAACAAAAGAACCATCAACAATTGCACCAAAATGAAGGGAAAGTCAACAAAAAAAGGCCACTAACTAGCGATCTCAATATTGTTAGTTGTTATGACATAATATGACCTTGATCTAAGATCAAGAGCAAAATATATTTTTGCTATTCGGTAGTATACCTTTCATGGTTGGTAATCTAGCTTCAACGTTGAAAGATACTATCCCTTGAATTACACCAAATCGGATTACGTATGTGAGGGGAAGGAAATAATCTAACTTGTCGTTCCGTATCCTAAGCTATCAAGTAATAATAAATTTAGAAAACTTAGAAAAAAATAGGTCTCATATAGTATTAGTGTTTTTGTAGATTTAGTAAAGGAACTAACATCTTGTTTAAAAAATGACATAATCAATGAATATTTTTTTAATTTTAAACATATAGTTCTTGTTATTCGGTTTTGTACAAAAACCACTTTGTGAAATGATTGGGTTTGATAGTGAATAATAAATATATATCATCTACTCTTGAATCCTAAATCCTAAATTCTAAACCATGAACCCTTAACTCTGAACCCTAAACCCTGAACTTATCATTTACTCCTATCATTTATTATTATTATTACTCCTAAATTATGTATTGAAAAACTTTTGTTGACCAATTTACCTTAGAGTCTTACGTTAATTAGAAGAGAAAATATTATTGAATCCCAAAAAGGTGATTGAAGAAAAGTGGGGTTGGAAGAGAAAATAGTTGATAGCGTTTTCTACTAATTTAAGCTGAGGGGAGAGAGAAAGAGAAAGACATGATAATTATTTGGTTCTTCCGTTATATAATTCATTCTTCACCTTTGCTCTTGGGGGTGGGCATTCGGTCGGTTCGATTCAAACCGAACCAAATAAGACCAAACTGATTCAAATCGAACCGAACCGAACAAAATTGAACCGATTTAACGAAAAATATATAAAATATCATATAAAATATAATTATATTATTTGCGATATTATAATATGAAATTTTAATATTTTTTAATTAATATAATGAAAAAATGAAAATATTAGTAATTCGGTCAGTTCGGTTTAACCGGTTTTGAAATCACCAAAACCGAACCGAACCGAATAAACCAAACAATAACAATTTTTTAACCGAACAAATCGAAGCAATTAAACTGAATTCAACCAGTTCGGTTCGGTTCCCAAATAAACCGAACCATTTGCCCACCCTATTTGCTCTTGTGATGAAAGGAAATTAGTTTAGGAATTGAGAGAGAGAGAGAGAGAGAGAGAGAGAGAGAGAGAGTAAAGAAATAGTTTTCCTAGGGAAGGATTCATCAAATAGATTAAAGAGATCTAGATCATTCCTTCAACTCCTAATGTTATGAGAGTACAAGACTCTTCAAATAGATTAAACCAAAGAGTATTTTGGATATTTGTCAATTAATGAATATTTAATGGTAAGATTCAAATGTAATTAATGCTAGACAAAATAAGAAGCCTTAACATACATACAAAGAAAAAAATCTAATTAATTCAAAAATGCCCAAATTACCCTTTTTAAAAGGACCTACCATAAAATCCCCCTAAACCAAAAACATTTAAGGAAATGACACCCTGTAAAAAATAAGATTTCTAAATAGAATTGGTCCAAAAGTGGGACATTTCTAGAATAAAACTTAGAATCCAACTATTAGCCTCTTATTCATTGCCAAATTTAAGTTCTAAATTCCTATTATTTCCCATTACTCATCACCTAAACAATGGAAAAATTAAATCCACCTTTTTTCTAGCTAATTGAATTCGGTTTCAATTATGGGTAATGATATTGACAGGAAATAATATTACTAGGAACAGAAAATTTAAACTTGAAATGATAATTTACTTTTAATTCATGCTAAATTTAAATGAAATTTCCTGCATCTAGTATTTATTTTTCCTGTCAATATCACTATCCTTCAATTATTAAAAATTAAAAATTAAATTGATAGGAAATAACAAACTTACTTGACTACCAACTAAAACAAACGATATATCTCCTAATTTCACTCCAGATCTCTTCAAGACCAAGTACCTTTATCTAGGAGCAGATAGCGAGAAAGGAAGAAAGGACAAGCTATTGACAATTTGACCCCTCGATTTAATATCCACCCCTCCAAAATTTGGGGTAGAAAGAATACGTTAACACTTAAATTTTGTAATTTTGATTAATATTGAAAGAAAAGACATATGTTATTGCAAAAGAAACCAACTCACATCCCATTTTTAGAAAAGAAAATAGGAGAAATTTGATTAATTAATATAGCCCAATAACAATTTCATGCAAGTAAAATATAGACAATAAGAGAAATTAAACCTAATTCCCAACCACTTTTCATAAAATCCTCCACATAGAGGAAACAAATTACAAAATTAGCAACAAGAATGGAACCAAATCTTGTTGGTTAATTGGACCAAATTAAAGAAGAATTTTAATTTTAATTTTAATTCTTATATATTAAGGACAACCCTAACACCAGTAGTTAGAAGGAGGGGTTAAAATGGTCAAAAGGACAAATCTTACCTTGTTCTACAATCAAGGAAAGTAATCTCACATTGGATATCAAATCTCGGATTGCAAAAGGAAGAAACATGGTAATTGAGCAATTAAAGAGAAAATAGAGCATACCTAAGAATCGCCTGTTCCTTCAACCTTAAGCCTCGTTCCCTCCTCTAGGGCGAAGAAGTTGAACAGTCGAAGGCTCAAATAGGGTGAGCGAAGTGGCGCATTGGGTGGAGTGATGCGCGTGGAGACGTGGGAGTTAAATTGAAAACTGAAAGGACGGGACGTCTCGATTCAGAACTCTTGTGTTTGTACTTTGTCTTCTTTAGTTGGGGCCTATTATGAATAATGATAGGGACCACGAATTGTACTTATGAATTGTCCACATCTGTTACGTGGCAGGTAAGTAAGTAGGTGAATTTTTGCACAACTTTTAATGCAGTCAATTGCCACCTATCACGTGACAGATGTGAATAATTCGTGATGAGAAATTCGTGATCCCTTAATTCTTTTTGCAGCGAGTGACCGGCCTAAAATGGAGTTCGTTTTCCCTGTGGCCGTAATATAAAACATAATGAATAGCTTTCTCGTGGCTTTATCCTGACCACTCATGTGTGGGTCTCCCAAATCAAAAATCAAAAATAATTCATGACGGAAAGGTAGATGGGCCGTGAGATGAGGGGAAGGAAAGAAATTTGTTCGTATAAATTAAAACATTTTTTAATGAAAGTCCTCAAAGTTTATGAATTCAAATTAAATTTACATGTATTGTATGGTATACAAAATATTTATTAATCTAATTTATCTTAGTAGACTATACATAAAATTGAAACAGGTAATTTTACGACATTATTTCTCAAACGTACACATATCATAACATTAAATTAAACATATTATTATTTATATTATAAAAAATTAAATCAACACATAAATAACAAAATATTATTATCGATATTAAAAAATACCATAGTGATTTAAATAGCGGCGCAATTGCGACATCATAGCGCAAATCGCAATAAATATTTTTAAATCGCAATACCGCAACCTACTAAATAACGTCGCAATATCGCGCAATATCGGTGATCATATATAGTTCAATGATTACTTTGATTTAAAAATTTGAATAAAACATTAATGCTTTATTTTATTTTATTTATTTAAATATTGAATAATATTGTAGTTTAATGTAATATTATCTATATTTTATAATCAATTTATTAAAGTTAAAGACAAAATGAAAATAAATTTTAGTAGTCATCTAATACATCTAAATACATAATTTAGTCTAACAATACTTAAATTATTTGAAATATTGACGTGTGCTACACTTAGTTTAAATTTGTTTAGTCATATGATAATTGAATTAATAAAGTTTTAAGGACATATATGAAAAACGTCATGTTGAAATTTATGAGAAAATGAAGTTGGTCATTAATTTTCACGTCTGTTACATACATCTCTGTTATTTGCTTTTGGCTATGGAGCCCACATATTTCAAAGGCTAGGATTCCATCTCAACTATGGCTTCACAAACGGCTGCCATTTTCTGGCAACAAGAAAACGGACTCCCTAAAATGACGATCCCAAATTTTTTTATAAGAAATGACAACCATAAGAAAATAGTTTTAAGCCCCAATATTTATTTTTTTATATTTAAAGAAATAATTTTATGACATAAAATATTATTGTATCTTAGATTTAAATTAAATCTAACTGTCAAATTTATTATTTTCTATACAAATGATCCTAATATATTGTAATCATTTTGGTAATTCATTAAAACACACTTGTTCTACAAAATGGAAAAACTTATAAGTTATGTTACGCGGATATTTTATAAATCGAGAAGTATCCTGAAGATACGGATGTTGGTTCAAATTTTCGGTTGTTTGATTATTTCAAAAACAATGTCGATATTACTAACAAATCTATTAAATACAACTTGTAGGAGATATATGTACAAATGTCATAAAGAGATCAAGATAAACGCAAGTCGAGATCATTCAAGGATCATGAAGACACGAAGAATCAAGACGTCGAACAATCGCGAAGATACACAAGAATCAAGATATTGAAGAATAAAAAAATCAAGACATCGAAGATTTCACAAGTTGGGATATCACGCAAATCACCAAAACATCTTATATGTATCTCTAAACTTGTTTATGAATTATTAAGCTCAAAATTAGTCAAAGAAATATATTCAAAATCCATCAAAATTATGAAATAACTCAATAGAGTTCCAGAAGCATGTATGTTATAACGGATTATTACTGTCCGTTGTAACGAACCTACTCGTTCACTTCAGGATAGGCAATACACTCATACTCCGTTACAACGGATTAACCAATCAGTTGTAACGGACATACACCAAACGTTGTAACGGAAGATTTATCGTTACAACGCTAATTTAAGCATCTTGAAGTGAAGTCACGAGAGCATGTCCGTTGTAACGGACAATCAATGTCCGTTGTAACGGACTTGTTGACTCACTTCAGAGTAATGAATTACTCCCTTACTCCGTTGCAACGGATTCACCAATCCGTTGTAACGGACATATACTAACCGTTGTAACGAAAGTATCTCCGTTACAACGGAACCATAGAACAAATCTGGAGTGAAGTCACAGTAGGAAATCCGTTGTAACGGACTCATTGGTTCATTACCACGAACTTCTTAATACATGAACTCCGTTACAACGAAACATCTCTCCGTTATAACGGACCATGAAATATTCGAATATATTGGTTGTAACAGCTAGTTTGACTTTGTGTCCGTTGTAACCGACATCATGTCCGTTGTAACGGACCATTCAGAAAAAATATGATAAGAAAAGAGTATATATTCTATAAATAGAACCCTTCCCTCATTCTCTCTTCCAACTTCAACTATTACATTTTCCCAATCAAAAGAGAGAATCTTTGCTATACAGCTTGAGCTTAATCTTCTAAAACATTCTTAGAGATTATTAGATCCTCTTCTCTCCATCAAATATGATTCCTAACTTGCGTGACTGATCACGTTTAGTTCGTATTAGATCATTGTAATAGGCTAGTGCAAAGATTATAAGTCCTCTATAGATCGATAGAAAAACGTGTAAATCGATATAGGCAAAATCGTGTACGAGTGATTCGGGAATTCAATCGAAAGCCGAAAATGTGCAAGACATCCCCGGAGACGTAGGTACTTGTATTCAATCGAATCGATCGATTGAGCAAGTAGCTGGTGAGTTAAAGTTACAAAGCAACCACCTACCGAACTCCGTCATCAAACATTTTTGTGTTCAATTGTTCGGTATTTGCATAATTTATTTTATATCATTTTTGCTTCTGCACTAAATTAGAATTTGTATACCTTAGCGAGAAAATTGCATTCTAGATTTATCTATTTATCCCCCTCTAGGTTAGAATTAACCAATAACGGATACGGGTACGGTACGGCTTGGCTATGTATCGGATACGCCATGTAACATATCCAATTATTTTAATATTTTTTTCGGATACGACGGAGATACGCCTGGAATACTTCATTTATGATCCATTATATATTTTGATCCATAGTATTTTTAAATAAATTATATATGATATTTCTAAATTAGTTATAGGATATTTCTAAAATAAATTTATGATATTTTTATGATACTTGTATTGTTAGGTTGATTTTATTTATTGTTATGATATTTTTTATTTAAAATTATTATTAATTTTTTATTTAAATTATTGTTTATTTATTAATTATATAAAATATAAATATATTAAAGTAATAACTATATAGCCGTATCCGTATCCGTGATTCTTTGAAAATTATTTTATCGTCGTATCCGTATCGTATCGGATACGATACCCGTATCCGTATCCGTGCAACATAGCTTATAAAATCAAAATGATAGATAATCTAAATATTTATTCAATACAGTTTAGCCCCATCTAATTGGAGTTTGTATGTAAAAATCATGACAATTTTACTAAAATGTCTCTCCAGAAATATGTAAATTTTTTCATAAACATCAAATGTTTATTTTATCATTTTATATATATATATATATTATATATATATATATATATATATATATATGGATGGTTCCATGGAGTCCCTATTTGGAGTCCTTATATGGAGTCCCAATCTTCACCGTTCATCTGATTTTGAGGAGAGGCTGAGATTGGTTTAAGAAAGAACGCTGCCCAGATTGTGATATTTCTGCCCAAAGCCTAAATCCCCAGATCGCACGACCCTCCCTCCTCCTCTATCCTCTCTAGAGGTCGCCATGAAACCCTAGAGCTTTTCTCTGCGCATGATCAAACCCTAGAGCATCCTCCTCAAATGGAGTTATCTATTTCTTTGTCGTTTCTTCTTTCTAATCTTTCTGGGCGAAGCTCGATGAAAGTATTATTAAGTTTTAGTTTTTTTTTCGATTTTTTCGTCTTTCTTCAGGGGTTTTTTGCTGCCATAAGAATTTAGGGTTTTTTGCAGCGTCAAAATATTATTTATCGACAAAATTAGTTCTTTTTTGTGATAATTGCAGATACTTTTTGGTGATTTTGGTCTCATTTATTGAAAATTGGGGGTTATAGTGCTGAATTCGATTCGAATTGGTCTGTTTTGATTGAGTAAGGATGATCAGGGATTAATTGAAGTGATTCGGCATGTGGTTTGTTGAGTTAGAATAATCAGGGATTAATCAGGGATTAATTGGTCTGTTTTGATGAAGTAAGGATAATCAGGGATTAATTGAAGGATACTCAGGGATTAATTGGGGGTTATAATGCTGAATTTGAGCTATGTATTAATTGAAGTGATTCGGCATATGTCTGTTAGTATAGCTATAATTTCTTTTCTTTTTCAGGATTGGAGAATTAACGAAGCAACAAATTTTCACGCCCACAATCTTCTCTTCTTGTCTAGCTATTGCAATATGTATATTGGCTGAAATGTGCATTTAGGGATAGAATGCTTAATTAGTATATGAATGTAAATAGGGTTTGAATGTGTATAATTGGTGGAAGCCAAGAGGGTTTGTGAAGGAGAAATAAAGCAAGACGTACTGATATTTCCGACAAATTTACAGACAATTTTTATGCTAACAAATTGATTGCTTAGATGTATTGGTAGAAGAATATGTTTTGTTAAAAGAAAGATGAAGAGTTTTACCATTTTTTTAACGCTTTCCACATGTATGTTATGGTTGCAATGAGGGTAAATATGTAATTTTAGATTTAACAAGGGGTAAATATGTAAATTCCCCTTATTATTATTATTATTATTATTATTATTATTGTTATGGTGATTTAGTTTGTTTGGTGTATGTGATATTTAATTCATGGACAACTATTATTTTTTGGTACCATGTTCATTATATCACACCAAATTTAAATCATAATTACATTAATCTCTTGAAACAAAAGTGAAGATTCAAACATTGAATTCAATCAAACAAATTTCTCATCACAAAAATCATAGAACATATTTTATCTACTCAGCCAAATAACTATGTTCATCTAAACAACAAACAAAACATTTGTTCACAATCATATTACCATTACATTACAAGCCCTACGATCTACTCTCGATTTCATCTCGTCTTTCACTTCAACGCATTCTCGATCACCCTTCAAGTATCATCTGATTTTTTAAATAATGAGCAACGATTTTGGCGACAACATTTGTCTTTCAAATTCATCATCTATAAAACATAAAATCCAAAACTGGTACCATATGATCCAAATACCTTCTTAGAGAAGGGGATTATTTGAATCAAGGGTACGGAGGTGGTATGATGTAACTACCTTTCATTGAATTAAGTACTTAATGCTATGAAATAATTGGATTATAAATGATTGAAATGACTAAGAAATAATAAGATTGTAAAAGGACGGGCCATGCTTGTAATACCAAAAAAATAAGGGTCAAAGTAAAAATTTGTAATTTCTTCTTTACAAAGTAAACTTTTCGAGCAAAACACACATGCTCCGTAATGAAAATATAAGTGGACGGACAAAACGAAATGAGAATTATAAAATCAAAATCATAATAAGGTGTACGCCCTAAATGCAAGTTATTAGCACTTCCTTGCTAAATTTGATCGAGAAGAAATATTTAGCAGTAATCCCAAAAAGGAAGTAAACTATCGGTACAATCGTACCAGTTGCACCAGAAGCAGGGGGAGATCGTGCCGTTTTACAGGAAGTGAGGTATGAAGCGCGAGATTAAGTGCAAGATTTTTCACAAGACCGCAGCGGTATTCTTCTCTGACGATTCAACATGATAGCTGTCCCCTTTCGTACCATTCAAACCCATACAACACCAGTCATACAAAATGCAATTGGCACACAAGCTAGTCAATTGAGACGGAGAGGGCTGTGGCTCGATGTCTTCCGGAATTTGCGGCTCGATCTGTTTCTGAAATTAGAAAAGTAAACAAATAACATAAATTTGCAACAGAGACCTTGCATTAATAAATTTGAAAAAAAAATGCATTATCGAAAAGATTGCAAAAAAGTATATTAACTTAAATACAATTATACCTCTTGATTCAGCTCGAATTATCTCTTGATTGTCCCTAATTGGGAAACCTCAATGACATATATATTTGAATAGCGAGCACCTCAATGACATATATATTTGAATCATCATATTTGAATATATATATACATATACATATTCCTAATTGTGTATCTCTCTTAATGCATATTCTTTCAATATGATGATTCAAATTATATTTATATTTTTAATTAATAATTTAAAGATCTCTAAAGGACTCAAAATTGTCTTGTACATATTATAGTAAATTATTTATATGACTCATTTAGTTATAATATTCATGAAAATTTATCTAGGATTTAAAATATTCGATGCATATAATTTAAACTCTCGAGATATATTGTATTAAATTACAAAGATCTTTGTATAAATATTTTGGGTCCCACGGCAGAAAACGCGACGGAACACTACAACACATGTGAGTAAATTATTGTCGGGCCGCCCCAAAAATAAGTTCATTATTGGGTCAGCCAGCCCCAATAACCCAGTTGGGTCGGTTGAAACAGGGTCAGGCCGACCCTGATAATTCGAATTCTTGGGTCAGCCCGCCCCAACAGTGCTCTACCGCCCCAATATCTCTTTTGCGTCGCCCTTTTATTGGGTCGGCCCGTCCCTACGTCCTGGGTCTGCCCGCCCCTACAAGCCGCCCCTTCAAAAAAAAATTAACCGTGGGACTTGGCCATGAGTATTTGTGCAATTAAATTAAACTTGAACGAAGAGTTTGTGTATTATACCTCCGAATCACGTTTGATTCGGTGACGACAAAAATCCGGCGGCGACTCGAAATCGATCACGTCTAGCTTCAAAGGTTGAAGTCTCCACTCGTGTCCACCATGCTCATCTTGGAAGAAGGTGATCGTTTTGTACTAGCAAAGCGCCGACCAACTCGAATCGAACTTCTTCTCTCCCTAAAATTAGGGTCACAGAAACCGTATCTGAAACCCTTTCGGCTTGTGCTTTTCCTCTAGCCGAACTCTAATAAGTGGCGGCTATTATGTGTATACTCTCTCTTCCTCTGGCCGAAAATATGAGAGTGGTCCACATATTTTTAGTAGAGTTGAGAGTGATAAAAAATAATTAGGTTAAACTTAATATTATTAGCCTGGCGAATCAAATTTATTACACACATCTTTCTATTTCATAAATAGTATTATTTATGTATATCAAGCATATACATTTATTAGTCCACCGTATATTTTGACTACATAAAATCAATTGATTTTCCTTATTTATATATATCATTGCGTTTCGGGCAGCCGGCCTTTGCATATATATATTTATATATATATATAAAAAAATGCTAACAAGAATCCATAGAAAGAATCCAAAAAAGAATCCAAAGACCAAAATATACTATTGAAATTAGCAAAATATTTTCCTGTATATATCAAAATATATTATTGAAAATATATTATTTTATTCTTAATTTTAACTATGTTAACATATTGGATTTATCAGTATATTTTACTAATTTGAATAGTATATTTTGCTAGTTTCATCAGTATATTTTGCACGCGTGGATTCTTTTTTTGGATTCTCCTTAGTAAGCATGTATATATATATACATATGAGGGAGGCTAACCTACTTAATTAAGTACCAAAATTTTGGTACTTAATGCTTTTTAACCATTATTTTTTTCTCCTTAGCAATATATATATATATATATATATATATATATATATATATATATATATATATATATATAACACACATATCTAATATACATGTATATAATTTTGGATCATATATATATTTAATGAGTTTTTTTATTTATATATATGATAACACACATATATCAAATATACATGTATATAATTTTCGACAAATACGATTAACTTAATTTTCTTTGTTATATAAATAAAAATTATATGTGTCGTATATATATACATGCTTGCTAAGGAGAATCCAAAAAAAGAATCCACGGGTGCAAAATATACTGATGAAACTAGCAGAATATACTATTCAAATTAGCAAAATATACTATTGATCCAATAGGTTAACATAGTTAAAATTGAGAATAAAATAATACATTTTCGATAGTATATTTTGATAAATACAAGAATATATTTTGCTAATTTCAATAGTAAATTTTGGTCTTTGGATTCTTTTTTGGATTCTTTTTATGAATTCTTGTTAGCATTTCTCTCTCTCTATATATATAGGTTAACTAAAAAATTTGTACAAGCAAAGCTCACTTTTTGCTTGTACATTCCAGACCGTTTGATTATTTCTAAGATTGGTGCATAACTCTCAAGTCTCACCATGTACTCCGTTAACAAGTAACATCTCTGGTAGAACGTCATTTCTTTTGCCTTTTTCGCCTTTTATCTTTGTACTTCGAGCTACCACTAGTGGTTTCTCCTCACCGATCTCTCCTTCGATGGCCACCTCTTCTCTGTTGGTGGATTTGCTCTTGCAGTCACCCTATCGCCCAGCCGCTATGGATTTTCTTTTACGATTTTGCTCCTCTGGTTTGTTTGTTTTTTTGAAGGAGGAGGCGATTGCTTCTCTCGATTTGTATTAGAAATAGAATAGGGTTATACATCGGAGAATAAGAACTACAAACTATAATACATAAATGAAATATTGCTAATTAAATGAGTGTGGTATGCGCTGGAGTTGCATATTGCATTCTGCATGCAAGGGAGACCAATTCAACAATTGGTAATCCATCTAGCTACATCATCTTCAATCGTATTCGCCGTGCACGTTGACGATAGTGTTTTAAACGAGAAAATTCTTCTATTACGTTCTTTCCATATGTTCCAAATTGTTGCGAGCCATATGGTATTCCATTTGTTTGTTTGCTCCTTGTTTCCCTTTGTCTTATTTCTAGTCCAGAAATCTTCGAGTTTTTTCGGGTAAGTAAGGGGACATAATTGAAAGGTAGAGGTGACATGAGCCCACACCTGCATAAAGTAGACACATGAAACAAGAAGGTGTTTTGTATCTTCTCGGAATTGGACACAAATTGCACATCCTTCGTTGTTGGGCCATCCTCTTTTTTCTAGGTTCGTTGCCGTTAAGATTCTATCGTGTAAGGCTAACCATCCAAAAAATCTAACTTTTTTGGGAGCCTTAACTTTCCACAAGTGTACGTTCCATGACATCACAATTCCGAGATTTCTAAGTGCTCTATAGGCGGATCTCGTTGTGAATCGTCCATTTGCCGTCCACAACCAATTCGGGTTTTGAGAGGTTGGATCAGGATGTTGCGTGGTCGAGATGTGAAAAAAATGAGTTAGGGGTTGAAGGTCTTTTACGAAGAAGGATGAGTTCTTAATTCTCTGGTTCATTTTCTAGTTTGCTTGATCTACGAGTCTTCATCTTCTCTATATGTTCATGGTTGTCGTAATTTAATATCAATTGATACTTGATAGTTGAGAGTCAGACTACAATATGGTTTTCTGCGCTGATTAGTTATTTGGAGTTGACTGAGGTTTGAGTAACTAATTCAGGCTATTTTTATTTGAATTAAGGCTAATTGTGCTTAATTGATGCTCAGTTGGTTTTAAATGTCCCTTAAAAGACTCCAATTATAATTAATTTGGTTGATTTTGGAGTTTATTTGAGTTTAGTTTAAACTTAAAAAAATCTACTTACATTTTTACTCCTACTCATGTAATTCAGTGTCGTGTGTAATCTCAAGGTTTGAAGGAAAAGGTTCCTACGTTTTATTATCTTTGTTACGAACACTCGTCGACCCTTCAATGAATGTTCATTATCTAAAATACAAGAGTATGTAACTAATGTGAGTGCATTCAAAGTAATTCAAAGTATCATCAGACTCTATAATTAACTTCTATGTATGTTTTTTGCAGAGACTTTTTAAAGAATACAAGAGAAGATTTAGTAAATATCAGTCAATTGAAGTAATGGAAAGATGAGTATTGTTCTCTCCTTGTACACAAGAAGATGACTTTGGAGTTTTTAGAGTTAATTGAAGTAATTTGTGCCTTTAAATTAGGATTTCGGATTGAGTGTGAATGGGATTGCCTTGAGGTGTTAAAATCAAATTTGATGAATGAATATTCAAAATTGAGGTGAACTTGTATGTGATAAATTAGTACTTCAATTGAAATTAATGCGTAATTTTTTTGTGTGATTTTCATCTTGTATTGCCATGGAATTGAGGATAAAAAGTGAAAGAAATTTTACAATGAATGTGCTATGAAAATGTTTGGGGATTCCTCTATTTATCCCGTGTATTCAACTTGTATCAATTTAATATGGATTAAAATTAAAATAATTATAAACAATTAAAAGATTACACAAAAAAATCAGTGAATATATTTATTTCAGTATTCATTTATTCATTCATCTTCATTTCATTTGTAAATATAAGTTTGGAATACACTAACACATAGCACTATTAGCACATATACAATTACATTTCAATTTTCAATGCATATTGCATCCAAAAGAAACTCATATTCAATCCGGCCCCTTGTAAATAAATATCTATTCAAACTAAAATCTTTCAACATCGTCAATTGAGTCAAGTCAGCACCTCTCCTTTTGTTTCATATTTAAATCTTTCAATACCATCATTTGAGTCAAGTCATGCACCTCTTCTTACATTACCCCCAATTAGTCTCATTTAAGGTCAATATACCAATAACAACAATTAGACTCGAAATTAACCCAAAGACTCGATTTAGCCAATTCATAGTCAATTTATCCAATTACAATTTTAATCACCAAAAAAAATTCTTGCAATTTAAGTTCTTATGTTCATCATCAATCAAAATTGGAACAAAAAAACTTGTGAATCAACTGAAGTGAATCGACTTACAAAACCATACCAACATATCTCTGTTGGGAATTTCATCGAGCAGTTGAAGGTTCAAGCATATTTCACCCATTCCAATCGAATTCACTTCTCTCCTCTGAGTCTCAACTTACATGTTTCGCTAGTGAAGTATTATCTCTTCTTTGCTTGCATACGCAAAAAGCATATACTAGCAATTTTTGAGTTTCTTAGCGACGATACTTAATTGAGTATCTTAGTCATCCCCTCTCTCTCTCTCTCTCTCTCTATATATATATATATATATATATATACTAACACGAATCCATAAAAAGAATTCAAAAAAGAATCCAAAAACCAAAATATATTGTTCAAATTAACAAAATATATTATTTTATTCTCAATTTTAACTATGTTAACATTTTGGATTCATCAGTATATTTTGCTAATTTGAATAGTATATTTTGCTATTTTTATCGGTATATTTTGCTATTTTTATCGGTATATTTTGCACGCGTGAATTTTTTTTGAATTCTTTTTTTGGATTCTCCTTAGCAAGCATGTATATATATGTATATATATATATATATATATATATATATATATGAGATAGGATCAATGGCCAACACTCTTGTTTTGCCAACGTCGGCCAACAACACTTATTACACTAAATCCAAATATTATAATCGAATCTTAACCGTATATATATATGTTTTATATCATTTAGATATGATGTAGAATAAATTTCATACAATTTCGATTTTTGTATCTAACAAAACCGATAACATATTTTCACAACCGTCCATTTCGATAAATTCATAGATTTTCATGAAGAAAAACTCGAAACTTAGTAAAAATTCATCTTGAGCCTATCTATATGATTTAAAATACATCCAAACCAAAAAAATCGAATTTCAAAATTTATTTAATGATGATTAATGTTGTAACTATTTTCTACCGTTCAATTTTTTAAAGTATTATAATAAGTATGATAGAAGTTTTTATTTTCCATGAAATTAAATCTACAACATTTTCAAATGATATAAATCATATCTATACGGTTAAAATTCGATTTTAATATTTATATTTAGTGAAATATGTGTTGTTGGCCGAGTTGGTCAAACAAGAGTGTTGGTCATTGATTTTATATATATATATATATGTGGGAAGTTCTATCATACACCCTTATAAAAGGATATTTTGGGTATTTATAAGGGTATATCATAAATTTTATTTTTTATGGATATTTGTTCTTTCATGAACAATTCAAATTTCCTATTTAAGCTCTCATTTATTGATAAATGCATTTCAAAAATTACTTTAAATATTTATTAATTGATAATTACTCAAATTATCCTTGGAAATGGATGTATCATAAGCAAAATGGGTATATGATAGAACTCCCCTATATATATATATATATATATATATATATATGGGGGAGGATCCCTTGACATCCATTTTAGACTCCCATATTGGACTCCCAAATCTGTACCGTTGATTTAATTTGAGAAAGGCTGAGATCAACTCCAAACTAAACGCTGCCCGAACTCATTCTTCTTTTACCAGACGAATCCTTTCCCCTCTCCATTTCTCTTTCCCTCTGCGCTGTTCCTTCTCCATGGTCGTGAAAAAGTCTCCTCTTGCGGCATCCTCGTGGTTGAGCCCCACTCCGTCAGGGTTCTCTCACGTCTATCCGTCATCTCGCATTGTCGTAACTCTAGACATAGTTATAACCTAACCCTAGAAAACGCTATTTTCTCAGAAACGCTCCTGTGTTGGCTTGCAGAACCCAACACGATGGTGAGCACTCTCTTCTTTATCTCTTTTAACAGGTTGGTCGTGACTCCCAATTTAGGGTTAGCATTTATGTATGAAAGTAGACAAAGCGAACTGAATTGCGGTTAATTTTCTAAATTACGATTATAATGTCTGAATTAGGTTTATGGTGGCTAACTTTGCAAATTGGGGATGAATTAGGGATTAGTATGGCTCAATTGTTTTTAATATGGTTAAATAGATCTAGATTAGGGCTTAATTTGATTATTTATGGCTTGATTCAGTTTTAATTTTGTTAATTTAACTTTCTGAATTATAATTACTTATTAATTTCTTTTGTTAGGTGATTTGAATCGGATGAGAGAAAGCGGTGGAAAAGAATTGAAATGATAGGCAATGAAGATATACAGCGAACGGTACCAGAAGTTTATTTTTGTTAAAAATAACTTTTTCATTTTTTTTAGTTGCATCTATTTTGGAAAGGCCAACTAGAAGCATTTTCTTTCAAAAATCATTTTTTCTGCCTTTTCTATTGTCGTTTTTTAAAAATATATTCACAAATGTCAAACCTGATATCTACAATTAGTTAAACACCAAATTTAATTTTATGATTAAAAAAACTGTACCGACATGGTACCAGCATGGAGAATAAGTTGACTGGTATGAGTATTAAAAAGCTTGAAAATTTCGACAACTCTTTGTACCACCTATAATGTCGGTAAATTTTGTACTTATATTCACATACCATGATAGTATTTACTATTTTTACCAATATAAACCCACTGTTAATAAATAAAACAAATTATCCAAAATGCAATTTAATAAATATTGAGGTTGTTTCCTCTAAATTTTCAGAGAAGGACATTAGTAGCATTATTCTCCACGGGACAAACCGGAGAGGACGATTCTCAGAAGATCGCTGATGGAATGCAATACTCAAAAGATTGGATTGTGTATATGGATTTGTAGTTATATATTAAATTACATCGAATCAAGATTATGATTTGGAATTGACATGTATTTATTTTGTAAGTTTACTAGAGTTGAGGTTAGGATTTTAGGTTTCGGGTTATGGTTATTTCTTGTGTATATTAATATATATTTGGAGATTTAGATTTATGTTGAGTCAAGGTTAGGGTTTATTACAGGTATAAACTGGGAACTGTGTTGAGTCGAGGTTAGAGTTTATTTTCATTTTTGTTTCATTGTACATATTTTAGATGAATTCAAGAATATTTACGCAATCACAAAAAAGCAATGGAAAAGGCCTCCTGTATTCACATTATTACATTGTACATATTCTTGTTAGTATGGACTCAACTGTAATATTTCATTTGTAGTATTAATTTCATGTGTTACCAGTTGGTACATGGTACAGTTCATAACCATATTTATTCTTCATGCATATATTTACACTTGATGATCTTGCAAAACTGGATATTTTCACATCAAGCTATCAATTTCAATAAAATTTCCTTGCAAAATAATTCGATTTCAATAAACCAAAACAAATCCTGGACTCGACCATTATATATACACGAGAAACAATAATAAATCCTTTACAAGTCGATCCTCGACACAATCAAAACCCATAACATAATACAAATTTCATACACAACTTCAAGTACAACCCAAAGTTCAAGTGTTCGAACTTCAAGCATTTCAACTAGAGTGAAACCTGAAAAATAAATCATTTTGTGTGCCAATTCTCGAGCAAAACTTCGAGTATTCGGCCTTCTCGAATCTACTTAAGAGTATTCAGCTTTTTCGCCAATTCTACCTTAACATATTGAAGTATCCTTTTCGACAATACTGGGCTCCAATCCAGCAACCGTCTCCTCGAGAAATCAGTTTGTACGTCAATTCGCCCGACTTCTAGAAAAGCCAATCATTCTTCTGAATTCTGCGAAAATCACAAAATTCAGCCTAAATTAATCACAAGGTTCCACCGACTCGGCCTTCATTCACTTCTTAAGTAATAACAACAATTGGGACTAAATTCTGCAAAATTCAGCATCAATTACCTATTGAGTACAAGCCGCTTCGATGGAGAGACAGTCTTCAGGTTTTGCGTTGAAGGGTTAGGGTTCAAGATTCAGAAGATAGTCACCAGCGAACGGCCTCTCTCGCTGAAAATCGTCATCTTGTTTGTGTTCCAAACCTACCCTCCAAGTAAAGAAAACGCGAATTACCCTCAGAGAAAAAAAATCCGAATTATCCTAAATCAGAGAAGAAAAAACCCTAATTAAAAATATATATTTAATTGAAGAAAAACAGTTCCTCAGTACCTGGGCTCGGTTCGTGTTCTTGGGGCGTCGTCAGAGTTTTCCGATAAGAAGCCGTCGCCGCAGCCGTCGCCGCAGCCGTCGCCGCAGCCGTCGCCAGAGTTCAGCAGCCGTAGCCAGAGAGTTCCACAGGTCCATCCATCGCCAGAGAGTTCCACAGGTCCATCCATCGCCAGAGAGTTCCACAGGTCCATCCTTCGCCAGAGAGGAGAAGGGACTTCGCCGGGTTCCAGCCTTCCATTATCGACTCCATTATCTTCCATTATCGGAAGAGAGCTGTGTGATTCCAACAAGAGATTACAACGAAGAAAGAGAGGAGAAGAGCCTAATTCACGGGAAGCAGACTTCCGAGTGTGTAAATTTTGGATTAAGCTCTCATTTATCGATAAATGCATTTCAAAAATTACTTTAAATATTTATTAATTGATAATTACTCAAATTATCCTTGGAAATGAATGTATCATAAGCAAAATGGGTGTATGATAGAACTCCCCTATATATATATATATATATATATATAGTTACGACAATTTTAATAAAAACGGTTTCATCTGAATTTTCTAGTTTTCTTCGTAAAATCATTTTTTATCAATTCAATTATGTATATTCAATATACGTGTGTATCTAATATACACATTATTAATTTCGTATTCATTTTAATACATATAATTTGAATTGTAACACTTAAAAACACAATATTGAAGTTTTAAGAAAATAATTGTTAAAAGTTGTACACAAACTCCTAAAATCAATCATCATATAGATGATTTTAAGAGCTCAAATGAAAACTGCAAAATACAAATGAAATATCCAAATTGTAATACTTAAAAAGATCTGTAACTTTTGTATTTTAATCATTCGCAAATTCTCAAATTTACATGGTCAAGAACAAGGTCGAAGTTCCGCCAGATAACTTTAGTATTACAATTAGGATTTATGCTTCTCATTCGTCACCAATTAGGACCACACGGCACAGGCAAATGGCACATGGTGCCTGCAAAGAACCGACGACGCCGCAAATAGCAAATTTGCACACCGGCTGCAAAAGACATCGACAGACGAGTTTCGCCAGATGACAACGGCCGTAAAAGAATTAGGATTTGCTAACCCAATTAGTGTTCTTTTTTTCTTTTCTTTTTTCTATGGTTCGAGCCATGTAATTTTAAAAAAAATGTAATCATTTTCTTTCTTTTTATTATATACATCATCTAAGAGGTTAATCCTCTTAATTAAAAAAAAAACAAAGTCGAAGTTATAAGAAAAACAATATTGAAGTTGTACACAAAGCTTTAAATCAATCACCGTTACTTTTATGTATGATTTTTGAGAGCTCAGATGACAATTTTAAAATTACAAACATATTATTCAAATTATAGTACTTAAAAATACCAATAACTTTAGTATTTTAATGATTTGTTAATTCTCAATTTAATTCGGTCAAAAAAAAAAAATGTCGAACTTCTAATAAAAACACTGTTCAAGTGATAACATAAATACTAAAATGACTTCTGTCGTCATTTAAGAAGCGAATCACGGAAAGTTCCATTCCTGGCCCGTTAATCTTTTTTTTAACCAAGTTTAACGGATTTTCTTTAAAAATATATATATATCGTACAATTGATTTGACACGTTATATTTAGTAAATTGTTTAAAATATTTTTGAAGCGTACCATCTATGTGATTTTGTTCTCTAATATTTTTGGCCTTATTAATTTAAAATAATGATCACATGTTTTATACACAAACTGTAAGATGTTAAGACATTATATCATTTCTAAGTAAGAAAAAATAAAATAAATGTGTTTTGATGTAGAAAATAATTAGTTCCAAATACGAAATAATAGTATGTTATAAAATATAAATATAATTTTGATATTGTCGGATGTTTAAAATGTTAAATACTGCAATCTTAAAATTATTAAATAAAAACTCTTTTTGTATCGGATGTTTATATGCGTCACTAATCGTCATTACTAATATATTATATCATAATATATAATAAATTTATATTATCATAAGCAAAAATGTATAACATATTTTTATTATATTTACTGGAATTGTAGAAATATGAAAAATGACATATTTTTATTTCCAGATGATCTTGTTATCATAACACAAAAAGAAATAATGTCTTTTTGAAATAAAAAAAAAAAACTTAAAATATTCATAAAATATTAATCTAATAAATATAATTTATGAATTATGATCAATATATTTTTATTTTCACATGATCTTGTTATCATAATACAAAAAAGTAATGTCTTATTGAAATAAAAAACTTAAAATAATCATAAAACATTGATCTGCAGATATTATTTGCAAAGGCTTCCATGAAAAACAAAACGAAAATTCGTTAACGATGCAACAATATAAAAAATCATTTAGACAATAATTCATGAAACTCATCCATCTTCAACATTTTTTTTAATTTGAAAATAACCAAACTTCTACTCTACTTCAAATATATAAAATATCAGGTACTATTATGCAAAAGATCTTCAAAAACTAATCAGACTCTGCCCATCCCTCCTTCTCACGTGCCATCCGCCGCCTCGCCCGTGCGATCGACAACACCGCCTCATTCTCGCACGTCATTCTCCCCTGCGACCTCCTCCTCACTCTCCTCCCTCCGGTCAACTCCTCAGCTTCTCTCCTCCTCTTCATCCTCTTCGCCTCTTTATTCGATACGCAAGAGCTCGCATCGGACTGCGAAGAACAGCAAGGCTTTATCGGGTCAGACCCACAAGAACGACACACGTGCTTGACTGGTTCAGAGCCGCCGGAACCCGATACTAGCAAAACACATCCACAGGTAACACACCGAGCCCACCGAACGTGACGAGCTACGAGAAAATTAGCACTGTGAACCGACGAGTCACAGCCATAGCACAAGTAAGCCGTGTCTGCGGCGCAGTATACCGTCGCAGGTTCAGAGCAAAGCTCGCACGTCTTGCTCTTGCTCTTCATCTTGTTGTATTGTGAGAAACAGAGAGAAAGGTTGCGAAATTAAATGAAGAGGGAGCGGGGATGTTATAGAGTCCCGAAGAAGACGACCCACGATAGAATTTTGGATGGATCGAGAGAAAAGGGTTGAGATTTGGAAAGGAAGGAAAAGAATATAAGGAGAGAATGGAAAGTTGGTGGGACGTTGATTAACGAGGGGTTTATATGGTTGATAATGGAGTAATGTGTGTGGAATAAAAAAATATATGGGAGATTTAATTAGAGGCTGAGGGTGTTTGGGTAGAATAGAATAGAATAGAAAGAAAGAAGAAAAATCGTATGGATGACACGACTTGCATGTGTACCGCAAGAAAAAGATATTTTCTCATGGAAACATTAATTTAATTGATTAGGAAATTAAATAGAGGTCAAGGTGGAAGAGAGAGATTATTGATTAGGAAATTAAAGGGAGAAGAGGAGGGGGGGATGAACGTGAACCATAGGGGGATTGAAGGGTGGTTGTCCACAAAACCTCGTCCCACTCGAAACTGTTTTGTTAGGTTGCAATTCTCTTCACGTTTTCGCTTTCTCCATGACATTTTTGTCGTGTTTTTAATTTGCTCAATATGTTTCTGCGGTTCGCTTCGTTCCTCTTTTAGTCTTTGGCGTCCTTTTGATTTATTCTTGCCCGCCCGTTGGATTTGTATACTACTTTTTCTATTTGTAAATGTATGTCGACGATACAAAATTGATTCCGCTCGAGAAAAATGTTATCAAAATATAAACAATACAGGCAAATTCTACTTTTCTCCCCCATTTACCTCGAGATTTAACAATTTGGGGGGAAATAATACTCTCCCCCAATTTGCACCCTCCACTATATTAGCGATTAATTGTGTTTTGAATTAACGATTAATTCAAATGTAATTAACGATTAATATAATTGTATTAGTCATCAATATAATTAATAATTTCAATTAATCATCAATTCAAATGACGGGATATATTAATCGGGAGATGTATATCATTTCCCCCCAATTGTTAAATGGGGGGGGGGGGGGGGGGGGGGGGGGGGGGCAGGGTAAATGGCCTCAACAATATATATGCGGTAGCAGTGACCCGGATTTATTAAGGAAGTAGAGAGGGCAGCTGTTTTTCTAGATTTTTGAACGATAGTATATATGTGATTATGCATGTGTATTTTTATTTTACGATATCACTGTAAAATTATGTATTACTGTCTTCCAAAAAAATTTGAAAATTTCTCACAATAGTACCTCTAGATTGTTGTTTTCCCATTAATTTGTGGGTAAGATCCGCCACTATGCGGCAGAGAAAAACTAGACATGTGACCGTAATTTACGATTAAACTTTCAATTAAAAAAATAAGTCAAAACGGTATTATATATAATTAATATAAAAAACAAATAAACATTAGATATTTGGGTTGTTTAATGTACATAGAAAAAAGATAATTATTTTCAAAACGGTATTGTGCATATAATAATATAGTGCACACATAAAATTTAGCATGATGCTCAAAACAATTTGTTTGATAAATTCATATTAAATAAAATTTATCAAGTAGCTACAAGATTAATTTGACATGTAAAAAATATCAATATATTAGTGCTCAAAAGTCAGCTAATAATATATTTGCGGTTGATATATACTGTTGGCTTTAATTGTCTTTGATTTCATATATATATATATATATATATAGTATCAATTAATATAGTAAAATAAAATATAACCAAATGTCCAAACTATCAATTAAATATGTACAATGAACATTTTGTATGTTAAAAAAATAAAAAAATATATCAAAGTTTTAAATTGTGATATAACGGTACGCAATACGTGAATTGCAATTTATACATGATTATCATTATAACTACGATATTTCGCCGTTATTTAGTAAATTGCAATATTACGTTTTTATAATATATTTCGTTATTTGCATTATTGCAACGTTATTTGAATACTTGAAAAATATATAATGTGTATAAGAAAAAATACAATAAAAATATAATGAACATATAAAATATATAATATTAACGAGCTGAATTTATGCGGCAATAAATGGATGGTGAAAATTATTTTTTTATATACAACCAATTAAATATAAATTTGAAATATTTTAAATTCCCAAAAAAACAATGTTGATTATCATCTTAGAATTTGAAAAAAATTACTATACTTCGTCTTCTATTTCACCGTCACCATATTGATGATGCCAATAGTTAACATTAACACTTGTAATTAATATATGAATTGACACGTAATACATGATTAACATGTTAATTATTATATTAATTATTCATATAGAATGTGTGGGTGAAATTGAAGGAGGAAGTAAATGACCCCAAACCCAAATGACCTCTTCTTTTGGAATATTATACTACCAATTTGCAGATATTTTCAGCATCCCACAACATCTCCAGTGATTTACGAAACGGAGACCTTCCGGAAAAACATTAATTACAAATAAAAATATCTCTTCTCCGCTCCGATAGAATTCTCTACGTGGCACATCGTATACATCCATGCGATTAAAATCCCCGAAACACCCTTAACCAGGCGGCCATCATGGATTCACCGAGGGGCAAAATCGTCATATCAGAAATTGCTTCGTTGAGGTTGACGGGGCAATCTCAGCCACCCACTCTCATACGTCACCCCCGCCCCGTATAATTTGATGATTTGATTTCATTCTGACATTGTGCCACGTGTACGGCTGAGGAACGAGGCTCTGGAAATAGTGTGTGAGGCGACTGTGGACACGTAGGTCGCAGTCAGAGACTGCGAGCCATGAGATTAATTGTGTGTTAATTAGTTGTTGGATTATTATTAGGATTTGAGAGTGTTTAGTTTGGAATCTAATAAAAAGGGTGGAAGAGAATTGTACACACTCGGTTCTTTTCCACCCTTGGCTTAATTTGAGGGATTGGTTCATCTTTTTTTTGATTAAATAATGGAAATAAATGAATGAGTTTGTGTGTGCTCGTCGTTTTTTGGTTAAATGGGAATGGATTGTTCGAGGGTATTATGGTAAACTAAAAGTTTGAATGGGTGGAAATTTATGTTGAATGAATATCGTATCTGATATCGATACCCACTCGTTACATAACGTGATTCTAATAAATAAATATTTAAATTATATAACATATAACATATAATAATTATTTTTTTTAATTATTATGTGTTAAAAAATATTTATGATTTTTTTTAATTAATAAAAAATATTTTATTGATTACTAAATAAGAAAATAAAAATACATTTTGGTCCAAAAAATATTTAACATCATCAAAAATTCAATTTAATCCTTATGGACATGTTCTGCAACACAAGGAATACAAAATTAGTGGAATAGAGAATAGTTTATAATTCGTGTTATTCCAAATACGTTCGGCAAAGCAAGTAGATACGGAAATGTAATTGTATTTCACGTCAGACTGAGTTTGGAATAGCCCCATTTTCATCATAAAATTAGAGTTAAATCACGAAATAGACCAATTCCACATATTATATGAAATACACTAATCCATCTCTTCCATCCTTCTATTCCGAGTTAATCTAACCTTGTTCGGGAGAACTTACATGGAATAAACCATTTATTCCTCTAATTCTTCTTATTCCACGTGTGTGCCGAACAACATCTATAGTGATATTATTTTAAAAATAAAAGTTTGGTTAGAGTTTTTTTTTTTTTTGAGTATAGGAGATTGTTTAAATATTCAAAAAAGTTGTTTTTTTTTTGTTGTTGCAAATTTCCTTAAAATTTGAGAGGGTTCTTTGAAAAAAAATTATTTGCTCAATTTGAGGAGTTGGTTTATTTGACTAAATTAAATAATAGATTTGTTTAAACTCCCTAACTTTCTAGATATTTTAAAAATAAAGAATGCATATTTCAAACTACCCACAAAAACAAGGAAACTTTATTTGTATGGGTGATTCTGTTGGATTTTTTAAGGGGAAAAATCCAAACCCTATCAGTGATATCACCCACATGAATATTGCGTTGTTCATTTGAAAAGCGTGCTCATTGTAATACCAATAGCATTATTTCCTATGTAAATATTGTATAATTCACATTGTTCCATTATTTCATCCACATGGGAAAAAGAAATTCCACTCCATTATGTTACATTATGTTATTTCACACCATGTTATCTCTTCGTCATAATCAGATGGTTTATTCACTCTGATCCATTCAAAAGCTTTGATAAAGAAAGGTGTACCTATAATATATTATTATATTAAAGTTTGCAAATAATATAGTTTATCTAGGTGAGGCCCTCAAGAGAAATCAAGACAATTCGAACCACATGAAAAAAGGGCTCATTTAAGCACTATTGTAACCAAAAAAATGACCATGCGAGAATTGATACACATATGCATAAACAGTCTTTCTGGTATTCATGTCCAAATATAGACTATAGCACGTTTAAGTTGTCGATTTTGCATTAAAACAATAAAATGGAAAACCCCATTTTGAATTAATTAAGAGGGAAAAATATGTCTATTATTCTAATATGAAATATGAAATTGTATGACAAATTAACCTTTCATCCAAAGACAAGTTACACAAAATTAAAAAAAATATAGGGACATAGCAATCATATCGGTATGGGTCAAATTATAATGACTAAAGCCACCTTCTTTTCATTTATTTTATCTTTTCCTAGTCGAATGAACAATTGAGAACATGTTGAAGTAGATGGTTACACGAACATGCTAAAGTAGATGGTTACAGGACCTATCCTGATATTTTAATTGCTCTGGCCGAATTTATATTTATTCCTAAAAATATTCCTTCAAATGTTGCCCCTAAAATTAAAATTAAAATATCAATAAAAAAGTTTTACTTAGTTCTATTTTCAACAAAAAGAAATCAAAATAATGGCTAAAGCATGCAATTTGTACTTTTATTTGTAGTCAAAGTCGATTTATATTCATGATATTACAAGCATTGTATTGTTGAAAAATTATCGAACACATCAATGAAGCACCACTGATAAAAAAAAAAATCTAGTCTTGGGCATCCATGTCAGGATGAAAATATTCGTTATCACCATTTGATGGGTAAAGATAGTCTTCCACGTCTAAACGTGTGTGACCAATGACATATTCAATCGGTCTTCATCAACTTGATAGATCAAATTAACCAAATTGATATTTTCTTTCTCCTTTAGGGAGGCTTGATAAAGTTCAATGAGATGCTTTGGCGTACGACATGTACACGACCAATGCCCTTACACGCTGCATCTACAACATGGATCGCCAGACCCCTTGACATTTTGCGGATTTCTTGCTTTCTTGTGCGGATTTCTTAATTTGTCCATCACGGTTCCAAAAATTATTTCGAACTCGACTACTTCCACGTCCGCGCCCACGGATAGGGACGCGACCGCGATTACGTTCATTAAAGACAGCAACATTCGCTTCTGGGAATGGGCTAGAACCCGTCGGACGTGACTTGTGGTTCTTAAGCAACAATTTGATATTATGTACAGCTACAAACATACATGAAATTAAATCAGAGTACTTTTTGAATCCTTATTCTTTGCATTGTTATTGCAGGATAATATGTGAGGCATGAAAGGTTGTAAAAGTTTTCTCTAACATATCCCCATATCCCCATTACTGATATTTTCGCCGCAAAGTTTCAGCTGAGAAACAATTCCAAATATTTCGGAATTATAATCACACGTCGACTTAAATCCTCTAACCTTAGGTGTGTCCACTCGTCACGAGCCCTTTGGAGCATTACCGTCTTCTAGTGGTCATACCTCTCCTTGAGGGTTTTTCCGCAAAATTAGAGGATCTTTGATCGTAATGTATTCTCTCTTTAATGCTTCGTGGAGATGGTGCCAAAGAAAAACCATCTCCTTCAAGGTGAATCTCGGTCCAAAACCCGAGAAAAACCATCTCTTTATTTGGATCGATGCCTTGTTTGCTGCTTTTATGGCGTCTCCGAGACCCGTCGTGTCAAGGTGAATCTCGGTGTCAAGAATCCATGACAGATAATTTGAAGGAAATACAGTTTCAGGATCAACCGTAAAAGTGTACACAAGGATAAACGAATGTAGTCGTACATTCGTGGCCATAACTGTCAGTGGGAAAATCCGATTTGAATGGTTCAAATTGGGTTAGATAGATAATTAGATTATCTATAACCTTCATGTAGAAATATATTTCATATGAACGAAGTATCAGTGTCGTTTATGTGAAATACCGAAAGGGTGCAACAGTATGACATACAGTTAGTAAAACAGTCATAACTGTTGCATACGAACTCCAATTGGGCTGGGCCAAATTGGGTTGTGTAGATAATGAGATTATCTACAAGTTTCATGTTGGGTGATTTTCTGTCAGAGAAATTTATCAATTTCGTCTGGACAGAATACTGAACAGGTTCATGCACTTTTCTGTGTGAAATGATGTATATTGGATATACATGCCTTTTGGCTAATCCTAATCCTATTAGATATAAATATGATACTTTCTCTCTCATCCATATAAGAATTTTGAGATTATTATTCTGCCCAATACACAAGAAAAAGAGCAAATTCAGATTTGATCTTTCGTGAGTGAAAAGGTGCGAAGAGAGAGAAATAGAGAATCGATTAGATCGAGCAAGTTCGCCGGTGCATCGTCTAGGCAGGTGCATCCGCGACCGACGTCTTACGAATCAACGTGGATACAAGTAGAGGAACGACGTTTGTGGTTCTTCGATTGTGATCGACTCGAGTGAGAAAGACGGTGGAAACGCTTGGACGCACGAAGACGAAGTCGAGTGAACCGGCGTAGTTAACGAGTGGTGAAGGACGCGTGGTATGGGACGCGCGGATTGTCACCAACGTGACAGGAGGAATAGAAGGCGGCGATCAACCCTTCGTGTGCCATCAATTTGGCACTGGTATAGATCTATCCTTCTATTTGCATCGTACCCTCGAAGTCATGGCGTGATCTTGGATTTAGGGAACCGGACCGGGCCTTCATTCCGCTGCGCGGGCCCGGGGTCGGGGATATTCCCCAACATAATTCTTGCCCGATATGTCAAGGACAGCATACTAAGGTTTCGTTAAATTCGACATGTCGTAGCTATATTAAAAGAGATAAATTAAATTAGACCCTTGTAATTTTGATATTGAAACTTCATGTTTCAATAAGAATAAATATCAAATTTATGTGCATCAATAAATTAAATCGAAAAATAAAAATAAATTACTTGCAACTGCTGGTGCATAATTTAAGCGAACAAATTCGGATGTGTTAATAAAATGAACATGCAACTTCTGGTTACAGATCAATATTTGGTGTATAATTTATTTTTCATTAAACAAACAATACAGTATATTTGAAAATATTTAAACAAGGAGAATGAAATATGTTGAACAGAAAAAATTATACAAAACAGTAATATGATTTTTATCATTTTTTTAGAAAAAAGTATACAAAATAGGAAAAATTATACAAATCAGTGTTGTATACATGTCCCATGTCAACGGGTTCGGGTTAGCCTCCCCCATATCCGAACCCAAATTTTCGGGTATTAGCCGAACCCAAACCAAAAATACCCGCGAGTAAAAAATCATACCCGAACCCGTTACCCGAAAATTATTAATAAAAAATATAAAAAAAATAAAAAGTAAAAAATTATTATACAAATACGTAAAATTATCAACAATTTTAAATACATAAAACAAGCAATTTGTACAAATACATTAAAAATCCAAATATTACAAATAATTAATCCATAAAACATCCAAAAATTTTCGGAGATTTTTCGGGTTCGGGTTCGGGGTAACAGGTATATTCAAGGGTAAATATTTACCCCCATACCCGAATCCGAACCGGAAGCGGGTATTTTTTTCGGGTATTACCCGACCGACGAGTATTATTTTCGGGTATTACCCGCCCCGTTCGCGTCGGGTACCTGCGGGTTCAGATTTTTATCCGATCCATTGACATCACTAGATGGAAAACATGAGCTGTAGGGGCAAATATCTTGCATATTTAAATATGGTACAAAACAGTATATTTGTTTTATCTGCTATAGAAATTACAATAATCTACAAACATGGTGCAAGCCTAATTTTACCAGCCTCCTTATTTTAGACCCATCTCTATGCAATCTCCTCATGCCACACCATCATAATTATTTCAGTCATTAGATTATGATATGAACCATAGATTAATCTTTGATTTTGTGTGATTATATTTTATTTGTAGACATTTATGTGTCTCTTATTTTACACATAGTTTTAAGCAATTTTAGAAGACCACATCACCTTACACTGATGATGTGTCAAAATATTATTCGTTAGGTTCATGTTGGACCGGTTGTATTTGATTTTGTATTTTTTTCACAATATGTTACATGATCAATTGTGAATACAAATAGAATGTGAAGAGTTTAAATATCTAACATTAATAAATTAATATATAATATCATAAAACATACATCAAATATTGTTAGTATTTTTCATAATATAATTTAAAAAAATTAAGAAAATATATTCAATTGAATTTTATCTTTATTTTGAGATCTATATTATCATATATTCAATAATTTTATCTAACTTAAAATTATGAAAACAATTATGTAAAAAAATATATAAAAAAAATATAATTACATTAATGACTTGTAAGCCTAATTATTATTATTTATAAAACTATAATTGAAAAAAAAAATGCACATACTACTAAATATGTTATATTTGTATTTTTACTTAAAACAATTTCATGTTAATCTTTAAAAAAAATTAAAGATATTTATTTACTAAACACAAATAATTTCTTTAACTTATATAATAATTTTCAATAATAAACATAAAACATAAAATTTATCAAATACAAATAATTTTATTGAACTTTTACAATGTTATTATTGTTATTTTTAGGTATGAAAATTTAAAATATCATATAGTTTTGTTTTTTATTTATGTTCAAGCATGTTAATTTATTATATTATAGTGACATTTATTCATTTATGTATGTGTTGCATTAAAGTACTAAATAAATATTTTGAGTTGTGTCGGATTCAAAATAGTATAATAATTTTGTCACCATCAAAATTCCTTAATTAATATTATTTTTATTTTCACAAATTCTTATGTTTGATTCCGAAAAATCATAACTATATATTATGTGTATGGCAAAACAAAGGAAATAAAACCGTCGCGAAGCGCGGGTAATCTCCTAGTATATATTAACGATCTGACGCTGGATTGATTACTCAAAAATTGTTCATAGTCAGGCCAAGCCTAATGTATATTACTAACATTTACTCGACCAGGACCAAAAATAGTATGATTCAAATCATTGCAAAAAAATTCGAATACAGTTTATCATTGAAAAAAATACAGATCTACAAACTAACAAAGAACTAAAACAATACTTTCGACTGAAATTTCGAGAGCGTCGTGTAGTTGAAAAACCTTCCTTGGTTAGAGTCTCGTGCTGATAATGAAGAATAAAATAACAATAACAAAAAAAATTGAGAGAGATATAATTTTATTCCAATCAATTGAAAATACAATAGCCACTATCATCTTTTTTTTTTTTTTTTTGAAAGATAGCCTAGAGCACGAAACGTGTTCTTAAAACAAGTTTATTGATAAGTTTGTCGAACATACACAAACAATTCAAAACAAGGAACTCTAGTGAGTTAGAATGACAAACCCGAAACTTACAACGCCTTTATCTAAATTTAGAATAATATCTTTTATTAATCTCGGCGTTGGACCTATCTTCTTGAAGATCATCATATGTGTCGACTCGTTGTGTCCATGTCGTGTGCATGTGCATGTTCATGTGCCGTCATCCATTCATTCTTCATTTATGAACTTTATATAGTTGAGGATGAGTGCAAAATAAAAAGGTTGTAACAATACCAAGATAAATACAATAGAAAATATAATAAAATTCTTATAATTACTCCTTCAATATTTAATGTTCAATTACAAAATGACACATATTTTTAATATATTCATAACAAGTATTTGAATGTCTCGAGCAATATTAGCTCCATAAAATAATGTATTATTTTCTCTTGGAAAGTTCTACAAACAATTATATGCAAATGCAAATGAAAGTCAAGTTGGATGAAATATAAATAAAAAAGATGGAAATTAATGAAAATTAAAACTATTGGAAAGTTCTACAAACAATTATATGCAAATGCAAATGAAAGTCGAGTTGGATGAAATATAAATAAAAAAGATGGAAATTAATGAAAATTAAAACTATATTGACTCGGTAAACGTATTATTTTTTTCTATAGGAGCTTGTTATTGCACTTCGGAGAAAATGCATTCCGGAACATCGCAACCAACCACAATGCGCCACGTGGCAAATGGCAGCGGTTCAAAAACCGCACGGTCAAAAAATAGACGATCGGTCGTTTTTTACGAGCAGTATCCACTAAACATTTCATATTCAAATTTTAGGTAATTGTTTTTAGAAAAAAGATTATGCATTCCGCTCTTAACGCACGTCAGTCCGTCATATATCTTTTACCTTCATATTTATACCTTTTTTATACTAAATACAAATTTTGTTCTTATTTATTCCTTTTTTAGCATGGATGAAGATTAGTGATACGTATACCTTGTTTACTATTATTTATACATTTTGTAATATTTGTTGTAGAAAAAAAGTATAAATACTAGTGTTTTTATTATGAGTTGTTTTAAAAAGATATAAATATTAAGGTGAAAGGTATATGGCGGTCGTGGCGTGTGTTACGAGTGGAGTGCGCTAGCAGCCCTCATGTTTTTATATATTTCACATTTGTATTTATATTTATATTTTTTAACAATGAAAAATATTTAAATAACAACATATATTTTATGTATAGTATAAAATCTACATATAAATAACAAATATTTACATTTCTTTAATTCATAGTATAGAAAAAAAATAAAAATAATCGTAAACATGTATAAATAACAACATATATTTTTTACAATATAGAAAAAAATATTAAATAATTGTGCAAAAAATATCAATAACAACAAATTTTTAATCTCAAATGTACAAAAAGATAGAAATAATTATAACCAAAAGTATAAATAACAACAGATCTTTAATCCGTAGTATAGAAGAAAGTATAATAAAAATGTATAAATAACAAAAAATTATTTATTTCATAATATAGAATAAATAGAAAATATATATAAGTAATAATTATAACGTATAAATAACAATAATAGAAAAATATATAAATATAAAAAATGTATAAGAGAAAGCGGAAAGAGGCCGGACGGTGAGCAATTGATAGAGCTAGCATGAGATTGGACAGTAGCAACTCTGCAAAATCATTCTTTTTTTTTCTATTAAAAAACTTCACAAGTGGTATGTGCATTAAACATAAAACTTAAAGTATATGAAATATAAATGAAAAAAAAAAATCGTTTGGGACACAGAGAGAAGGGCCAAGGATATAGCAAGAAAAGAAGAATTGGAAGAAAACATATATCTTATTTTGTTTATTTTTTTACTAAAATTGTGTGGACTGTGACTGTGTAGTTCATCTTCGGTGCTATCATGAAATTATAATATGTGGAAAATAATTTATACAGGTCACGTGGGTATCTGGTTGGTTCGATTCAAATCGAACCGAACATGATTAAATCGATTTAAACTGAATCGAATTAAATTTGCATTGAAATAAATTTTGGACTGATTTAATTCATTAGATTTATTTGTTTCAACCGAGTAAAATTTTTATAGCTTTACAATTCAAATATATCATTAATAAAAATTCAAATTTTATTGAACAAAAATATATAAACAAAATTTATAAATGTAATTATATTATTTGTAATATTATAAACAAAATTTTATTTTATTTTTTATTAATATAATGAAAAAACATGAAAAATTTGATTCGGTTTAATCGGTTTTCAAAACATCAAAATCGAAAAAACCGAATAAACTATACAATATCATTTTTTTAACCGAATCGAAACCAAATAAACAGAAAAACCGAACCAATTAAACTGAATTTGACCGATTCGATTCGGTTCTCAAATAAATCGAACCATTTGCCCACCGCTACACAAGACGAGACGAGGAGTAAATAAATAAAACGAAATTCAGAAGAAGAAAAATTGAAGGTACTTAAAAATCATATTTCTAAGATGTCCCGTAAATTCTCTTCAGATAGCCCAAAAAAGGAAGATAAAAGAAGGGCAAAGGAAAAAAAAAAAAAAAAGTACAAATAAGAGAGATTCGTGGATTCGAATTTGCAACCAACAGAGCCTCTTCAATCATCTTCTCTCCCAAATCTAACTGGAACTGCTCAATTGTTCGACTCAACGTGAATTACCCAAGAAATTGACCAATCAACCTGTTATTATATTCAAATTCAAATACATCGGTCCAAAAGAGAGATCAAAAATAACTTGCAAGACGAACCCACTTGATCTATTGTCCGAATTAACTAGTAATCTAAACACAAATGACACCAACCCACTGATATGAACCAGATCGATCTAAAATCTAACATATCGTAGATCCGGATTACCAAAATAAACAAGAGTCAAAAGTAAAAAATCCTTTACCGAATTCCGTAATCATATTGCTTGTCGATTTGTTCTTGATATTGTTTATATTTGTTAATTATTTTTCGTATTATTTCAATTATTAGTTAATTAACAAAGTACATCCAAATTGATCATTGCTAAAAAAAAAAAGAATAGGGTATTAAGACATCACATTTACCTATTCACTCCTCTATAGATCATTTAGAAACATCATAAATAACAATATATCTCTAATCCCAAGAAAAAGATATATAAATAATATCAAAAATATAAATAACAACATATTTTTAATCCATAATATAGAAAAATATATAATAATAATAATGTATAAATAAAAACAGATTTTTAATTCATAGTATAGAAAAAATATATAAAATAGTAAAAAAAAATATAAAAAAATATAAAATGTATAAATAATAATAAAAATGGTATAAATAACAATAGATTTGTTATTCATAAGTATCGAAAAAGATATAAAATAATATAAAAAAAGATATAACATACTGCAAAAATAGGCCGGACAATGAGCAATGGATAAGGTTAGCGTGAGACGAGAAAATACCGAACAGTGGACAATTCTGAAGTGATTCCGGAGTGCATTTCTCCGGATGCAAAATCATTTATCTTTTCTATTAAATAATTTCACAAACATGTTACGTGAAATAAATATAAAAATTAAATTATATAAAATATAGGGCATGTTTGATTTGGGGATTTTGATATACATGGATAGGTGAAATACATGTATATTATTACTATCCATGTATTTGATAATACATGTGGGTTGTTTGATTTGTTGTATTTTAAAAACATGTATATTAAATTCTTTATTTGATTCTTTTGTACAAAATCCATGATTTTAATATTTTTTATTATATTAAATTATATTGTATTATATTATATCCTATCTTATCTTTTTATATTATACTAATTATATAATATTATTTCGTATTATATTATATTCTATTGTATTATGTTATGTGTTTCATAACATATTATATTACTTTATAATATATTATATTATTATATATTGTTTTATATTATATTTTATATTTTATTTTATATTAGATTATTTTATATTAGATTATATTGTATAATATTATATTATTTTATTTTATATTAGATTAGATTATTTTATATTATATTATTTTGTATAATATTATATTATATTGTATTATATTATATTGTATTGTATTATATAAGAATATATTTTGTATGATATGGCAATTCAATTATATTAATATTAGAATACATGGATAAGAAAATACAAGGAATGAAATGCCAAAATCTGAGATGGATGACAAAATACATGGATAAAAAGTTTGAAATACAATACACCATGAAATCAAACAAATGATTTTGAGTTTATCCCGTATTTTGAAATACATCTCCATCCAAATTCCTCAAATCAAACATGCCCATTAATGCAAAAAATCGTTTGGGAATACAGATAGAAGGGCCAAGGGCAAGAAAAGCAACGAAAGAAAAATAGATCTTACTTTATTTGTTTATTTTTTGAGATAAAATTGTGTGGACTGTCCTGCCCGACTCGTGTAGTTCATCTTCCATGTTATCATGAAATTATAATCTGTGGTAGATATTTTACACGTGGTTAGGGTGGGCATCTGGTCGGTTTGATACAAATTGGACCGAACAAGGTTAAATCGATTTGATTTGAAGTGAATTGAACTAAATTCGAATCGAAATAAATTTTAAGCTGGTTTAAAATCATTAGATTTATTCAATTGAAAAGAATAAGAAATTTTATAGCCTTAAAATATAAAAACATATAAACAAATCAGATAATATAATTATATTATTTGTAATGTTATAATATGAAATATTAATATTTTTGTATTAACGTAATGGGAAAACGTGAAAAATAGTAGGTAATTCGGGCGATCCGGTTTTAACCGATTTTGAAAACACCAAATTCGAAACTAGCTGAATAAACTGAACAATATTAATTTTTCAACCAAAAAATTGAACCAATTAAATTGAATTTAACCAGTTTCGGTTCCAAATAAACCGAACCGTTTGCCCACCCCTACCTACACATGATGAGATGAGTACTAGATAAATGAAACAAAATTCATAAGAAAAAAATGAGTAATAACCTGTTACTAGAATCTAACTGAAAAATTAAAATATTTCTCTCGACAAAAGTGTTGCTGTAATCCTAAATCTATGAAACTGCTCAATTGTTTAAATTACCCGAGATATTGACAAATCAACCTGTTACTAGAATCAAATAGATCGGTCGAAAACAGATATCCAAAACACTTGCAAAACGAAGCCACTTGATCTATCATCCGAATCAACAAGTAATCCAAACACACATGACACGAACCAAATTGATCTAAAAAACCCGAATGATTCAATACTCAAAACGAATCACAACTGGCTTTATAACAAACAACCCGAATGACCTTAACCCGAACACAAAATAACCCACCCAATCCCAACCCCTGCTCATTTGCCAGTGGCCTTTCTACGGCTTTCAACACAAAAGATTTCATAAAAAAATTGGAAGAAATTAAATTAAAATTAAATTAAAAGAGAACAAATTTTTGCATGTACTACAACAGGGTTTCTTCCTCATCACAGGCATTATTCACCCAAGTCCTCCCAGCATAAACAATTCATTCCACGCCCATGACAAACCCTAAACCCCTCACCACTAAATCATCTAAATTTCCCAAAATGCCCCAACCGAAACATCACATCATCACATCATCATCACAATCTCTTCAAGCTCTTCTTTCTCGCATCAATCTTCTTCTTATCCGCTAAAGCCTTGGCAGCAGCAGCCTTTGTAATGGAGGGTCCAGTCGCAGGAACTACAGCAGGGGCATTTTGGTCATTTGAGTTCGACGCAGAGAGCGGACCCTTGGAGGAGGTGGTCAAAGGAGCAGCAGTGCCAGTTGGAGGTAATTTCTTACCGGGCATAATTATGCTTGATGGATCCACATTTTGGTTTGTAGTGGATTCAGATATTGCGCCCGTTTTGGACTTGGGTTTTGGCTTCGCGTGTATCCCTGTGTACAACCTGCACTTGGATATTAATTAATATTCATGATGATTATGCAGAAAAACTTCATTTAAAAAATGCTGACCTGGCATGGCGAGCATATTCCTCGTAATTCTCGAGCAACAATTTACCAGCTTGCTCGTTGAGTGCCGATTCAGGAAATGGTTCTATTAATAAACACCTCACCACCTATTAAACGAATATATAAACATGTCAAATACTTCACCACAAAAACCTAATTTAGTAGAAGTAATATATCATGCGAAATAAAATTAAGAAAATTACGAGAAGAACGTGGCGCAATCCAAGACTTGGATTCCAGTCCTTTTTTAGCGTGTTCACACAGATCTCCCCATTCGTCGCTATATTTGGATGAAATATTTTCGTCAAAAAAAACCCTGAAAATTAACAAACAAAAAGGAATATTTCCATTAATACAACAATTCAGAAAACTGGAGATGATCGACTCCGACACAAATGGAGAGGATAAACCAACCTTTCGGAGGAGTATAAGGGAAATCATGAGATAATACAAGCTTCATGCGAAACACGCCGTTTTCATATGGAGTTCCAGCTAAAAAAAAGATAATAATAAATTAAAATATTAAAAAAATCAGAGCTAATAATTAATCGAGTATTAAGCGCATACATGGGCCTTCAATGTCTGCAAAAATGGTGGTGAAATCATCATCGTTGACAATGACCTTAATGCCCTCAGGAGGAGTCTCGTCAAGGTTCTTGAGTTCCTTAGCCAATTGCTTTATCACATTAGGGGGCAAATTCTCATTTGTCGCCTTCATTGTTTGCGAAATTATAATAATTAGTAGTTGAATGTCAAAGAATAAATTTATTGGTAGAATAAATGAAGTATACTTACCATAATAATTAAAAAGTTAAGAATATGCTCCTTGTTTTGCAACGATTCTTTCTTTATGGAAAGATTGCTAATGGAAAATATGGGAATTCCAAATTAAATTTCTGAACCCTGCATGAAAAGATTTTGATTAGAAAATTGCAATTTGAATTGAAAGAAAGAAGAATCGTGACATAATACACATGCATGCATTATAAGAAGTTGCTAATTATACCGTTACTACAGTCGAACTTATAGTACCGTTACAGTCTAAACATATTATGCCGTTACAGTCTAACTGGTTATTAACTTAATTTCAAATTCTGAAGTTATCAAAATACTATCCCTAACATGCAAGGATTTCTAGCACTAAGAACAATTCTTTCATGCATATAATAGCCCCTACCCCCAAAATTCAACTCTTGTATCTTTCCAATCAGACAAGCTCTTGAATTCAAAATCAATACAGACCAACACAGAGGCGAACAAAACCCTAATTTTTACTATAGTTAACTAAAAACCAAAGAGATTCAACTCTTGGGAAAGTAAAACCCTAACTACAGATCAAATCTGAACTAAAGAAGAAAACCCTAACTCGAAATCCGTACAAAATCAGGAAAATACTACAAAACCAAGCCTAACAAACAAAAACCCCAACTAAATTCCCTTCAAATCGTCACAAAATCAGCCACACAACTCCCGCCCACAAAATCGTACAATTCGTAAATCTAAACGACTTAAAACTACATATGAAAGAAAGATCGACTGAAAACAGAGTAAAGGAGTAGAAAATCACTCACCAGATCTCTAGTTACGCTTCTTCGCTATCGATCAACTAGAGCGAGAGAGCGAGAGAAGCAACAGATCCAATTATTGAGAGAGAGAGAGAGTTGACGTGGCCACCGCTTAGAAGGGTTATATTTGTACAGCCCTGATCGCGTCGTCCTACCGGATCCGAGTATTTCATCTTTATTGTCCATGCCGTACAAAATAGACCGTAGGAACCGACTAGTCAGTGAGCATATAATTGTTTGTGGTGTATGAACCATGTCTTATTACGATTTTTTATGGTACTTTTTAAAATACATGTAAATAATAAATAATAATTTAAATATTATTTGAGTTTACGAAAATACCCCCGGCAGAATTGGTGTATTATTGGATCCGGGTTTAATTCTGAGATTAAGGGCGTGCTATTTTTCCTATATATATTTTTTAAGGATGGTGTTATTATTACAAGAGATAATATAATTTAATTAAGAGCAATTAAATATTTTTGCTAACAAATGACCTTTGTACCCCTATTAATTTTGGTTGCTATTTATTACAATCATATATTAGTGTTATTATCTTTCCTCAATCAGAAAAAATATATTTTTGAATATTATGAAGAATCAAATATAATAAATATAATAATATAAATAAGTCAAATTATTCATACATTATGTTTTTTTTATCTTAATGATTAATGATGTCCATGATTTTAAATCTTCATCTGAAAAATGATATTTACTCTTCGAATCTGTATAAAGTGTCTTATTATTATTATTATTATTATTATTATTATTATTATTATTATTATTATTATCATTATTATTATTATTATTATTAAGACATATCATTTTTATATTTTTCAATTCCAATATATATTTATGGAAGATAATTACACTAATTGATAATTGTAATAAATATCAATCATCATTAATAAGGGTATAATGGTCATTTGATAAAAATAAATTTAAATCGCTCTTAATTAAATCATCTTAGCTCTTGCAATAGCGCCACCTTTTTTTAATTGAGGTAAATAATTTGGTATATACATACCGATTTTTGTTTATTGTTTAATGTAAATGAATTTTTAAATAAAATTATAGTTTTATTTCATACCTTGAATGAACATTTTTTTTTAGAAATAATATGAAGAATAAAAATCAATTATACTCACACATTGAACATATAATAGAGGAAAATTTTCAAACATAAAACAAAATTAAAAAATTAAAAATTCACAGAAAAATGACAAAAAACTAAATCCTAAATCGCATAGAACATATTATTAGTTTAGGGATATTTTTTATTTTTTTACTTCTTTTATTCATTCTTCTTCCTCGCTCTTCAATAGTTCTGTTCTTGAACTTTATGTGGTACATGAATTCGATATAATTTTAAAAATAAAATTTTTATTTCTTAATATAATTTTTGAAATGATGAGTTGTCTTGGTGTCTTGTTAAATTTATTATTGCGTTCTTGCATATTCGTACTTATTTACCTTTCTTGTAAATTCTAAATTATTATTTCGGAACATGTTAATCCGTTATATCAAAAAATACATATTCTGAAATCCAATAAAACCTGAAATAATTTGAAAAAAAAAACAAAATAAAAGTATTTGAACAAAGCTAAAAAAAATTCTGCAAAGGTAAGCAACAAATATAAATATTATTTTAGGAACAAATATATTATTTTGGTTTGTGAAAGAAACAGGCAAATCTCCTTTAAAATTTATGTTCGGTTGGATTCGGATCATTCGGCATAACAAAAACCGGTTCGTTATATTTCCTTGCAGTGGCAGTTCCGTAATATCTTGTAACATACATATCTGTTTTCATTACCATATACGGCCAAAAGATAATCAGACAAATGTCCCATGGGCCATGACGTATGAAATGACGAAAATACCCTCACAATGGACCATTGACAAAGACGTCCGAGGGACCCGTTACAAAGTGAACATCCGTTCCTTTTGAAACATAATGACCATACTACCCTTGTTATAAAATCACCTTTAAAAACATGTCAGGGTTAAAATGGTAAATCAAGTAGGGCCCGTTACAGATTTTTTGTATACATCTGCCGACGAATAGTTTGACCGTTGGGCCAATCCGTCGGAAAGTAGCCGTTGGGGTTGGTGCCAGCTGTTTCTGAATTTTGAATTTCAAATTGTACGTTATCTTTACCTCAGTGCTGAATGTATTCAATTTGTCCATTGATAAAATGACACGTGGTAAGCAGTACATAGTAGTATAAATTTATGGTGATTCAAGTACTAATCTGACTGTCTCCAGTTTGAATGTTTATCTTCCATGTCTTTGATGAGCTCTCCCATTTTTACAACTTTTTACTTGTTATGTAATATATTATATATCCTCATTTTGTCGACTTCAAAATGTGACACGTCAGGTTAAGTACATGGTAGTATAAATATACGTTGATGGAAAGATTTGGGTTATTTGTTGAAGACAACCATGATCCAACCCAGGTTTCACATTTCAAGAATTCATATATGGCATCAGGAAAAATATTTGATTACTGTGTAACATTTTTTTTAGAAGGATTTCATATATACCCAAAAGTTGGAAGAAAATTCTCAAAATAAAGAAGTTTTAAATTTAATTTGGAAAATACACATCGGAGGAGTTTGAAACTCTGCCAAAATTAAAATTGACGGAATTTGTAACTCCGTCATAATTTAATTGTTAAGTGAAAGGTTAATGTTATGCAGGTGCATATTAATTACGTTGGTATATTTGGCGAAATCCGTAATTTCGTCGAAATTCGGGAAATTTTTATTTCAGTATTTTAATACGAAATTTAGAAGAACAAATTATTTGGATAAAATATATACAAGATTATCTAAGATATTAAGCAAATATTCTAAAATATATGAATATCATCATTGAATATTATTATCAATAATAAAATATTTAACATATGATTTAGATATCATACTGGTTTTCTAGTATTGATATCATTAATTTCATGAAATTGTAATTCAAAAATAAAGGAGAAAAAAATAGTATTGTATCTCAATATTATCAATTCATCAAAAATCAAGTGGAATGAAAGTTATCAAAAGCTAGAAAAATAAATGAAATTTTTATTTTCATATATAGTAATTAAAAAAATACTTTTCTTATTTTTTATTAATTTTATTAATTTGAAGAAAATTCATAAATATTTTTTAACATGTAGTGATTTAAAAAAAGAATCATTACATGTTGTGTTTATATAATTTTAATATGTCATTTATTATTCATGAAAAAATAACATCAGATAATAATAAAACAAACAACAATAAATAAACACCTTGAAATATATTGATAGAAAAATATATGTTTAAACATCTAGTTTTTTATTTTCAATCTCTTTTATGTATTTTTTAATAGTTCATGATATTTTATTTTTTGAATATTTGCAATGTGTTTTTTTTTAATATTGTTGTTCGTTTTATTATTATTTAATGTTAGTTTTTAAGATTTTTTTTTTAAAAGCCAAATATATATGATGTATGAAATATTAAAATTATATATATATATATATATATATATATATATATATATATATATATATATATGGGATATGATCAATGGCCAACACTCTTGTTTGGCCAACGTCGGCCAACAACGCTTATTTCACTAAATCTAAATATTAAAATCGAATTTTAACCGTATAGATATGATTAATATCATTTGAGAATGTTGTAGATTCAATTTCATGAAAAATAAAAACTTCTATCATACTTATCATAATACTTTAAAAAATTGAACGGTAGGAAATAGTTACAACATGAATCATCATTAAATAAATTTTGAAATTCGATTTTTTTGGTTTGGATGTATTTTAAATCATATAGATAGGCTCAAGATGAATTTTTACTAAGTTTCGAGTTTTCCTTCATGGAAATCTATAAATGTACCGAAATGGACGGTTGTGAAAATATGTTAACGATTTTGTTAGATACAAAAATCGAAATTGTATAAAATTTATTCTACATCATATCTAAATGATATAAAACATATCTATACGGTTAAGATTCGATTATAATATTTAGATTTAGTGTAATAAGTGTTATTGGCCGACGTTGGCCAAACAAGAGTGTTGGCCATTGATCATATATATATATATTAATTATTATATGCTACAAATTCTTTAGGTCTTTTTTTTTAATTAATAGAAATAATATTTTTTTAATTACTACATATGTTAATAGAAAGGTATGTTGATAAAAAAAAATAAACAATATCTATGGATAGTTTTGACCCCTATATGAGGTATTTGAAAATAAAAGTTTGGTAGAGAGGTATTTTCGGAATTTCCAAAAATATAGGGATTTTTTTACAATATCCAATTTTTTTTTTTGGGGGGGGGGGGGGGGGGGAGAGTTATGAAAAATTTCCATATTTAATTAAGACAAAATAATTTGAATGAACTTGGTCCACAATGAATCAATCTTCATGTAATTTTAACATTAGTTGGTTTATATGGATCATGTTAAAATGAGAACCGGCTAATTGAACATTTTGATCCAGATCAAACGGTCAAAATTAACATGACGACGTGGTCTGGAAGCAATGATTTCTTTAGAATTATATATATTAATTAATAATTGAATAATTTTGTCATGTTTTAGGAATTAAATTGAACATCCTAATCATGCATCAAACACCCCTAAGTTTTTTTTTTTGAAGGAAAGGCAAGCGCGATACGCGCTCGGTCCGATCATTTTCATTAAATAAAAGAGTTAAGTTACAAATTTGCTATGTACAATACATGTGTAAATGAAGTAAATTAATTGGTAGCTTGGCAATTAATGCTCCATTGATTTCGTAAATCTCTAATCCCGTTTGTTATTAAGGCATGCATTCTTCCTTTCCGTTGAAATATGCGGTTGTTTCGTTCCCTCCATATGATCCATATTGTTGCACACCATGTTATGTCCCATCGTGCTATTTGGGATGTCGCCATGGGCCCTCTTTGATTCCACCAGAATTCGCGGATTGTGACGCCAGATGGGTTGGCCGTTGGCTCGATTAATCTCCATATCTCGGTAGTGAAAGGACAATTGAGAAAAAGGTGTTGTACCGATTCTATTGTGCCTCCACAAAGTGTACATGTTGGGTCATGAGGCCAATTCCTTTTTAATGAAGGAAATACAGTTACAGATCAACTAGTTGAATGTACAAATGAGTGTAGACAAACATACGTGTTCGTCGGAACGATTGGATGCATAATAAGATTATGCAAATCTGGCAGAAATTACATGGTGCGTCATGACGCACCATATTGTGCGTCATGACGCACAATAGAGTAATTCTGAGAAAGCCAATCTGTGAGTATACCGTCACGACGCACCAAGTTGTGCGTCATGACGGTACACTGTGTAACGGCTATATTCAGTAATTGTGACTGGTGCGCCGTGACGCACCATATGGTGCGTCATGACGCACTGTGATCCGAATTCTGGATTAGCAGTTTTTGATACTCATTAATACTCATTAATCACAGAATATATTTATATTCTTGTAACCTCTCTCTCTCAGTGAGCCAATTTATTCTGTGCTAAGAACTAGATCTAGAGCTTTGAGAAAAGAGATTAAGCTTGTGTGACAAGTTGAGGAAATTTAAGCAAGATTGTGGTGAATTTTAGGGGAATTCACCGCAACCGAAAGACGAAAAGCTCGAGGTGGATACGAGTAGAGAGATCTAAACTAAGATCTTCGACTGTGATCAATCGAGAGCAAGGACGAGCAAGGTCGGAGACAAATCGGATAGAATCCGGTTGTATACGACAAATCGGAGCTTCGGATTTGGTGTCGAATCGCGCGGGCGTGGGACGTGCGTGTCGCCGGAATCGAAGCAAGCAGCAACTAACTGAACAACCCGTCTCCGTGATCAATTTCACGTGGTATGTTTCTATGTATATAAGAGTTATATTCATAGGTTTAGTTGCATTTCATGATTCGTACGGTCGAGTCGTTGACGTGGTCCTCGGGATCGGGTCGGACCGGGCCTCTCAATCCGCTGCGCGGGGCTCGGTAGTGACGCCGATACCCAACAGTGGTATCAGAGCGATCGTCACGATTCGATCGTCGAATCGATTTCGAATAAGTGTTATTCGGAATTTCATGTAGAATTTTAGGACATAATCATGTAGTTGTAAAATTAGGACCATAGAAATCTTACTAGTATTTGATCATGAGATGATCAAAAGAATCTAGAAGTAATCATGAATTGTTCATGATTAATCGTTTTTGAAACGATTAAAATCTGTTAAAATTACAAAATAAAACTGAATTTCAGGTCTGGTGCGTCATGACGCACGATATGGTGCGTCATGACGCACACGGGAAATCCAAGAGTTGGATCTGAGGCGTTACTCAGTCCGTCGTGACGCACAAAAGTTGTGCGTCATGACGCACTGTGTAAATTCGTACCATCATGACGGACCGTTTGGTGTGTCGTGACGGTAGAAGTCCAAAAAAAAAAGTTTCTGGCAAACTGAACAAAATGGTTTTGTTCAGTGCGTCATGACGCACCTTCTGGCGTCAGGACGGACCAGAACAGTCCGTCGTGACGGTATAACCAACCATCATGACGGAAGAACCTCAAAAAGTTTCTGGAAATCTGGACAAAATGGTTTTGTACAGTCCGTCATGACGCACCGTCTGGCATCATGACGGAGGAACCTGAAATAGTTTCTGGAATAGACAACAAAATTGTTTTGTATGGTCCGTCGTGACGCACTGTCTGGCATCATGACGGACCTGTGAAGTCCGTCGTGACGCACGTTATGTTGCGTCATGACGGAAGTCAATGGAAGTCCATTTTAGTACGGTGCGTCATGACGGACGTTATGTTGCGTCATGACGCACAGTGTAATTTTTCTTGATTTATTTAATTGTGGTTCTAATCATTATTAATTATGTTCATTCATCATGATATACTTGCTTATTGATATAATTAGATTATATCACATAAATCCCTGCATAATACTTAAGTCATGAAATGCCTTCCATGTTCACAACCTCCGAGGTTGGTCATCACACCTTGCACGGTTTCAGGCCAAAGTCGGGCGTGCATTGTTGTATGTATCAACGTGAGAGGCAAGCGTTAATTGGGGACAAATGCGGGTTCAGGCCAAAGTCGGGCGCATTTGTAGTTCAATTGAACGATATGTGATCATGGTTGTGACTTAACCGTCCAAACCAATCCGATTGGGGTTCGGGGCATAGTTAGGATGCACAAACGGAATTTGAATCATATATGATATGGTTCGATACCGAAATCCTATAAAAGGTCAAGAGTCGTATTGGATGCGATTGGATTTATCCTACCTAAATAGTGAGATCCCATTTGTCGGCCAAAGTCACTTGTGGGAGGATCATGAAATATGGGTCTTGAAGTGTTATTGGATTTAGAATCCCGAATCAATATTAGGGTTATTGATTTGATAAAAGTAACATATTTCATATCATCATATAAGCATATAGCATAAGTTCGCACATGTCAGTATCAATCTCATTTTAAAGTATTTTTCGTTGTAGCAATCATGACATCAAGCAACACCAACTCAATGTCGATTAGATCGGTATTGGAGAGGGAGAAGCTAGTCGGCAAGAACTATCTTGACTGGCACCGTAACCTAAGAATTGTTCTTAGGCAAGAGTGCAAAAGTCACGTGTTAGACACGAAGATAGTTACTCCCGACGAGAACGCTTCGCCCGAAGAAAAGGCGGCATTTGACAAACTTAAGAAGGAGTCAAATGACGTGACGTGCCTCATGTTGGCATGTATGGACGCGAACTTGCAGAAGCAGTTCGAGGATTCGGATGCGTACGAAATTAACGCCACGCTCAAGGAAATGTTCCAAGAGCAAGAACGCATTGAAAGGTTCAATACGTTAAAGGAGTTGGTTAACTGTAAGATGCCTAACGGATCTTCGGTTAGCACTCACGTGTTAAAGGTACAATCATTGATTGATCGTCTCGAGAAATTGGGAGAAAAGGTGTCACCAATAATGCAACAAGATTTGATCTTATGTGCATTGCCACCGATTTTTTCAACTTTCGTAACGAACTATCATATGCATTCGATGAACAAGACGATTCCCGAGCTCCATGGGATGCTCAAGAACTTTGAGTCGGAGATGCTTAAGGCATCGGGGGAACCCAAAGCAAGAGTTGCTAGGGATGTCCTCATGATTCAAGGTGGGATTCGTAAGAAACAAAAGTCCAAGGGCGGTGCGGGCAAGTCGTTGTCCAAACCGAAGACTAAAGGAAAGGAGAAATCTGAGGATGTCACCTGCTTCCATTGCAAAAAGACTGGGCATTGGAAGAGAAATTGCAAGATTTACCTCGAGGAGGTGAAGAAAAGCAAGGGGAAGGCTTTGGAAGCCGGAACCGCAGGTATGACTATTATAGATGTTAACATTTCAATTTTGGACAATTGGGTATTAGATACCGGTTGTGGAACTCATATTTGTCGAAATATGCAGGTTCTTCAAAATAGAAGGAAGTTAACACGCGGTGAAGTGGATTTTCGAGTAGGGAATGGAGCAAGCGTTGCTGCATTGGCCGTCGGAGATATTTTTATTACTTTACCGAGTGGATTTATTTTAGAACTAAATAATTGTTATTTTGTTCCAAGTTTGTGTAAGAACATTATTAGTGTGTCTAGACTAGCTAATGATGGTTATGAATTTATTATTAAGAATAATGAATTTTCTATTTGTAAGGATAATTTATTCTATGGAAATGTTCTATTAGAAAATGGTCTTTACATTTTAGATATGAATTACACAAATGATAAATCAATCTATAATATAAACACGAATCGGATTAAACCTAAAGTTGATAGTAAAACTTACTTTTGGCATTGTCGACTTGGCCATATAAACGAGAAGCGCATCTCAAAACTCCATAAGGATGGACTTTTGGATTCATTTGAATTTGATTCATATGGACAATGCGAATCTTGTTTACTTGGCAAGATGACAAAAGCACCATTCTCAAAAGTTGGAGAAAGGTCCAAGGAACTATTGGAACTTATACATTCTGATGTATGTGGTCCAATGAGTACCGAGGCAAGAGGAGGTTATCGATACTTCATAACGTTTACGGATGATTTTAGTAGATATGGGTATATCTACTTAATGCGTAACAAATCTGAATCTTTTGAAAAGTTCAAAGAATTTCAGAATGAGGTTCAAAATCAACTTGGCAAGACAATCAAAGCACTTCGATCAGATCGAGGAGGCGAGTATTTGAGCTATGAGTTTGAAGATCATCTCAAAGATTGTGGAATCGTTTCACAATTGACTCCACCTGGAACGCCTCAATGGAATGGCGTGTCCGAGAGGAGGAATCGGACCTTATTGAATATGGTTCGATCTATGATGAGTCAAACTAGTCTCCCAAAATCGTTTTGGGGATATGCCCTTGAGACAGCGGCTTTTTTGATAAACCGCTTACCTTCTAAATCGGTTCAAAAGACACCATATGAGATGTGGACCGGACAACCTCCGGTGTTATCTTTTATTAGAATTTGGGGATGTGATGTTTATGTTCGAAAAATGTTTTCGGATAAACTCGAACCCAAATCTGAAAAATGTTTATTTGTAGGATATCCTAAGGAAACTAAAGGATATTATTTCTACAATCCCGAGGAAAACAAGGTTTTCGTAGCTCGAAGAGGTACCTTCTTGGAGGAGGATTTTATATCTCAACGAGCTAGTGGGAGTAAAATTGATCTCGAAGAGGTTCGAGATTCAGAAATAAACATTGAACCGATGGATGTTGACCCGAATCCATCAATAGTTGAGGATGTCGAGCCAATAGCACAAGGTGCTCCTCGTAGGTCTAGTAGGACCCGGCTGGAACCAGTACGATATGGATTTATCGTGACTGATGAAGGCAACGTCGAACTCATAGATGATGAGCCGACAACCTACAAAGATGCTATGTTGAGCGAAGATTCCGACAAATGGCATGATGCCATGAAGTCCGAGATCCAATCCATGTATGATAATCAAGTTTGGAACTTGATTGATCCACCACCCTTGGTTAAACCCGTCGGGTGTAAGTGGGTTTTCAAGAAGAAAACCGACATGGATGGGAATGTGCATACTTACAAAGCACGGTTGGTAGCGAAAGGTTTCAAGCAAATTCATGGTGTTGACTATGATGAAACGTTTTCGCCGGTAGCCATGCTTAAGTCTATAAGGATTATTCTTGCCATAGCCGCATATTATGACTATGAGATATGGCAAATGGATGTTAAAACCGCTTTCCTTAACGGGAAATTATCGGAGGATGTGTACATGACACAACCCGAAGGTTTTATCGATCCAAAGAATCCTAATAGAGTATGCAAGCTTCAAAGGTCCATATATGGACTGAAACAAGCTTCTCGGAGTTGGAATATTCGTTTTGATGAAGTCATAAGCGAGTATGATTTTATCAAGAACGAAGAAGAACCTTGTGTATATAAGAAGGTTAGTGGGAGCCGCGTAGTATTTCTTGTTCTTTATGTGGACGATATATTAATCATAGGAAACGACATTCCGATGTTATCGGATGTTAAGAAGTATTTGAATACTCGTTTCGCTATGAAAGATTTAGGAGAGGCCGCCTATATTTTAGGCGTGAGGATCTATAGAGATAGATCCAAGAGACTCCTCGGCCTAAGTCAGAGTACGTACATCGACAAGGTGCTGAAAAGATTTTTCATGCAAAACTCTAAGAAAGGGTTTCTTCCCATGTCGAGTGGTATAAACTTTTCGAAAGCTCAATGTCCGACATCGAGCGAAGAGAAAAGTAACATGGATAAGGTTCCATACGCTTCGGCGGTTGGATCTATCATGTATGCCATGATCTGTACGAGACCTGACGTATCGTATGCATTGAGTGTCTTATCACGTTACCAATCGAATCCAGGTGATTCGCATTGGCAAGCCGTGAAAACTATCCTTAAGTACTTGAGAAGAACTAAGGATCAGTTTTTAGTGTATGGTGGCAAGGATAATGGATTAGTTGTAACAGGTTACACTGATGCCAGTTTCCAAACATGTACCGATGATTTTCGATCACAAAGTGGGTACGTGTTTTGCTTGAACGGTGGCGCGGTTATATGGAAGAGTTCCAAACAACCGACAGTTGCTGACTCTACGACGGAAGCAGAATACATCGCGGCTTCAGAAGCCGCAAAGGAGGCGGTTTGGGTCAAGAAGTTCGTGACTGAACTTGGTGTCGTACCGAGCATCTCGGAACCCGTGGCTGTGTATTGTGACAACACTGGAGCAATAGCACAGGCCAAGGAACCGAGATCGCATCATCGCTCCAAACACATCCTGCGTAAATTTCACTTGATTCGTGAGATTTTACATAGGCAAGATGTTGTGATTTTGAAGATTGATACTGACGAGAATGTGGCGGATCCGTTTACGAAGCCTCTTCCATTTGCGAAGCATGATCGTCATGCTAGAACTATAGGTTTGAGATACCTAGAGGAGGAAGTTGGTTTGTAGTTATCTAAAACAATAGTTGTTATGATGAGTTATTTGTTGTAAACGATGTATCACCCAAGACTTTATGCTATATTAATGCAATTTCAAAAATTTTATATTTCATTTGCATTTATCTTATATGAAAACTTGTGCGTGGTTGTGTAATATGATTACACGAACCTTGATTTATAACTTGTGTGAGCGTCTACATGATACGTGATCATGCCAAGTAAAACCGTCACATTTCAAAAGTTATATTTCAAAAACGTCCCTAGTCATGATTAGGATACTTATGTGATAAGTATATCTATTATAAGATAATAGACTAACATGTACACTAGCATATTCGCCGAGGTGATGATTATGTTTTGCTAATCATAGGACAAAGAGTTTGTCAAATCGGGAATATGGATATGCATTAGGTTATGCATATTGTGACTTGACCAAAATGCGATACCATGACATGGTTTAGTCATTGTAAATGGAATCGTAAGAATGGGGTCTTAGTTCTTCACACTTGAGATGATCATGGATCATTTTTCGTGCGTAACATGATGCTTAGATATAATCTTCCACTATCTGTAACAGGATGGTCATGGGATTATGATCGGGTGTTATATGAAACACGGAATTGATGTGAATCATCAAGATAGAAATTGTTCCTTTCGAGAGAAAGAGATATCCCTTAGGCCTATCGATGAATTGATCAACGAAATCTCTGGCCAGAGTCAATGATATTAAATTGTTAATATCGATTGTGTTTGTTGATTCAATTCGGTATCGAGACAATAAGTTTAGTCAATCAAATTATAAGGATGACTATTACCGTGCCTTTTGATTGACGGATATCGTGAACAAGAGAACTAAACACCACCGTTCGAGATGGGTATAAATGATCACAATCATTTTCGTTTTCAACGTGGGAAAGCTATGATGGATTTCTTCCTAGATCCCTCTCATGAGCCCGTAAACTTAGGCATAAGTTTACTACCATTGCTTGATACGAACCTACGCGGTCACACATAGAGCTGTCTTATTTCGGGCTTAAATTTCAATCTCTGAGGTTATGTGTACATGAGATGTACGCTAGTACTTTCTTTAGTTGGATCTTGAACTGAGTGGGAGACTGAAGGAAATACAGTTACAGATCAACTAGTTGAATGTACAAATGAGTGTAGACAAACATACGTGTTCGTCGGAACGATTGGATGCATAATAAGATTATGCAAATCTGGCAGAAATTACATGGTGCGTCATGACGCACCATATTGTGCGTCATGACGCACAATAGAGTAATTCTGAGAAAGCCAATCTGTGAGTATACCGTCACGACGCACCAAGTTGTGCGTCATGACGGTACACTGTGTAACGGCTATATTCAGTAATTGTGACTGGTGCGCCGTGACGCACCATATGGTGCGTCATGACGCACTGTGATCCGAATTCTGGATTAGCAGTTTTTGATACTCATTAATACTCATTAATCACAGAATATATTTATATTCTTGTAACCTCTCTCTCTCAGTGAGCCAATTTATTCTGTGCTAAGAACTAGATCTAGAGCTTTGAGAAAAGAGATTAAGCTTGTGTGACAAGTTGAGGAAATTTAAGCAAGATTGTGGTGAATTTTAGGGGAATTCACCGCAACCGAAAGACGAAAAGCTCGAGGTGGATACGAGTAGAGAGATCTAAACTAAGATCTTCGACTGTGATCAATCGAGAGCAAGGACGAGCAAGGTCGGAGACAAATCGGATAGAATCCGGTTGTATACGACAAATCGGAGCTTCGGATTTGGTGTCGAATCGCGCGGGCGTGGGACGTGCGTGTCGCCGGAATCGAAGCAAGCAGCAACTAACTGAACAACCCGTCTCCGTGATCAATTTCACGTGGTATGTTTCTATGTATATAAGAGTTATATTCATAGGTTTAGTTGCATTTCATGATTCGTACGGTCGAGTCGTTGACGTGGTCCTCGGGATCGGGTCGGACCGGGCCTCTCAATCCGCTGCGCGGGGCTCGGTAGTGACGCCGATACCCAACATTTAATAGGTTATCCGCCGTTAAAATTCGGTTATTGAGAGCTAACCAACCGAATATTAGAACCTTCTTGGGCGCTTTAATTGTGAAGAGGGTTTTGGTCCAAAAGCATTCCAAACCCGTGTGTGAAATGGCGGCATACACTTTTGACGTCGGGTATGTCAGGGGATCGGTTAGGTTGTAAGAGGTTAACGGTGAGTGATGAGGTTGGAGACCACCTTTTATTGCGGTGTAAAGCGGGATTAGTTTTTGGAGGTCTCGAGTGAAAAAAGAGGAGACATCATTTGACACATTGGTTAAGTCCGTAATATTGTTAATATTATAAATGGATCTCACGGTTGTTGACCAATACGATTCCGGGTCAAATTCTATTTTAAATATCCACTTAATCGCTAGTGTTTTGTTGTGGCTTTGTATGTCAAGTAAGCCCATTCCGCCATGTAATTTTGGTAAACAAACTTTTTTCCAGTTAGCGAGACAATGACCCCCTAATATTTTGTCCGTGCCTTTCCAAAAGAAAGCTCGTATTAATTGATTTATCTCATTCACGGTACCTTTTGGTAAGAAGAACGTTTGCATCATAAAAGTAGGAATTGCTCCTAGTACGGACTTGATTAACGTCATGTGCCCCCCCATGGTGAGAAATTTATTTTTCCAATTAGTAATTTTTGCTTTCATTTTGGTAAGGAGTGGTTGGAAAGTTAGCTTTGTCGGTTTCTTGTATGATAGAGGAAGCCCTAGGTACTTAATTGGTAATGCCAACTTCGAGCAACGCATGATCGATGCTAGATTGGTATGATATTGCTCGGGGATTGATATTGGGACATAACCGATTTTATCCCAATTGATTTCTAATCCCGATATTTCCGAGAATAGTGAAATCGTGTGCATTATAATTCGAAGATTTTTCGGGACCGTTTCAATGAACATTAGCGTATTGTCCGCATATTGTAAGGTGGTGAGGGGAAATAGAATGGGTGTGGTAAGTAATGGGCTAATTCTTTTGAGCATAACTTGGAGTGCGTCCACTACTAATGTAAATAATAATGATGATAGTGGGTCTCCTTGACGGAGGCTCCTTTTATGGTTAAAGTACTCGCCTCTAATGCCGTTAGTGTGTACCGATGAGCTTGACATAATCAATAGTGTGTTCATCCATTGAATCCATCTTATAGGGAATTTTCTCGCTACTAGGATGTTGTGAAGAAACGGCCATGAGACATTGTCAAATGCCTTTTTAAAATTGAGTTTTAACATTATCGTTGGGATTTTTTGTTTTGTGATATGCATTAAGCATTTTTCGAGAGGCTAGGTATAACTCATTTATTGTGCGACCCTTGATAAAAGCGGCTTGACAACGGTTAATTAAGGAGCGGCATGTAGGGTTGTAATATTTTCGCTAAAATTTGTGTGATAAGTTTGATTGGTGTGGCTATTATGCTAATGGGTCTATAATCCGTCAGGCTTGAGGCACCCTCTTTCTTTGGTAGTAATATAATGGACGCTTTGTTAAGTTTTTGGAGCGGTAGGTTATTGTTGAAGAATTGGTTAATCATGTTAATAAGGTCAGATTTGAGTATTGGCCAAAATTATTGATAAAATTCGTTAGGAAAGCCATCCGGTCCACAACTCTTTCCTTTCTTTAACGCTTTGAGCGATGATTTGAGCTCTTTCTCTAGAAATGTGGAAGCTATAATGTTAAGGTCAATGGAGGCAATTGAATTATTGTAAAGAGGCGCCAGATTAATGGATTTAGTGATCAATGCTGGTGTGCCAATTGATGATTTGTAAATGTTGGTAAAAGCCTTATTAATATCCTTGTTCGAAAACTTTGGTAGCTTCTTCTCCTTCTCTATGTCGCTCTCTTTCTTGTCTCGATCTCTCTTCCTTTCATACATGCACATGGCCAGACCCATGCAAGCCTACGAGGTCTGAGAGCTTGGATCTGGAAATAAAAAAGATGGAACATTTCCACATTAACCCTGTTTGGGTAAAAATTTTGAAAAATAATCCGGTTTTAAAAATTATTCCGAAATTATTTCAAAACTGATTTTTAAAATCCGATACCACTTGATTTGAGAAAACAGGTGAGTTAATTTGGTTAAAAACACTATTTTACTAGATTAAATAAAAGACACGAATCACCAAACCCGATCAAAAACTTTAATTCTTTAACAATTACGTGTCCCAAAAATATATCATCACATCTTTTATATTCTAGTTAACACATTTAATTAATATTACAACTAAATACGTGTCATATAATTAACAAATAGTTAATTTATAATTAATATTCAAATTAATAAATGTAAATCAATACAAATTAATTATTAATTATGTATTTTAAAATTATCATGTTAAATAAGTGTTTTAATTAGAATATAGAGTGTATTGGGGAAATTTTGGGGCAAAATAAAATTTTCACTATTTAACAATTAAATTATTTTTTTAACAATGAATTCTACAAAAGTAGATGAGAAAAATTGATTGAATCTCTTAATATCGAGTATGTAAAATTTTCTTGTCTATTTGTTGTTTTAGTTTCGAGTATTTGTGCAATAATTACATATGAATTGTTCTTGTTTGGGCAAACTTTGATTATTTACCCAATAAATTGTGAGTACGTAGCAAAAAGTAAAACAACAAACATAAACAAGTCCAAGTTGTCACCATTTAATAATTTGTGCTCGTTGATTATGAATCTATCCAATAATTACCATTTACAATTAGCAATTAGGATGCTCTTAATGGCAGACAAGTTAGGAGGAATTGATCCGCCATAAATGAAATTTTAGATCAAATCAAGCATATTTTAGTGAATGTAGTATGCGAATTGATTGCACTGAGGAGCACACTAAGAGATAAATTAGTTGGTATCTAATTTCAATATCACATAAATGTGAAAGATTGCCATAGAATTGTATTGGAGTACTTGTATGTTTTTTTCTTCTTTTTTGTTGAGAGGAAATGCTTGAATTATTCTAACCTTGACGAAAATAACCCTATTGGATTTTATATCTCCTCATCTACTAATTTTTTGTTTGGAGCATGTTTTTAAGTGGAATCATGAAATGCAGGTATATCCCCTCTAGTTATTGGACCCGCAAATTTTAACTCCGCAAAATCTTAGAATACCAAGATGATGGAAAAGCCAAAACTTGCTATTTCAACCGGTTAAACATCCTTCGAAATTTCAAAGAGGTCATGGATTCAAAACCCGGTGAATCTGATTTCTCGAAAATATATGAGGGACAAAGAGTCCACCCTATACAAATCGGAAGACAATGAAAAAATTGGTATCATTCTCCTAATTATATGCATGCTCCTCTATGTATATTTTATGTATATTTCAAATTGAAAATTTTTTTGAGTAAATTTTTTTTTTTTTTTGCAACTTAATAATATAATTGGATTATTTTGAGTACAAATATAGTAATTATATAATAATAATAAAATAATTATATAATTACATTCACATAATTAATATAATATTGTGTATATAATAATAATATATAATTCTTACATTACAATAATAATATATAATACTTACATTATAATAATAAAAATATATTATAATTATTATATTCATGTAATATTATATATAATATTAAAATAATATTATATATATTATTGCAATAATATATAAGAAGTATATTATATTATATTTATATAATTAATGTAATATTATATATATTATTTTGTTATTATAATATTATTACGTGTATAAAATGTAATATTATAATAAGAACGGAACATTACATTTAATAACAATTTTTACCAATTTTTTCATAATATAGACATAATAACAATTTAGTATAGATATAATATAATATTTTTATACTTTTACCGATTTTAATTAAATGAATATAATATTACATACTATTATAATAATATTTAATTATTATATAAGTATTAATAAAAAAAAATCGTATATATATTACTATAATAATATATAATAATTATGTTAATGTAATACTATATATTATTATTATTATTATTATATTACTACATGAACAAAATATAATATTATAATAAAAATGTAACATTGTATTTAATTACAATTTCACATAATATAGATATAATAGTAATTTGGAATGGATCAATAAAAAAAAATTAGACAAAATAGTGAAGAAAGACATTTTCAACCATTGATTAAACCATGATAAACATTTATGATTAACATAACCTTCCACTATCTCCACATCCAAGCATTTTCTAACTATTGATAGAGATTTGTGTTCAAATTTTTATCTAATTTTTTGTCCATGGATCCTGCCGGATTACAATTTAATATAAATATAATATTATATATTTATTTTTTACCAATTTCAATTAAACATTGTTTCTACATTGTAAATTTCAAAATTTCTTAAACAACCAAACAAAAAATTATATTTTGCACATCTCGTAATTTAAAGATCCAAACAAACATTGGACTTGTTAATTCCAGAAACTTTTCCTCCTCCACCTGATAATCTTATTACAACCAAAATTACTCTTCAGTTCAACATAATATATCCCCAATTAACTCCAACTTAGCAAAATCGACCGCAATATATCCCATCCTCAATTAACCAAAAATTCGATCAAATTAAAAAATAATAAAGATTACCTTCAACAGTATCAGCACTTGGCGAACTGATGGCTCTTACTCGAGTGAGAGAACAAAGGGTATACAAAGCAAGGACGACGCAGAAGTACTTTAGAGGGGATCGTGATTACAAGAATTCGAACGAAGGGATATGTGACACGAGGTTGACTGAGAAAATAATTGCTACATACTAATCGTGATATTCTGATTGAAGGTAAAACTAAGAAGGGTAAAATAGTCAATTGTACTAATTTGTTAATAATTAAAGTTTAAAGGAACAAATTTGATATTATCAATTTTAGAGGGATAAATTTGATATTTTAAGTTTTTGAAGGAATATGTCTGAAATTATCCCTATTTTTACAGCTGGGTAACCTATAGACGGTCTTCAGTGATTTTACTGAAAATTCGGGTGTTTTGACACCAAATTGAAAATATTTAATTCATGGAATAAATTGCAAATCTCAATCGAATGTATTAATGTTACGAAGCTAAAGTAAAAAGGTTAAATAGTGTATGCTTCGAAATTTTATGTTATATAGAAGTTTACATCTTTATTTGCACGAATGGGCCCAGACTAAATAATCAACTGGGCCTTGATTCAGTTTTGTACAACTTGATAGTATGAATTGTATTTTTGTTTTTGTTTTTTGAATTTTCTGAGCAGATAGTATGAACAATATAACATTTACAAGAGGCAACAACTTCTTTTCCTTTTCAGTTTCTTTCTTTGTTTATACTCTACTTTCCTAAACTTCTGTGAAGTTTCCAGAAAGTTTAATCCTAAGACCACTGAATTAATTTGTCAGAGCTAGTTTTGCAGACTTGCAGTTACATTTTTCCCCGAAGAAGAAGATGGACCCCAAAATGTCACAACCACCTCCATTTCAACAGGTACTGGACATGGCCCAGAAAGTAAACAAACTGGAGAATATCTAACCCACTGAAACCACCAACAAAAACGGTTTCTTTTTACCACAACCCTCTAGGCTCTAAAACTTAAAAGTCTCTCTCTCTCTCACACACACTAAACACACAAGAACAGAGAGAGAGAGAGAGAGAGAGAGAGAGAGAGAGAGAGAGAGAGAGAGAGAGAGAGAGAGAGAGAGAGAATAACAATGGGCAAATTATGTTTCTTTTGCACCGAGGAGATCAGAGTGATTTCTACGCAGAAGGCGCCGGGGAGCTGCCCGTCTTGTCAGGGGGAGGTCGTAGCCGTAGAATCGGAGCGTACTCGCAAATTGTTATGTTTCAGTTTGACGGTCAGCGTGACGAATACGAGGAAGTATTCTTGTTCTTCTTGCTCTAAAAAACTAGTTCCTTACTCACATGTTGCTTGATTGTTAGTCTGTTTCGTAATTTCGGTTTAATTAGGCGGATCGATGGTTTTTTTGTTTTACATTTGCGTTAGATCAGACTTTAGAGGGTTCTTTTAATTGACAATTGAGAAATCCAAGGATCATAATTTGATAGATTTGCAAAATTAGTTTCTTATTTTGTTAATTATACAAAATGTGCCTCTTTTTTCAGTGCATAAATGCATGTTATGCACTGAACCTCAATAGAAACTAAAAATGAAGCAATATTATTTAACAATTTTAATCAATGAATTAAATAAAACTCAATATGGAAATTTATCAAATAATGGAATTATATTAATAATAAGAATTGTTTTATCTAATAAGAAAAAATTCACATAGGGACCATTGTAGTATATAAGAAAGCCAATACTTGGTTCCACATTATCTTCTTTTTTTCTTTGTGAAGAGCATCGAGTGGGATCTTACTCAAACTAGGCAATTTTGTGGGGTATGTGATGAGATGAGATTTTATTTGGAATCATGTGTTGATATATGGCAAGTTGTTTTGCTTCTTTATATTATATTTTTTGTTTAGATCGTTCCATATTCAATTTGAGATTCGAAATTAAGTTACAATTTATTTTAAGGGTCAAAAAATGAGTTTCACCTCCAAATAAAATACCTTTCGAACCACCAATAAAGTTATCATAGTGACCAAGCTAGTGTACTTCACTATTATCATGTATTATAATTATTATTATAATTTATATTAGAATTCAAAGTTTACAGTTTGACATTATAATTTTCTTTTATCAAGGTATAGGTTACAGTATATTAAGGGTTTTAGAGCTTGTTTGGATGTTCAAGAAATCACGAGTTTCGTGTAGGTTAAGAAAAATACACTAAAATATTACTAGAACATGTTTGGATGATTTTTTAGTAATTCTAACGGTAATTTTTTGTTAGGAATTTCTAGTAAATTTGTTTTTGTCAAAACAAAAACTTGTCAAAAACACAACAATAAATGAATACCTTGAAAATATATTGATAGAAAAATATATATTTAAACATCTAGTTTTTTATTTACATTCTTATTTTATGTATTTTTTAATAGTTTCATGATATATTTTTTCTCTTAATATTTGTAAGATATTTTTTTTTAATCTTAATGTTCATCTTATTATTATTTTATGTTAATTTTTCAGAAAAAAAAATATGAAAGTTAAATATATATAATGTTGAAATATTAAAATTATATAACATATAACATATAATAATTATTTTTTTAAATTATTATATGCTAAAAAAAATTTGGACTTTATAAAATTAATAAAAAATAACATTTTTTTAATTACAACATTTGTATATAGAAAGATATTTTGGTAAAAAAAAATTCAACACCATCCATAGTTAGTTTTAACCCTTATATGAGTGTATGTGAAAATAATAATTCATTAGAGGATTATTTTTTGGAATTTTCAGAAAGATAAGGAATTTTTTACAACTTCCAAAAAATTAGTTTTTTTTTTTTAATTTCCCTTAATTTTTCTAAAGGAATAACCAAACAAAAATGTTTATCATTCCCTATATATATATATATATATATATATATATATATATATATATATATTCTTTTCTTGTAGGTTTATTAATTTTGAAATTCTTCGTTGTAGTGAGTGCATACATTTCAAATATAAAATTTAACAATATATATTTTATTTAAAATTAAGGGGATTTACATGTTTGCCCTTTTTAAAACCAGAAATAGTTTATGTAACCTTCCTGAAACAAAAATATCATATTTATCCAAAAAAATTAGTCATCCATGTTTTATATTAAAATTAACTACTGATATTCAAAATTGTCATTCTATCATATATATTGATTTACATATTTCTTATAAAAAAACAAAATATCATCTATATTGATTTACATAATAATAATAATAATAATAATAATAATAATAATAATAATAATAATAATAATAATAATAATAATAATAATAATAATAATAATAATAATAATAATAATAATAATAATAATAATAATAATAATAATAATAATAATAATAATAATAATAATAATAATAATAATAATAATAATAATAATAATAATAATAATAATAATAATAATAATAATAATAATAATAATAATAATAATAATAATAATAATAATAATAATAATAATAATAATAATAATAATAATAATAATAATAATAATAATAATAATAATAATAATAATAATAATAATAATAATAATAATAATAATAATAATAATAATAATAATAATAATAATAATAATAATAATAATAATAATAATAATAATAATAATAATAATAATAATAATAATAATAATAATAATAATAATAATAATAATAATAATAATAATAATAATAATAATAATAATAATAATAATAATAATAATAATAATAATAATAATAATAATAATAATAATAATAATAATAATAATAATAATAATAATAATAATAATAATAATAATAATAATAATAATAATAATAATAATAATAATAATAATAATAATAATAATAATAATAATAATAATAATAATAATAATAATAATAATAATAATAATAATAATAATAATAATAATAATAATAATAATAATAATAATAATAATAATAATAATAATAATAATAATAATAATAATAATAATAATAATAATAATAATAATAATAATAATAATAATAATAATAATAATAATAATAATAATAATAATAATAATAATAATAATAATAATAATAATAATAATAATAATAATAATAATAATAATAATAATAATAATAATAATAATAATAATAATAATAATAATAATAATAATAATAATAATAATAATAATAATAATAATAATAATAATAATAATAATAATAATAATAATAATAATAATAATAATAATAATAATAATAATAATAATAATAATAATAATAATAATAATAATAATAATAATAATAATAATAATAATAATAATAATAATAATAATAATAATAATAATAATAATAATAATAATAATAATAATAATAATAATAATAATAATAATAATAATAAGGGGAAACCGTTTCCTGCTAAACAACGTGAATATAAATGGGGATGAGCAGTTCATATATTAAAGCACCACTTAATTATAATCTTATAAATTATATTTCAATATTGTTTAGATATTTATAATTCAAAATAACACTAGATATTAAACAATGTTTATATTTATTTCCGTTAGGCGAAATATTTTATATTAAATAATTTTAATTTTTTTATGAGAGAATATGATATTACGTATGATTTTAATTGTGTATGTTTGTATCAAATTGATGTTGTAATAATCATTTGCTAACATATGTTTATTATCTCCGCCATTTAGTTTATCCCTCTCATCATGGTACATTTACGAGAGAATATGAAATTACGTATGATTTTTTTATATATTTTTTTTTTGTTGAGGGAACGGCAAGCGCGATTCACGTTCGATCCGGTCATTTTCATTAATACTCGAAAAGAAAAGGGGTTGCAACGAATGTAGAAAAAAAGAAAAGAAATATCCAACCTAAACTAAAAATGTGAAAAATTAATTTTTCATTAACCCTCTCATCATGGTACATTTCATATGTTTATTATCTCCGCCATTTAGTTTATCCAAATACCAACCTATCAGTCTTTTGTTCGAGAGAAGTTTCATGGTCAACTTGCTCCGCTGCAAAGCATTAATTATTATTAATAATAAGGGGAGTTCTATCATACGCCTCTTTTGCTTATGATACATTAATTTTCAAGGGTATTTTGTGTAATTATCAATTAAAGAGTATTTAAAATAATTTTTCAAGTGTATTTATTAATAAATGATATCCTAAATAGGAAATTTGAATTGTTCATGAAAAAAAATATCTATAAAAAATATAATTTATGATACATCCTTCTAAATACCCAAAATACCTTTTTGAAAGGGTGTATGATAGAACTCCCATAATAATAATTTGTTATCAGATTTTACATTAGTAATTACAAATTATATAAATTATAATTATTTGTTTTTTTCAAATTTTACATAGATAGAAAGTACCTCGCTACGATTCGGATAATAAAAGTTCTCAAGAAAAAAAAATTATAGATCCTATATGGTTATTTTTTTATTTAATTATTTTGGGACATTAATATTTTTTTTAGAAAACATATCGAATGTTGTTCTTGTAGTTGGGGACATGACATTACAACATTACAGACCTTAGTGGATATGTAATTCGACTAAGAAAATAAATAGTTTTGAACTTTTTGTATTTCCCAAGTGTCTATAGAATATTATTTTTTTTTATCATTTTGACTTCATAAGAAAACTTAAATGTAGGTGCAAAATAAATATATTGGTAAATTTTTATTTGGATCGTCGCGTGTTGACCTCCAAATCAAGACTGTAAGAATCAAAATTTTAATCGTTTAGTGGTAGAATCGAATTGGATCGTAAAATGATATTTTGAATATATTTTTTTCATCATTTTGACTTGATAAGAAAAGTTAAATGTTGGTGCAAAATAAATATATTGGTAAATTTTTGTTTGGATCGTCCCATGTTCACCTCCAAATCAAGACCGTAAGAATCAAAATTTTATATTGAATCGTTTAGGAGTAGAATCGAATTGGATCGTAAAATCGTATTTTGAATCGTAAGATTCTATGAAAAATATACATTAACTATAATACTAATCTGACGAACACGATTTTATAAATAAAAGATTATAACTTAATAGATATTGTATATTTTTTATTCAATCATTGTAATCTCATATAATATAATACATTATAAATAATAAAAAGAAAGAAATTATCCGTAACTACACAAATATTAAGCACAACCAACTGAAACAATAAGGGTTAATCAACTTAGTACTATATTATACAAGTTAATTAATTGGTCTTGAGACCACAATCGTCTTGAAAAATAAATATTTTATGAGTCGTGATATTGTAATCGTAAAATCGCATATATATGAAATTATGTCATATTTTACGTTTTGAATCGAGATTCTACCATAATTCTACCAAATTATATTATATGTCTGACTCGAATCGTTTTGTCAAGTTAGAACCGTAAAATTTTACGACTTGAATCGAAATGTTGACATATACGCTCCAAATAAAATATCCTTCAAGTTTACTTCACTATCATCATGCTTATATTAGAATTCAAACTTTACACTTCGGCATTATATTTTTATCGAGGTTTAAATTATATTTATAATATGTTGAGGATTTTGGGTTTAGCAATATTCTTCTCTATGAGCAAGCCATCTTGGAATTCGGTTGACTAGGTCGAGAGGCCTAAACACCAAAAAAAATCCATTATTTCTTCTCCAATCAATATATTTTTCTTTCCAAAATCGATTTATCCTAATTTCATTTTTTTTAATTTTCAAATATCGTTTTAAATTGAATATTATAGTTATAATTATATTTCAAAAGAACATGAAATGATTTCGTGGTTAGCCGATGCATTATGAAAACCCCATCTCATAATTCGCTTAAAATCCCTGACCTAGGACCGGGCCTGTCTATTAGCAGTTCATATATTAATGCACAACTTAAATTATAATCTTATAAAGTATATTCGAATATTATTTAGTTATCTATTTTTGTTAGTTGAAATTTTGGTATTAAATTGTTTTATATTTTTATGTGTGAACTCGTGCATTATTTTAATTGTGTTTGTTTGTATCAAATTGATATTGTATGTATTGATCATTTGTTAGCACTTAGCATAGCTTAAAAGTTAAAATGTGTGACATAATTAAGTAACAGTTGGGCAATACAATTATTATTCCATAATCATTCACTAGTAATGTTGAGATTATCAAAATGTTGTGTTGCAGGCTTGCAGCTCGTTTCATAACTAAGACCTGAACCAAGAACTATTTAAGATGTCACGTGCCTTCAAACTTGAAATAAAATTAATTAGAACCTAATGTATTTTATGAATCTTATGTCTGGAAATTTATTTTGTGGAAATAAAATATCAGAGAAAGTCAAATATTTATTTTCTGAAAAACGTAGTTGGAAGAAGATGTTGTTCATCCTATTCGCGCATCTCCATACAAGCATCCTCGGTTATTTTTGAACCCTTTTACCAGCGGCTATTTCGTATGATCCGTTCATCGAAATAAACTAATGTATCGATCTTTCGTTCGAGAGTTATGCTAATCGATATTTTTCGTTCGCCATGTAAAATATTTTTTCTTAAAAATAAGAGAGTTCTATGATAGATCCATTTTTTTTATCATGGACCAATTTTTTTTAAAAAAAATATTTCGAATATTTGTTAAATAATGATTTTTTTGTAAGATTCTAGTGTATATTTATCATTGAATGTTATCCAAAACATAAATTTGGTAGAATTAATTAATAAATAGCTAAAAATTTTGAAACAATTTTTTAAAAAAAAATCTATCATAGAACTTTCCCTAAAAATAAACATGTTATAAAATTATGAATACATAAATAGTACAACTTCAAATACATCATCTTCAAATATGTCTAAAACATTGTAATTTCTAAATTATAAAATAAATTAACATATTGTTTTATAAAATATTATATAAAGTAGTAATCATAAATACTAATATAATAATGTTCAACAATTTAAAATATTCACAATAAAATATAATATACCCAAACCCAGCAGCCCACGCTGGTCTCTCATGTTCCCATGAGGACGACTCACTTCCAGGCCCATCTCCATCTCCTACCCCGTTTCCCCTCGCTCCTCTTCTGTTCATCTCCTATCATCTCCACCTCTCTCGTCTCACCTCCAACCCTCAAATCGCCAAAACTTGCAACGAGAGTATCTCTTCCAGCTCCGCCTCCCATTTCTAGGGCTTACCTCAGCCAAGCCGATACGCATGGAAACACTCGCCGAGGGGGAGAGGAGGGTTTGTGCGTTATTGAAAAGGAAGCATTTGAGAAGACGCTTCGGCTGGTTGAGTGCTCTATGTTTGCCTCCGTATCTGGTCTCGCCTATTTCTTGAGCACCTCTCTCGGTATAGAGGTAATCTGACAAACTCAATTTTACTTGTGAATTACCTCACAAATTCCCTTGTTCGAACTATAAATCAGATCAAGAATAGTTTCTATGTTTTTTTGGTTTGAGTATTATCTAAGAGACATTTTGACGAACACCTTGCGTGCATGGGTTAAATAACATTACTCATCTTTCATGCATTTCAAATTATATTACATTTTGGATATTTATCTATAAAATTTGCAGCAATATTTTGGTTTTTTATTTCCTTTGCCGATCGTCATCTCGTCAGTGCGATGGGGGCTGGCAGCCGGCAGGAAAACCATGGTTCGTTTAGCATTTATCTTCTCCAAATTATTTCCTCGTCGAAAAAAAAAAAAAATAATTCTCGCCACGTAAAAATGATTTCGTTATTTTCATTTCTTTAGGTGGCTACTGCTATTTTGTTGCTTACTTTATCCGGTCCAGTAAAAGCATTGACTTACTTGGTATACATTAAAATTTTACCATATCAAGAAAATCTTAATTTAACGAAGCAATTTTTACAAGTTGCGTTTATTTTTAATATTTCGCAGCTAATGCATGGAGTAGTTGGTTTGGCTATGGGTTCTCTATGGAGGTAATATTCACGAATTTTATAATTTTATAAGTCATAGTAAAAGAGAGTCTCCTTATCATATAATTATTTTCTTCCAGGCTTGAGATTAGCTGGCCAATTTCAATTCTTCTCACTGCAATTGTACTTTTTGATTTTTTTTTCTTTTCAAAATACAAATTTGTTGCTTTTATTTTGTTCTTATTCTGATAGTGTGAATAAACAGGCTCGAGCTGTTGGATTGTTGGGATTTGTTTTTCTATCGTCATTCTTAATAAGAGAAAATATTCTCGCCGTGGTAAACTAATTTAGGCAATTGTTTTTGTAATACTTGAAATATTTCGTCCTGACTAAATTTGATATGTAGATCACGAGATCGTTACACGGTACCATCACGTATGTTTTTCAAGGAGTTGGTATAAATATGATTCCTTCGATGCAAGCCATTTATGTAATATTCGGATTTGTGGTAAGTTTAAAAATATTATTTCCTTTTTATTTGCAATGAAGGAAGAAATTTTTTTGATTGTTTGTTTTGATACAGCTTGTCGTGCTGAATTGCGGGGTGGCGGTTTTCTTGCTTCACGTAGTTTATGCAGTATTCCTTGCGAAGCTTGGGATGAGGGCTTCTTTGAGATTGCCTTCGTGGATGGAGAAAGATTTATAGATTTGTTAGTTTTAATATTGTATAGCTTGACTTCAATGTAATTTGTAATAACAAGAACAACTTTTGATGGGAATTTTGCAAGCATAGGCCAAGGGACCGAATGTTAAAAAATTAACTATATTTTGAATTATTCAGATTCAGAGTCTTTTGTAATTTAGGAACACTTTGACCATTTTTGTTGCCGTTTATATTGATATTTTCTTTTACTTTTACCCTACATTTGACATAACCCTATATAAATTACATGATAATTTATAACAGTACAATATTGGAACAACTTGGTAACTGCCTCTTTTTGTTCATTGTTTGTAGAGTGGAAATAGAGGTGGCAAACTGGGTTGGTCACCGATCGGTCATATTCAGGTTCAGGTCATTTTTATGTTCAGGTCATCTTCGAGTTAACTCGAACTAGGTCGAAATGTGTTCAGAACATTTGTTATATAATAATAACGATATATTCAGTTTAGTTCCTTATAAAAACTTGTCGAATAACAATTGGATTTCTGAAATCAAGTCATGTTCAGGCAACGTCGAATTTCGATGTTTTATTTTTATAAAAGTAAGTTCAAACAAATCAAATCGAGATTCAAATTATTCATGTCCTTCGAGTTTGGGTCATATTTCGAGTTCATTCAAGTTAGAGAGTTTTGAGTAATCTTGTCAGCTCTTGCTGCATCATGATTATAAATCTTTAAATTATCAGAACATAATCTCATGTTATGTGCATGCAAATTTTTATATTTTTTACTTAAATATATAGAACAGTGTAAATTAAAGGGGCAATTTCATCCATGTCCCTTCAAAAAATCACAATATCAAATTTATCCCTCTAAAATCCATAATATCAATTATATCCTTCTAAACCCTGAATAATTACAAATGTAAACCAAAATTATTTTTCTGTTAAAACTTAACGGAGAGCTTGTGAAAAGACCAACTTACCCTTCCCACTTCAATGTACAAGATTTCAAGCTCCTAGCAGAGCGTTCCCATGGCGAACCGATCTCCTGAAGTCCAGGCGAATTTCCCGCTGTAGCGAAGCAATACAAGAGAGTTTCAGCTCCTAGCGTTGCAAGGACCCGCCCCTCGCGCTCGGTTCCGACCGTCACTCCTTTTCGTTGACGAATCATCAAGGTTTTCAATGTTCTTTTTTCTCAATTGCTACAGTGATTACATACATTTCTAGGAAAAAATGAAATCAAAGTTTATCTTGCAATTTTAAGCATTGGGTGTGTTTTAGAGCGAATTGAGCTTCAAAATTAGTCATGTATTCACCCGATTCTTGCATTTTGGTGTTTACATTCTTAGATGATATGCAAATAATTGAAATTGTTTTTCATAGTTAAACCATAAATCACTTTCACTGATTTCTTTTTGAATTCACAATGATTTTTGCTGTATTTATCATATTCTTCACTATTTCAGTTTATATTTTTACAATTTATTGTTCTTTTTCTATGTTTTTTGAAATCTTAGTGGTAATTTGTGTGGTGATTCTTCCAATTTATAGTTTTTTCTGTTCATATCCAATTGGCTGGATCCATGTTACCACAACTTTTGATGATTCGCTCAAATTATTACCCTCAATTATTCTTCAAAATATAGGAGATATGATAATTAATGTATAATATCAGTACTTGATTATGTTGTTCTTCTTTTGAAGGTTTCTGACAAATTCACACTTGCATGAGGAGCCAAATAACAATCTGATCAAACAACGCGTTGGATATTACTTTAACAGTTTAGTCCCTATATTATTTCAATTCGTATTGTGACTTTTTCCAGCATTCATTTTGTACTTTAGGATTTTATAAAATCAAGTTAAGCTATAGCGAAATAAAAAAGAAAACAAAGGATATAACGGAATGAGTTGGACATGATATTGGTTTATGCAGGTGGAGAAAGATGCAGTTTGCATGACTTTGGCGTAAAACTTAGGCCAAACAAATTCTTATTGCATTAGTATTTTTGTATTTTGTTGTTAGGTTAATAAAAATGTTTGTTTCTTTGTAAGCAATGGTAAAAATTGATTGAGAAATGTGTTGTAATTATGCAATAGTGATATTTTTGATATAGCATGATCAGATACAATTTTTACATAATCTTTCAGCACAACAAAATATCAAGGTGTTCTGGAGCTTGGTACCCATTGATGTTATGTTTTTATTGACAACAATTCTGCATTTGTTTTACTTTTTTCCCTAGAAATGCATCATAATTGTACTAAAATTAATTTCATAAATATTTTAAAATAAATCCATCTTTTTAATTGCTTGGAAATTTGACAAACTTTGTATTGATATTTCGAAGAGCTTTTTTACCACTTCCATAAAAAAATTCAACATTTCCAGTTTAGACACTAATAACTATCGCAAGTGAAACATATACAATTTCATTTCAAAAGAAAACAACATACTAGTACTTCATTTCAATTACAATCAAATTTGAACATCAATGTGTACAACAATTTCAACATCGATTACATATCAGTTTGAATCCCTAAATTCAAATCCAAGATCTCGCTCGCTAACTCTAATGTGAATTCCTAAACCAAATCTCTACTAAAAGGAGAATACTTCATATGACGATTGTTTTCATATTTATAATAGGGGGAAGTATACAAATTGCCATAGAAACATTAGAGTTTTTCAATAGTTCCCAACGCCAATCCATTGTCTATCTGCAAATTATAAATATAAATATAAATTAATACACTTAAACACAATTAGCTAAAAAAGACCTCAAATCAGCATATAAAATTAACCTCAACTTACCTCAATTCGAGAACAGATCGATCCAATTAAGTATGAAATTCCTACATTAAATTATTAAACACAAATAAATCCTCGATCGAAACAATTCAGCCAAAACTCATGATTAAGTAAGCCGAATTATCTTGACGAGGCAAGAACAAAATTCAATATTTATCATAATGGAGAAAATTCAATTTTTATCATGAAGAAATCATAAAATTAGGCAAACCAAAAATGCTTATGCAATAAAAGAATCACCACAAATACTAGATGCTTAATCAGTAAATCACCTAAACTGTTGAGCGATTCAATCATATTATCCCTTTTAAGCTTGTATTATTATTCCATTTCCGTCGACGACCTGGAATTTTATCTCATAAATCACCATACTTTGAATTAATGAAGAAAAAGAAAGGTGGGTGCCATTAGATGTGAAGAGAAAGACAGGTGGCGTAGGAGGTGGGGAGCCGTGATGGATTGAAGAGAGAGTTTCTCCTTTGCTCGACAGGATCGACAGACGGCTTCTCCTCAGTCGAGCTCCATGTTTGTTTTCGCTTAGTCTGACTGAGGGAGAAAGAACGTCGAGGCCTCGAGGGTAACTTAGAAGGGTTAGAGAGAAGATATACTGGAATAGGGGTAATTTGGTCATAAAATTAGTATTTGTTAATTTAATTAAATTTTAAAATTTAAATGACGGTCAACTTAACAGTAACTTGATAATTTGGATATGTGTGATATTTTTAAATTTTAGTTGGATAAATTAGATACAAATTGTATTTAAGAGGGATAAATATGATATAAGTGTTTTGAGAGGGATAAATTTGTTATTGAAGTCTTGATTAGGGACATACATGCAATTTCCCCTAAATTAAATAACCCATCTTAGGTTTATAAAACCTTATTTTGAAATGCAATGTGATGAAGACGAGGGAGTACACTAAACACAAGATAAACAAAAATGCTTATAACAGAACTTAATAAAAATCTCTGAGAAGTCAAAAGAAACTTCAAAAACAAACAAAACATCAATATCCATACTCACCAAAACTTAAAAAAAGATTCAACAAGCCTACCAAAACCAGTAGCCCGAACACTAACTTTCACTCGAACAACCACCACCTAAACAAAACCGGGAAACGAAATCCTAGTTCATCCTACGGATGAGCTCGTTAATGTAGTTCTCCCTGTTTCCTGCATCACCACCCTCGACATAGTGGTTTCTCTTCTTCTTCATGCCTCCCAATGGAGCCTTCAACTTGAATGGCCACAAAAAGTTATTCGCCTCCTTGAAGTGGGGTCCCACAGTCAATATCTCATGCACGAGATCCTCGATGCAGATAATACCTTTATCTCCCAAACCCTAAAAGTAAAGTGGCAAACGATTAGATATGATCCATAACTGTAATTAAGTAGAATTTGGAGGGTGTGAATGAAAATGAACCTGCTCGATGACAGAGTTGTCAGAAAGAGGGATTCTCTGTTTGTTGAGCTTGCCGTAGCCTCTCTTGTAGATGAGCTCTCTGACGCTCTTCAAATTGGGGTATCTGAAATATTAAGTTTTATGAATTAATGATTATTTATGTATTAGGGTTTAATAATGAGGGGTTTTATGAAAAGTACCCGTAAGTGACATAGGGCTCGACACGGCGAAGCATGTTGATGGTAGCCTTGTTCACCTTGAGGAATACTCCATTGAAGATCTACAAAATCATGCAAAAAGATTAGAGAAAGTTCCATAGGAGATTTATGATATTTTCATGGGTTTTCAAAGAGATTGAAATTTTGATAATTTGGATTACCTGTCTGAGACGGAGAAGTTGCAAGATCTTCCTGGATTTTGGGTCCATGGCATTGATACTGATAACAAAAATAACACAGATGATTAAAATTGGAGAAAAGAATTCGTAATTGAAGAGTATATGTTTGGAAAAGGAAAGACTAAAATACCCTCTGATACGAATGATGAAGACCAATTTCTCTTCAGGGCTGACGTAGAAGCCTCCCTTCATCCTTGCTTCCCTCTTCAACTGAACGAGTTGCTTTGCCTGTGAAAACAATCACAAATCATCATGATTTAGTAGAGTAATTTAATCGAATATATTAAACATTAGACTAACATGGATCGTATATACCAAGTAAAAAAAAAGTAATAAATCGTCACATTTGCATTTCAAGATCAAATTTTCGGTGTTAAAAACCTAATCAAGCAAAGAAAAGAGCAAAGGTACCTGTGAATCGTACTCGGAGGCATACTTCTGAGCCTTGGCGAAGATAGCCTTCTTCTTCGAACGACCTTCCTCGCGTTTGGCTTCCTGTTGCTGCTTCTTCTCGAGTGCCCATTGCTCCTCTCTCTTTCTCTTCTTCAGAATAGACTCCGGCACCACCTTCTCAACCGCCGCCGTCGACATCTCTTCCTCTCCTAAGTCCTACCTTGAGCGAGCTAGCTGAGACGAAGAATGGAGAATGAAAAGAGGCGAGATGGAGGCGGCTTAGTTGGCTCTTATAAAACCTAGGGTTAGGGTTTTTGTAAGCCTGCAGTGGATTTATATCGGCCGTTAGATTCGATCTAAGGGACGATATGAGTTTTTGTTTTATGGGCCGGATAAATTAAAGCCCTCGGTACATTAATAAGATTTTATAAATTTAGATGGGTTGTTATTGTGAAATTGAGCCTTGATATAAATTGAAGATAATAATATTTGTAGGCTCGACGAAGTATATTTTAGCATAAAGTTTTTGTTGATATATTATAAGATTATAGGCCCAATTAAGATCTATTTTTAATGTTTAATTAGTATACTGAATTCATAAATTATAAAAATAAATCATATATTCCGTGGAAAGTATACGATTATAAAAAAAAAAATGGTGTTTTCTATTTAATTATGATGATAAACATACACATATAAATTTCATCCAATTACATTCTACAACCAACAAAACATCATATTTCTATTTTATTCTATTTTATTGTGAAAAGATATTGTCTAAAATTATTGCACATTAAAAAATTATTATGTTCAGGAGAGAGAGAAGAATATGAGTGGAATAATAAAACAAAGTGAAAGAAATTGATTTATTCTCTTCCTTTCTCATCTTTCCTATTAAAAAATATTTATTTAATTTTTTTTCACTTTTTTCATTTGGTTAACTAGCCGAACACTATTGAAATAAAATACAATAATTTTTTTTTTTACTCTTCCACTATTTCACGTGTTGTTGAACGTCTATCATTAAAATAAAATTGAATTGTCACTCTTCCCTTCTTCTGCATTTTCATTATTTCATGTGATGTCGAACGCCTATATAATGAAATATGATAGGCTCGATATATTAGAATTTTAATGATATTAATTTATCTCATTGACATGATAATAATTGGTTCTGAATAACCACATAATAACATAATATATTAGAATTATTGTCAAAGAATACTAATCGAATACTAAACAAAATTTTATATACATATACATATCCAGCGAGTGCACATTTAACTATAATCTGTTCAGGTTCTAGTACCTCAACTATTTGATCGAGTTCTTGATGAGGCGCCTCGTTAAACGGTTGATTTAATTCTTGCACACCCGCCTCGTGTAGATTCACGAACGGTTGATTAAATCTTCGGACATACACACCTCGTGTCGTGGTTAAACCTCCAAAATTTTCTCTGAACTTGGCTTAGTGAGAAATTACCTGATCGATATTCATTGATGAACATACTATATATGAGCTGCCACAAATCTTTTGGTATTTTCGTGGTTCCTTGTCGAACAGTTCGATACAAGATATCCACCAAAAAATCAACTTTTGGTATTGTCCAGTTTGCAGTCATATAATTGCAAAAAAGGAAAAATGATAAAGAATTTTTTTTTTAAATAAATTGGTTTCAAAAACCTAAACATGATAAACCAATTTCGTTTTTGCATATCCCGATCTCAAACTCGTACAAAATACCAATAAGTGAAAACATAGTTTCGTGAATCACAATAGAACTAAACAAATGCAGATGGATGCAATCTTATAGTGCTGAGAAATTGAAAAGGGAAGAGGAAATGAGATCTCCAAATAAGGAGGAGGAGAAATAACAAAGTTGCAAAACCTGCTAGCTCGATTTAGAAGTATTTTTAGAAGAAAGGGAGTTTTATGATAGACTCATTTTTTATGATATATTTTTTTTCAAAGAAGTATTATGAATATTTGTCAATTAATAAAAAAAATTTGTAAGATTCAAGTATATATTTATTATTTAATACTATGCAAAATAAAAATTATGTATAATTAATTGATAAATATCTAAAATATTTTTAATAATTTTTGAAAATGATCCTATCATGGAACTTCTCTTTTAGAAAGTTTGAACTCCTATGCCGTTCGGGTTCTACAAATAACTTGGAAAAGGGTAAAGAAAATTAATTTGATTTATTTTTTAAAAAGAAATGATCTCAAAAACCTAAAACATGATAAACCATTTTGTTTTTGCATATCCCAATCTCAAACTCGTGGTACAAAATACCAAAAAATGGAAGCATAATTTCAAGAATCACAATAAAACTAAATAATTGCAGAAAGATTCAATCTTACAGTGTTGTAGAAACTACAAAAGGGGAGAGAAAATGAGATCGCCGAAGAAAGATAAGGTATATGAACATTTATTATTTTTAAAAAATATACAACACATTTGAAGAGTTGAATCTGTAATATATAAAATTGATTGCATGTAATAAGAATTTTTCTTTTCTTTTTTGAGATGTGCAAATAAATTTTTGTATATATAAATGTAAATTGCATGTATGCTTGGCAATTTTGATTTTTTTTTTTTTGGTAAATTATACACGGATATAACGGGGATTTAATATTTTGCAATATTTTTTATCAAGTAGTGGTAAACTATCATTGTTCAATTACAAGAGAAACGAAAACAAAAATCAAATATAAAACTGGAGGGTTATGTCGAGCCGACCAGATAATCGAACACAACAATTTTTTTTGTTACTAATTTTTCTTGAAAAAACATGATAAAATCCTTATATCCATTTACATAAAATTAATTCTCAGAAATGTGAATACCTATTATTATCATTTTTGTATATATATATACACGAAAGAATGTATATTTTATTATTTCTACAAAATGATATGATTTTGTAGTGAATAAATACGACAATTATGTTAATTACTCATAACAAGGAAAAAATGATAATAAAAAACTATTGTCTTACAAATTGTCTTTGTTCATTTTATTTTATAACAAACTTTGTTGTTTTCGGTGGAAGATAACTTAGATAAGTAGATAACACTATTTTTTGCGAATGGAAATTTCCGGGCAATTTCCAACGAGTAAAAATGTCAAAAAAACATGTCACGTTATATGTGCTGATGTGCATCAACATCACACAATAAATGCTGTTTGCTCATTTTATCTTTCCTATGGTATATAAATATTGCCTCCAATGTTAAGACAAGTACTTGGTAGGAAATTTTTAAAAAATGAGTAAATGAAAAATGCTGATCAGTGGTCCTTCATTCATTGGTGTTAATATGATTCGAATCCATAATTTTTCACATAATAAAAATTTTGTGTCTCAAACCCAAACCACTAGACTATGAGCCCACTGACACTTGTAGGAAATTTATAATTACTAATTATCGCTTAATAAGAGTTACTAATCAATTCATTTATCTTTATTTTCACTAATTGTTTGACATCCTCAAAATGTCAAAACATTATTTTTATTTTATTTTATTTAAATAGGCTTGGCTATTTGTATTAAATTTAAAAAAAATATATTTCATTTTAAAAAATTAATGTGTATAATATTGTGGAAGATGTGTTTATGTTTTATAAAATAAGGATGCCCCAAAAAAGTGTTATTATTTAGATAACAATGCATTTTGACTATAAAAATAATTTGGTCTCAAGTAAATATAATCTGATCTCAAAACTAAAAGAATTTAAATTGAACATTGTAAAATATTTGGAATTGATCATTTGCCACTAAGGCTTCGTGTGACGAAAATACGATGATAACGCAACATCCAGAATGACATGAATTAAGTACGATTTCGCATACGATTTAAAACTTTAAGATATGTTTCCGCTTTACAATTATTTAGTAGAATTTGCATAGTTCCGATTCTACAAATTCGAGCGGTACCGGACAGTGCCGCCCTATCTCTCTAACACTCGATTAATTGTGTCATCATAGTAGATGATTTCAAATTAGTCTTTTTTAGTATTCTACCCTTTTTTGTTTGATATTACTCTTCAAAAAGTAATAATGCTTACTTCGATACTATGTTTCTCTAGCTGAAAGTTTTACGTATATAGTTATTTTTGAAGGGGAGTTCTATCATACACCATTTTACAAGGGTATTTTGGGTATTTTAGCAATTAATTATATTTGTAAAAGGGTGTATCATAAAATTTATTTTTTATGGAGATTTTTGTTTAAATGAACAACAAAAAATTTCAATTTAGTTAAGCATTAATTGATAAATATATTTGATATCTTATCTTAAATATTCATAAATGGATAATTACTCCAAATACCTTTGAAAATAGATTGTATGATAAGAAAATGGGTGTGTGATAGAAGCCCCCATTTTTGAAATTGTATTTTCTATTTTGATTTTCGTGTTGGGATGGTTTTGAATTAATTTTCTCTCTCGAGTACGTGAAGAAAAATCATGTAAGTAAAATATCTATGTGAATAAAATATATTATATAATTCTTTTTATAATAGTATATATTATATAATAAAATGTACATTTTCACAACTAGGTTTGTAAAACATGACTTCTCTTTGTATTGGTAATTTTACAGCATATTTTTTTTTTTTGATAATAAATGGAGAAGGCTCATATGTCCTCTATCCATTGATGTTAATAAGGATCGAATCCACAACCTCTCACAACACATGATTTTACAGCATATCTTAGTTAATGGCTTATCTTTATCAATGGTACTTACAAATCCATAATCTAGAATCGGAGTACACTTGGAATAATCTCAACACTTATTTCTCAAAAGAAGAAGAAGAATAATCTCAACTTTATATACTTTTGATTGAAACGAACTTTGGAGAAAGAACGAAGCAAGCAAATATTCGTTAATCGAAAGATATTACATTCTTATCACTAAAATATATCCATTTATTTTCAACCAAAGCCAAGAGCAAAGAATATTTACTTACATTGTAACATTATTAGACTCGAGATATGATTCATATGAAGTCTTAAAATTGAAGGTGGTCCTTATTTGGGGTCTTAAAAATTATAATTTGTAAATATCGATACGCCATGTTTGAGTCCTTCGTGGAAGTTGCACACCAACTTCACTCATCGTAGCAATTATGTAAGGACTCAGAAAACAATACATTGATCAAACATGATCTCAGAATTCAGATAAGTTCTTCTTTAACGTATTACAATATTATTAGTAGGATAGATAGTACAATATATCTATAATATAAGACTAGAGGAGTAGCTAGGTTTTATTAAGCCATAAGTCAAAAAGAAACGATATGGTGCAAAATTATGTCATTGCATTGCATGCATGTCACACCACCAAAACAGAAAGAAATGATAATTTCGTATAGGATAATTATACTCTTCCCCCTCAATTTCCCCCATTATTCACGATTTGTACCATATTCGTGAATAGTGTGGTGCGATTTTAATTGCTCTCTCCAATTTGCACCCCTCAATTCAATTGACGGTTAATTGTACTTTAAATTAACGGTTAATTCAAATGTAATTAATGATTAATATAATTGTATTAGTCATCAATATAAGTAATAATTTTAATTAACCATCAATTCAATTGGGGGGGTGTAAATTTGGGAGATGTATATGATTTCCCCCCACATCGTGAATAGTGGGGGAAATGGGGGGGCACAGTAAATGGCCTCTTTCGTGTGTATATATATATATATATATATATATATATATATATATATATATATATATTCAAAATGACATCTTTACACTTCTAAAACACTTAACACGAAATATCAAATTTAAGATTTTTCAAATATAAAATATATGTAATTTATACACATGTCAGTGAGACTTGGATATACAACATCTCACAATATATGATTTTTTGTGACAAACATTATGAGTTCATTATCTTAATTTAACACTCTCGAACGAATGACAAATTTTGTGTTTTCATATATGACATTATGGTTGTCAGTTAAATATTACATTAGCTCTATGTGAATTTCAAAATATGATATTTTAAGTTTTTGGAAGGGTATTATATATAGGGAAATTTTCAAAAAAAACCCTAACTTTTTTCTGAAATTTTAAAAAACCCCTTATATTTTTGGATATTCCAAAAAACTCCCTAAATCAAAGTTTTATTTTCAAAAAACCCCCTATTGGGGTTAGAATTAACATTTCATGGTGTTAACTTTTTTTTGGACAAAAATACCCCTTTCTAAGTATTTTTTTAAATATACTAATTAAAAAATGTTATTTTATATTATATATTCTATATTAATCAATGTTTTAAATAGCGTGTAGCGGCACGCAGCGTTTCTGACATTTGATTTAGCGGTTAGCGTTAGCGGGCGATATAGCGCCGCTTCACCATCGCAGCGGAGTTTGATCAAAATTATTATTTTTATAATACTCAATATGCATATAAATATAATTTAGCGGCCCAATATTATAAACAAAATTATATCAAATGCTTATTTATATCAACCTCACAAACTAACATAAATTAAAAATTCATCTCTAAGAAAAATATATTATTATTATTATTACTTTTATTTTTATTTTATTATCATGTTGTTTGTAATTATAATAATGCTAATAATAGTTGTTGTTGATCTTATTCTTCCTATAATAATAATAATAATAATAATAATAATAATAATAATAATTAATAATTATTATTATTATTTAATAACAATAATTATTATTGAATAATAATAATATTAATTATTATTATTTAATACACATAATAATAATAACAATAATAATTATTATTATTGTGTAATGACAATAATGATTATTATTATTGTTATTATTATTTAATAACAATATCAATAATAATAATAATAATAATTATTATTATTATTATTATTCGTACTATTACTATTATTATTTTATTATATTTTTATTATTACTATTGTTATTATTAGATTTAACATTATTATGATTTAATAATAATAATAATAATAATAATAATAATAATAACAATAATAATAATAATAATAATAATAAGCACGCTATAGCGCCGCTACGACCGCTATATTTGAACGCTTCATGCTATAGCAGTCCGCTATAGCGTTGCAGTGGAACAAAATGCTACAGAGCTAAATTCCGAAGCGATGCAACATTTACCTCCTAAAATCCGCTATAGCGCGCTATAGCTCCGCTGAAGCGCCGCTATTTAAAACACTGATATTAATTCTAAAAATATAAATATTTTTCATTATATACTTATTACAAAAAATTAAAATATAATATTTATATTATTTTAATATTTTCTTTATTATATATTTTTTCATGAAAAACTAACATTAAATTAAAAATAAGAGAGAAACTAAACTACTCAAGTGAGTATTTGAGGTATTGTACTTAAGACTTTTTAACCATTGAATTTACATCAAGATTAATATCTTGAAAATATATCCAAGGAAGTTATATTGTTTGATGTTAGTTTACCAAAAAAACAACAATATAAAAAAAATTACACGTCTTGAAAATATTTTGACAGAAAAATACTTTTTTTGAAAGCATGAAAATATTTGGGTAGAAAATTAAATAAGTAATGAACGTTAAAAAAAAATTATGCACATAATATATAGTGACATAAATATATTAGTAGTAACAGTAAAAAAAAAAATTAAAGCTATCAATATACTTATATTGTATACTTGATGAAAATATTATTTTTCTGCAAAGATTTCGCAAGATACATAATATACCGCCGTTATTTTTATTGTTGGATGTTAGTTTTCATTAATATAAATAAAATAATTTATTTTTATAAATATAGCTTAGTTTTTTATTTTTTAATTAGTATAATTTAAAAATATTTATGTATATTAAATATGAAATAAAAAATACTTTAGTAAAATTAAAGAAGAAATAGAAAGGAGTATTTTTGTCCAAAATTTTTTCAACATCCTCAAATGTTATCTTTAATCCCAATAGGGGGGTTTTTGAAAAAGAAACTTTGATTTGGGGGGTTTTTTGGAATATCAAAAAAGATAGGGGGTTTTTCAAAATTTCAAAAAAAGTTAGGGGGTTTTTTGAAAATTTCCCTTATATATAATAGCATTTATATATATTTTGTTTGTTAAATATTACATACTTCTATGTGAATTTCAAAATTTTCAATATTAATAAATGTATTTTTTAAAACAAACATAAAATTATTGTAAAAAAAGAAAAAAAGAAAAAAAAAATATATTCTTTTTAGTTCGTGTAAAAGCCATGATACATGCGTACAAGCAAGTCAAGTCAAGTAACCCCCGTCTCTTCAGTTTCTACATAATAAATACTGGGAAAATATACTTGCCTCCCAAACTCAAAAAAGAATCTTTGATGAGCTGATAAAGGTGGGTTAAATGGATTGATTAATTTTTTTAATTGACTCAATTAAATATTAATTGACACGTTTAATTGATACGTAAATAATTTATAATATGTTAATATTAATACACGTTGATTGACGTGTCAATTCAATTAAATTGTCAATTAAATCGCTAATCGAATCGATTAATAGTACTAATCAACTCATTTAACCCACTTTTGACACCTCATCAAAACTCCAATTTTGAGTTTGGAGGTCTCAATATATACTTCACAAACTCTTGAGGAATCACAACAAATCTTTGAGGAGCACACACACCACACACCCCACACACCACACACTCGTACGCACTGCGTAAAGCGAGAGAGAGAGAGAAGCCGTGCTTCTCGCCGTGCTTCTCGCCGTCGAGGCCAAGGTACTTGACTCCTTCCTTGTTCTAAACAAGTTTTGAATCTTAATAGAAACTGGATAGGCCATATATTAATATGCCCCCTCTAAAACTTTCATCGAACAGTCTAAATTATTAGCAAACTGTGTCAATATTATATTATCATAAATAATACTTTTTTATAGTTTGGCCTCGCTAAACTATTACTATTTACAATTATGACATCTCCAAACATTTTTCATGATCTGCCATTTATGTGATTTCTCTCGAGAGTGAACTTCAAAGAGAAGAAAGAAAATTAGAACACCAAAATAATATTTTTATATTTTTATCCCATGGGCTTGGGCTTCATGAATCGAGTCCCAATTTTTCAACAAAAATAAAGGTTATATTGAGATGAAATTATAGCTGTTAATTTATTATGTACTTGTTTAGGAATAGCATAATGTATGACAAACATTCTTCCATGTTCTTTCCAGCTCACACAACTTTTTATTTATCCCAGAATTTAGAGTTAAAAAGTATTATTATTTATTACTTCTAATATTTACAAAAAGTATCTTCCTGGTTGGCCCACTCAATAAGTTAAAAAACTTGATACTAATTTTAGCATTGTTAAATTAAACAATAAATAAATAAATAAATATATTTAACAATTTAGAATTTGTTAAGATAATAAATATTTATATTTATAATAAATATATTTATTGATGCTAATGAGAATTGAACCTATAATATTTCACAACATATGATTTCTTGTATCAAACACTCGACCGACTGAGCTATAAACCCATTAGTTTGTGAAGATAATATATTTGAACAAGACATTTGTTTTGTTGGAGTAGAAATTAAGGAATCATGTGATGAATTATTAGTTTTGATATGATGACATTATAGATAGATCATCATCATATGCAGTTGATCATTGTGTTCAATCCATGAATTTGGTGAGGTAACAAAATGTCAAATTTAAAATTTTCCAAGTTTGAATTTTGACAAACTCTTATAAATCTAACATGGGTGCCTGAAGAGTATGCATGATTTATTAATTTTTCAAGTTAAAATACTATTAATTATTTGAATAATTTCACTACGCGCTTTGAAAACTTGGTTGTAAACTTGTAATGATCTTTAAAAAAAAACAAAAAACTTGATTTCATGAGTGCCTCCAATCATGGAAGCACGTTAGTATTTAGCATTAGCTAACTGGCCATTAGTAATGAAATTTTTTCAATTATAGTTAATGATGCAATTTCAGGTATGCCCTTTGAATTCTCAAATGTATCCCTCTAAAAATATGAAATGAAATATTATGGTTTATTAATATTTCTGTGAAATACTAAGTTATGTTCATATTTTGATTTCGTATGTACAATTCAAATACAATTACATTATAATTGTATTTATTTACAAATCGAATGCTCACTTGTCTATGGCAAAATATGCATTTGTTAGTTGAATTACGTTACTTTGTATTCAACCCTAGTATTTTTTTTTTCTTTTTCTAAAACATATTCAATAACATATATATCTATTCCTATGAAACATAAGAAATATTACATTATTTATATATTTGTTTGTTCACAAAATGTTATTTTTTTATTTTTGTTCATACATTAATAAATGATAGATAGCAGATGTATGTAAACAAGTTAAGATAGTGGAAATGTCCAATATATTTCTTATACGTGCCATTTCGAAAATGGAGAATTCTAAAAAAGAACCCTAACTTTTCTAGATATTAAAAAATCTCACCATTTAGATACTCCACTCCTTCCTAAAGAGTTTATTTTATTTTATTTACTTCCTAAAGAGTTTAAACCTAACTTTTAATGAGATTAAATATTTTTGATCCAACATACTTCTCTATTTCAATATTTAATTATACTAAGTGAAAAAACAAAAATAATTATATGTTATATTTTTTTCACAAACAACAAATAATAATAAAATAAATAACAATATTAAAAAACAAAAACCTTGAAATATATTGGTGGAAAATATCTTTTTTACAGATTTTTTTTTTATTTCAATCGCTTTATATATATATTTTTAATATTTTTAAGATGTTTCATTTTTTTATATTGACCGGTATGCTAATTATATATGAACTATCATTTAGTTATTATGTTACTACATATTGGTTATATGTTTCGACAATGTGTAAATTAGATGTAGTTTCTTATGTTAAATTTTATCTTAGAATAAAAAATAAATATTGAAACTAATGCATAATTAACATAAGAGTGGATCAATTTATTATAAAATTGACATTTATTATTTGTACTTATTACGTGAATTATATTTTAAAATAATTTATTAAATATATACAATTTATTATGTTATTTTTTTTAAAGCGTGGCCAAAATATTTTTTTTAAGACGAGTTAAGTAAATTAAATATGAAAATAAAAGAAGTGTTTTGGTTAAAAAAGTATGTAACCCTAAAACTGGGTATGAAAATGAAACTTTGTTTGAAAGATTTTTTTGAGTCTCCAAAAGTTTTTTTTTTAAATATCTAAAAAAGTTGGTTTTTTTTGTAAGAATTTATTTTCGAAATTACGTAGGGGTATATATGAAATTCCACCATAATAAATAATTATAATTTAGTCGCCTGCTTAAATACAATGAAATATGTAAACATCATTACAAAGTTTATTAAAAAAATACTAAATGAATATATCTAAATATCTGTTTTTTTAGTCATGCATTCACTATTCATTTCTACCAATTGTCAAAGAAGAATAAAAAGTATGCTTCCCAAATCTTGAATTATTTTCCTAAGAAAATTGTATATTATTGACAGTCCTAATTAACACTTAAAAATAACGTATACAATTAATTAAATACCAAAATCACAGTCATTAATGTTTGGAGCTAAATGAAATCCAAATAACCCATGAATAAAAAAACTCTAAAACAATATTATTTTCAAAATTGTTTGTATATTTGGTAAGAAACAAAATTCAGATCCATGTAAATTTATTTATTTAAAACAGATACTTTTCCTTTTGCAGTAAATTCAATAAAACAATTTTATTTTCTCCAACCTTCCCTCCAATTCTTGTTTTTTACTCATCTTGTATATTTTCTTCTATACATCCATTCATGTTGTTTAAATCAAATTAATCTTTAATATTAAGTTTTAATTTATAATATACTATTTCGTATGTATACGAATCCCCCACATATATGGCTGCATGAAATAAGAAACATAAGATATATATTTCTTTATATTACATCTTTATTCGTCTCTCGTTGCAAAGAAAAGTTGTGTTCTTTACCCTCTTCTCACGCCTTCTCTCTCCCTGTACTTCTCTCCCCTCCTCTCTCTCTTCCCTCTTCTCTCTCTCTCTCTCTGTCCCGTTTGTCTAACAGGGGTGATCTGAGGGCGGAAGAAGAGTAGAGTGGTGAGGTGTCATCTCTCCTGTGCGAAGAACAATGGAAGCGTCGCCGTTGCGTGACGGGATGGGAGAAGAACCATCAGACGGCGGCGATGTGCTGACCAACGTTGAGATTTACGATGCGGATACTTTTGATATTCCTCCGAAGGGTGCTTCTATTGAAAGACTCAGAAGATGGAGGGTATGCTTCTCTCTCTCTCTCTCTCTCTCTCTCTCTCTCTCTCTCTCTCTCTCTCTCTTGATTGGATTTTGCTTTAATTCGAAATTTAAGTGGTTTGGTAGAAAATTTTATTCGTGGAGGTACATTTTGTTTGCTGAATTGCAACATGGAACTCACCCATGTGTGCTATATGGATGTAATTATCATTTAAAATTTCAGTCTTTTCGCGAATTTTGCTTCTTCGGTTTGAATTTTGTTTTGAATTGCTAGTTCGTTGATTTTCTTCTGAAGCACAAACCTCCATTAAACTGTAATATGTTATTGAATTCAGTACTCAAATGCCCTTGTTCTAATTTGAATCGAGTGTTTTCGTTTTGAAAAATTGCACATAATTTGAGTTTTTAGTTCGAATTTTGAAAATGCGGGTCCTTTGTTTGCGTATATTCGTATAATTTGCACATATTATTTTTTCTATTATTTTATTAATTTTTTACTTTTTGCATATCTTTTTAGCAAGCCGTTTTTGTACTGAATGCTTCGAGGAGGTTCAGATACACTTTAGATTTGAAAAGGGAGGAAGAAAAAGAGAAACTCAGGAGAAAACTTCGCTCTCATGCTCAAGTTATTCGCGTATGTTTCATTTTAATTTTGTTTATTTTTAAAAATATATATATTATATTACATTAAAATTATTTGCATTTATTTTCTCAGGCCGCATTTCTTTTCAAGGAAGCTGGAGAAAGACATCTCCCTAAAGAAGAACTACCAGGTATAATAAACACAAAAAAATAAAATAAAAAAGGATATTTTTCAAAAATACCCCTAACTGTACACCCCAGCAATTATTTTCATATTTTTGGCTTAATTTATGAAGCTTCATTTGTGAAACGAGATTTTGGTATCGGAGAAGAAGAACTCACTCCTTTGACAAGAGATCATAATTACTCTGCTCTACTAGAATATGGAGGGGTAATTTAGTAATTTACTATTTTTTCTTATTAAAGTTTATCATTTTATGATAATATTTTTTTTAGGTCAAAGGATTGGGAAATTTGCTAAAGTCAAACATTGAAATGGGAATAAATGGAGATGATGCGGATTTAATTAGTAGACGCAATGCATACGGTTCAAATACTTATCCTCGAAAAAAAGGAAAAAACTTTTGGGTACGTTTTACTTTTTTACCTTTTTTACATATATAACCTTCTGAATTTCGTTTAATAAATTCCGAATGATTTTCAGGTGTTTTTGTGGGAGGCTTGTCAAGATTTGACTCTTATTATACTTATGGTCGCCGCGGCATTATCTCTAATTCTCGGCATAAAAACTGAGGTATTTATTCGTGGATATTTGCAAAAAGGCCCTTGTATTATTCCTTAATTACAAAAAAGCCCCTACATTATTTAAATTTGTATTGTTTTATGTAGGGAATAAAAGAAGGGTGGTACGATGGTGGAAGCATAGCTTTTGCTGTTATTCTCGTCATTGTTGTTACTGGTACGATTTTGTCACATAATTAATTATATCTTGTCTATAATTAATTATTTATTATTTTTTAAAATTTCTAGCGGTGAGTGATTATAGACAGTCTCTCCAGTTCAAGCACTTAAACGAAGAGAAGGAAAACATACATATCGAGGTCCTTTTTTTAAATAATAATAAAAAGTTAGGGTTTTTTCTTTTTATGAAATAATTTATTAATATTTGATTTTTTTTTAAATTTAGGTTATAAGAAATGGCAAGACAATTAACACTTCAATATTCGATCTCGTTGTTGGCGATGTTCTGCCACTCAAGATTGGTGACCAGGTACGCTATAAAAACTAAATTACAAAAAGGCCCCCAACATTTATGGATTTTTTTTTTGCAAATTTCCGTTACATTTGTGTTAATTTTACAATTAGGTCCCTGCTGATGGGGTGTTGATTAGCGGCCAGTCTCTCGCCATTGATGAATCCAGCATGACTGGGGAGAGCAAAATTGTAAGCATAATTAACTTGGACAATAAAAAAAGGGGATTTACATATTTACCCTTTCAAAACTTGCAAAATATCAAAAATATCCTATTTGTTTATTTTCAGGCGTACAAAGACCAAAAATCACCGTTTCTCATGTCAGGTTGCAAAGTTGCGGACGGTTACGGTACCATGCTGGTAAGCCAACAATTTCACGCTGATAATTATTATTTTTTTTTTTAAATGTTATGTATTTATTTATTAATTAATTAATTTTGTAGGTAACGGCAGTGGGGATGAAAACAGAGTGGGGCCTACTCATGGCTTCCATTTCCGAAGACAACGGTGAAGAAACTCCTCTCCAGGTTATAATCTTTTTTAAAATTATTATGAATTAATACAGGGGCATTTTCGTAAATATTGAATTTATTTGTAATAATACAGGTACGATTAAATGGCGCTGCTACCATGATCGGTATGGTTGGTCTTGCTGTCGCCAGTGCCGTTTTAATTGTTCTTATAGCCAGGTACAATTATTTTTTCTCTCTAAAAACAAAAAAACGCTAATATATTCTCTCTCTGTAGATATTTTATTGGCAAAACGACAAATTCTGACGGAACGCAACAGTACATTAAAGGACAAACGAGCGTGAAGAGCATTATTGACGGAGTCATTAAGATTTTCACCATCGCGGTATGTATTAATTAATTAATTAAAATTATTATTATTATTATTTTTATTTTAATTCGATTAAATTGTTTTAATATGATTAATTGATTAAAATTATTATTATTATTTTTATTTTAATTCGATCAAATTGTTTTAATATGATTAATTGATTAAAATTATTATTATTATTATTTTTATTTTAATTCGATTAAATTGTTTTAATATGATTAATTGATTAACAGGTTACTATTGTGGTCGTTGCGGTTCCTGAAGGTCTTCCTCTTGCCGTCACATTAACGTAAGTTACTCACGACACAATTTCATTCTAAACCCTGCCTTTTTTCAATATTTCATAAAAATCCTTATCTTTTTTTTGTAGACTGGCTTATTCTATGAGAAAAATGATGGCTGATAAGGCTCTTGTAAGTATTTATTTATCCACTTAAATATTAATTTCCTTTTTCTTTTCTTATTTTAAAGAATTATTTATTTTTATTTATTTAGGTGAGGAGACTTTCGGCATGTGAAACGATGGGTTCAGCCACGACAATTTGCAGTGATAAAACCGGCACGCTTACACTAAACCAAGTAATTTTTCAAAGAAACCCTTAAATTTAACTTTTATTTCCAAAAACACCCCTGACATTTTATTTGATATATTTAGATGACGGTTGTAGAAGCCTATATTGGTAACGAAAAAGTAGACGCGAAAAACAATCCAAGAGTTATCTCTCCTTCCGTGACCGATCTTCTTCTAGAGGGAATCGCTCAGAATTCTACTGGCAGCGTTTACGAGCCCGATGTAATTTTACTAATATACCCTCTCTTTTTTTCAAATTAAAATTTAAAGAGATTAAGGACTAAAATGTAAATTTATATGTTCTTCCTCAGAACGGTGATAAAGTCGAGATTACCGGATCTCCTACCGAAAAAGCCATCCTTGGTTGGGGTCTCGAGGTAAAATTTTCACTTTTTTTTAGTTTTATATGTATAAAATAAATAATATCGTATTTATCCTTTTGCAGTTAAAAATGAAGTTTAAAGAGACAAGGAAGAAATCGACGATAGTTCATGCCTCTCCTTTCAATTCTGAGAAGAAACGTGGCGGTGTAGCCGTTCATGTAGTGAGTCACGAATAAAACACATATTTTTCGCATTTTCGTCTTTTTCTCACATTAAATTAAATATGATTATTATTATTATTCAGGGAGATTCAGAGGTTCATGTGCATTGGAAAGGTGCTGCCGAGATTGTACTAGGTCTCTGTACCAGTTATATGGACACAACCGGTACAAAACACGACTTAACTCTTTCAGAGGTAAAATTTTCAAAAAACTCCCTCAAATTTTCGTAAATTATTGTTCTCTAATTAATTGTTTTTTAGATGAAGAGATTCGAGAAGCAAATAGAAGATACGGCTCGTAAGAGTCTTCGATGCGTCGCTCTTGCATATAAGCCCTTGGATTTAGATCAAATTCCCAGCGAGGACCAAAAAGTAAATTCCCCCTTACCTGATAATGACCTCATTCTTCTCGCCATTATCGGCATGAAGGTATTCTAAACTTTTACACGTACACCCCTGAATTTATAACAAATTATATATTCTAATTTTCTAACCTTTTAATATTTTTGTAGGATCCATGTAGGCCAGGTGTACAAGACGCCGTTAGATTATGCATCGAAGCAGGAGTGAAGGTATCGGAACTTGTTACTTTTCATTTAAGCCCTTTAAGTTTTGTAAAATTACTAAAGTACCCTTGAATTATTTTTGTTCGAAGGTGAGAATGGTGACGGGAGATAATATTCAAACGGCACGAGCAATAGCAATAGAATGTGGAATATTAACAAAAAAAGACAACAAACATTTCGACTCTGACGAAGTCGTCGAAGGCAAAGATGACGAAGTCGTCGAAGGCAAAGATGACGAAGTCATCGAAGGCAAAGATTTCCGCGCCTTGTCTGAGGAACTACGCGAGAAAAAATGCGACAGAATCTCCGTAAATAATCCATTAATTTTAATCCTCTCAATTAAATAATAAAAATAAAAAATATTAAATTAAATTTGTGATTCTTTGATGTTTAGGTAATGGCGAGATCTTCGCCAAATGATAAATTATTACTCGTAAAAGCGCTGAAAAAGATAGGACACGTAGTTGCCGTAACTGGAGACGGTACCAACGACGCTCCTGCTCTTCACGAGGTAATTCTTTAATTTCGTAAGGGTATTTTTGATATATTTCTCATATTATTATTATTATTTTTTAGGCTGATATTGGGCTTGCGATGGGGATTCAAGGAACGGAAGTGGCCAAAGAAAGTTCTGACATCATCATTCTCGACGATAATTTCTCTTCCGTCGTCAAGGTATACTTACAAATTTACAAAAAGGTCCCTGCATTATCAAAAATTGATGGCGTCAGGGACTTAATTGCGATTTCGGCATAATGCAGTGGCTATTTTGTAAAATTGCATAAAATTAATATGTTTTTCTGTTGAACCAGGTGGTTAGATGGGGGCGGTCAGTTTATGCAAATATCCAAAAATTTATTCAATTTCAATTAACAGTCAACGTGGCGGCACTTATCATCAATGTGGTCGCTGCCGTCTCGTCAGGAAACGTCCCATTAAATGCAGTCCAGGTAAAAATATAAAACTAAAATGTCATATACGCCCCTCGAAAAGATGAAAGTGTTAATTGGTTTTATTGGTAAATAGCTTTTGTGGGTGAATTTGATTATGGATACACTTGGCGCTCTCGCATTGGCTACCGAAGCTCCTACTGATAATCTCATGAAACGACGTCCTGTTGGTCGAAGGTTTGATTTTTTTTAATTTTTAATTTTTTTTTTCGTTTATAGCCCTGTATAATATATAATTATGATTTGTTACAGGGAGCCGTTAATTACGAATATTATGTGGAGGAATTTAATTATACAGGTAACTAATTAACTAAATGCTTTGATTAATTAGTAGTTTAGTACCTATTACAGATATTGAAATTAATAATGGATATTTTTTGGGGAAAAATAGGCGTTTTATCAAGTGGCGGTACTGTTAACGCTAAATTTCGACGGCGTGAATATTCTTCGTCTGAATCATGAAAGCACTTCTAATGCTAATAAAATAAAAAATACTTTTATTTTCAATGCTTTTGTTCTTTGCCAAGTAAGCTATATAATATTCTTCCTTTCTTCATTTATTAAAAAATTATGGATATATTTTTAATTTTTTTGATTTATTTAATTTTAGGTGTTTAATGAGTTTAATGCTCGCAAGCCAGAGGAGTTCAATATTTTTGTCGGAATCTTGAAAAATCGCCTGTTTATTGGTATTATTGGCATTACCATTGTATTGCAGGTAATTAAAGATTTTATTTTTTAATTTTACAATTAATTTTCTCTTTAAAATCACGATATCGAAATATTCCCAAAAATTTTTAATTTTCTTTTTCAGGTGATAATCATCGAATTTCTTGGGAAATTTACCGCGACTGTGAAGCTGAGCTGGCAGCTTTGGTTGGTCTCTATTGCTATTGGTCTTGTAGGGTGAGAAATTTCATTTATACCCCTCAAAATTTCCAAAAAATGGAAAGTCATATACACTATATTTAGAATTACACATGGAATGTTCCCATTTTTGGTTCGTTTGAAATTTTTTTCTTTTTTTTGACAAATTTTGGAGAGGGTTCATGAGTCCCTCTTCCAAAGAATTTTCATTAATCATGAAATATTTTTTACAAACCATCCTTTCTAATTTTCTATATCTACTTAACAATATAGATTTTTATCAAAAAAGAAAGGGCTCCTTGGTTCGTTTGAAAATTTATCTCCATAAAATTGTTTAATTTTGCAGTTGGCCCCTTGCTGTTGTTGGAAAGTTAATCCCAGTCCCTAAAACTCCTGTGAGTCATTACATTAAGAAATGTTGGCCCAAGAGGAAAAAAGGTATATTCATATATAATTTTGTTTGTAAATTCTCACAAAGAAAATGAAAAAATCAATAAACATTATTATTAATCAATAAATTTGATATATATTTTTGTCTGCAGTGCTAGTGAAAAAAGAAGAAAATAACATCTTGGAATCAGACCAAAACCAAAATTCTGTTTGAAACCCTAATTTAAAGGATTTTTTTTCAATGGTTTCAAACACGAGAAATGAAAAGTTTTACTTTTTAACCCAAAAAAAAATAGTTAATCTTAGTCTAACTTTTTATGGGGTTATAAGTTTTTTTCCTTTTTCAATTATAAACATGTATAAATGGACAAAAAGTTGTAATTGGTTTGCCTTCTTATTTTCCTCTCTGGTTGATTTTGCTTGTATGTAATGTCATATTACTTTTAATTTGTATCCTTGCAAATATTAACATTTGCATAAATTCGTCTTACAAAAACGTCTTAATTTAATTTACGAAATTACAAAAAAAGCCGCAAATTAAGGGGCCCATTTTAGAGTTCTCTTTGAAACACAAATAAATCGACACATGTCATCATTTCATTAAGCCATGTTCATTCTGCAACTCTTTCAAGCTTTATTCCATTATTGAATCCAATTACTTGAAAAAAAATCAAATAAAGGAAATCTTTGTTTATACATAATACAATGGCTAGTTCTTCTATGCAATTGAAACGGTGAGAAATCTTCAATTCCATTTTTCATTTTTAAAATCATTTTTGAAAGGATTTATAAACTAAATACCATTGCTTTGCTATATTTTGGTTGAAGAAATGAAAACGATCAAGAAGAAAATTTGGATTTGCGAGGAATGGCATTGAACACACTACCAAAATACCCTCTCGATTTCTCCTTAATCAAAGCCATTGATATCTCTTGCAACAATCTCGAGGTCTGTCTCCTTTCTCAGGTCTAATGAATAAAGTTAATGATACATTTTTTTTGAATAAAATAAAGTAATGATACATATCAACAAATAATATTGTTTTACAGGTGGTTTCTGATTCAGTGGTGGCCAGTTTATCGAACGTGGTCGATTTTGATGTGCATTCAAATCAATTGAAATCACTTCCAGATTCAATTGGGCGTCTCGCTAAACTCAAAAGACTTAATTTCTCTGGAAATCTCATCACCTTTTTACCGAATGGTTTGCGTTTGTGCCGGTATATAACTACATAAATTTCCCTTAATTAATTTAGTTTTACTTGCATTATATATTGAGGCACGATTTCACGACTACAGCTACAAAACCTCAAAATATCATATATACCCTTAAAATAATGAGAAATATCATGAATATCCTTACAGAACTTAGGAAATATCACGTCTATTATTATCTTCGAAAATGTCCTTATATTGTATATTAATATGCATAATGCAGAACAAATACTAACATGAGTTCATGTATGTATGTGTGAAATAAATTAGGGCATTAGAGGAACTAAATGGAAACTTCAACTCCTTGACTACTTTACCAGCATCATTTGGTTACGAGCACCAAAACCTAAAATCTCTGGTTCTGAGCTCAAACAAGCTTTCTTATCTTCCGAACTCGATCACTCAAATGGTCGAGCTCAAACACCTAGATGTGGGTCTCAACAAACTCTACGCATTGCCAGAAGGAATGGAGAACTTGACGAAACTTGAAGTTCTTATAATTCGACAAAATTTCCATTTTCTTCGAAGATTACCTTTCGGTATAGGGCTTTTGAAAGAACTCAAGGAGTTCGATTTGAGTTATAACATGATCTCCGTGCTGCCTCACTCTATGTCCTGCCTCAACGAGCTAACAGTGTACGTACGTCTCGTACAAAATAATAATATGAGTTATATTATACCTCAGTAATACAGAAATATCATGAATACCCCTACGACATCTCAAAAACATCTTATATACCCCTCCAAAATGGAAAATATCATGAATATCCTTATTAAACATATAGAAAACAATGATTACTTTTTCAGGGGCATACATGATAATTTACACTTGAAATGAATATACTTTCTACATGACATAACAAATGTATGTATGAAATCAAAATATAGGTTGAACATGGAAGGAAACCCAATTAAGAGTCCACCAATGGAGGTGGTGAACAAAGGAATAATTGAGGTGCGTTCTTACCTTAACAGAAAAATGCACGGTATAGAAGAAAACCCTAACAAGACAAGCTGGCTGAATAAGATGGCGAGGTACGCCACGTTTAGTGGCACTGCAGGCATGACATCGTCACCGCCGTCGACATCATCATCTCCAGGGCTTTTGGATGAGCATGACGATGATTGGGTTCGAGTAGAGAGACCGACGATGGAGGCAGTGGCTTCGCCGAGATTCTTGAAGAAGCTTTCGCCGAGACTGTTATTCAAATCGAGCCGTAAATAATTCTCTTTGATGGAATTAGAGTTGGGTTTGTACGAATTTTTCTAGTTGAAAGAATATTGTGGTTTGGTTTTGAGGATGGATGTCAAATTAAATAAATAAACAAAGGGAGAAAGATAAAAATAAACACTAGAGAGAAAGATGAAGTTTATGAAGAAAGAAGTTTTTAAATTGATACAAGAATAATTCTCATAAGACAAAAATAATTACTCAAAATATTTAATTTGAAAACTAATTCTCGTTGATGGAGAATGAGCGTGTCTCCCTAAATAAACACTAGAGACAAAAATAATTACTCAAAATATTTTTGGAAAAAGATGTATTATAAGAAAAATGATGTATCATATAACTTCCTTATATATGTTATATATTTTTCATATAATATATAATATTGTGTGCATTGATTATTTAAATTAGTTATAAAAAGGAAAAAGTTGTACCTCTCCCTTAGCCTTCCCCCACCTCTTGATGTGTCATCATATGGCTTAACACCATCAAATTTAACATCTTAATTATGATGATACACTATAAATTAAGATGTTAAATCATAAATTAAGATGTTAATTTTGATGGTATTAAGCCATATGATGACACATCAAGAGGTGTGTGTGTGTGTGTGTGGGGGGTGGGGGGGGGGAGGTGCATCACTACTCTTATAAAAACAACTATGAAGCTGTGTTTTTGTTTTATGTCATTTTGATTATGATAGTAAAATCGTTGAAAATGAAATTCTAATTGTATTCATAGGCATATATAAAATATTTTGTATTATGAGACTACATATGTACACTAGTATGTTAGTCGCATGATAATCTCATGTTACTGGTCATGAATATTAAATATCGAACCTTTTACATAGATACATGTTAAAGAATATGTACCGGATCGATATCCTACGAGAATATATATGGTTTATATTATTAGGGCTTGTTTGGATGTACAAGTAATTGATAGTTTAGTCTAGGATAAGAAAAATTTATCAAAATATTACTATAATATGTTTGGATGATATTTTAGGATTTGTAAGTTAAATTTTTGATTAGAAAATTCTAGTAAATTTGTATACAAATCTTGTCAATACTAAACTCAACAAAAACACAAGTTTTTTTAGGAATTTCTAGTTTGTGTCATACATATTCTCTCTTCTTGGTTAGTGTGCATTATGTATTTTTGTTTGAAACATTGAGTGGAAATATATAATTTAATGCATTCCTTGATTTTTCCAAACAAAAAACCAAACAAAATTTTATATGATTCCCTACATATTTTTTTCCTCTAGGTTTCATGATTTTGAAATCTCCATTACTAAAATTTACCAATCCTAAACTAAAAATTTATTTTGCATCCAACAAGCCCTTAGATTTTTTTTTGACCACGTGGCATATGAGTAGTTATTTAACAGGAGATATCGTCACTTCCTACATATGGATTCTTGTACTCTTACTTAGCCAAACACCATTTTTAATCAAATAATTGTAAAAATTATAGTTATGTATTCAGTATTTGAGAATCATGTATAGAAATGTGTATGAAAGATGAAATGTGTCCCTCTCAAACACGAGATATCTCTGGGACAGATTGGGACATTGAATTGAGATTGAAGTACAATGCTTTACCGTGTTTAAAAGATTTAGCAAATGTTGTTAATATATTTTTATTTATTTTATTGTCTAATTATTGGCATCCAAAGACTATCTATTAAAATAAACATGACCTTAAACCTTTTCTTATAATCAATATCAATATCATAGAACTAACGGATATATAGTACATAGGGATAATTTCATGTATATCCCTTCAAAACTTCAAAATATCAAATATATCCCTCTAAAATTAATAATATCAAATATATCCCTCTAAAATTACAGAAATATCAAATTTATCTTTTAAAAATTTAAAAGCTATCAAATTTATCCCCACAAAACTCATATCATATCAAATTAGTCTAAATCGTTAACTTGTCATCCATTAATCATAATTTAAATATATTAATCACAAATAACAAATTTAAATGACAAAAATACCCTCACTAATTATCTTCATCGTTCTTATTGCACATATCCTTCATCTTCATCTTCTTCTCCCCTCCAACTATACTCGACCATAACTCCACTCTTCTCTTATCTAACTCTTCACTTTTGCTAATCACACAAAAAAAACTTGTTCTTCTCTTATCCGACTCTACTGGGATAAAAGTGAAGATCAAGCCAAGCCACCCGCAACTCCACCTTTATCGCCAAGCTAAGCCACACCTCCACCTTCATCGCCAAATCACTTTATTCGCTTAGGCACCTCCAAATCTACTGGTCCATATTTCTTTTGTGATTTTCCATTTTCAAATATCTCAAATGTTTGGGTAAGATCTTCTAGATACTCTATTTTATTGACATTTTGACTCTTGTGATAAAAGGGGCTGATTTTGATGAAAAATCCGAGTTGTAATTGAACATTGCGATAAAAGGGGCTGATTTGAGTAAAAAAAAAGGGCTGATTAAATATGATTTTTGATGAAATACTCTAGCTGTAATTAACTCCTGTGATAAAAGGGGGATGATTTGAGTAAAAATGGTTGATTATTGACCCCTCGTGCTAGTATATCCCTTCAAAAAATTTAACTATATATTTGTTATTTCCTCAAAATAATTTCTGATTTTTGATCGGTGAATTTTGTTCATTTCTGAATCGGAATTGGAACAATTACGTGCATTCATATTTCACAATTGCCAAGTTCAAATCTGCTTATGCCATGAAAATTGTTCCAATGCCGGGAAAATATCAATGGATGCATGTAAATATGGGTTATGGGATTTATCCACCAGTTTTAAAACGCTCATCCCCTCAGAAGAATCGAATAAAGGCAGTCGATGAATCCAAGAAAAAACACAAGTGTAAGCAATGTGGTCTTTACGAACACCATCAAAATACTTGCAAAAATATTGTGCCTATTGATAGTAATGCGGAGAATATAATCGGTACCGGTGTATTAAGGGCTTCACATTCATCACGAATAACAAATAGAAAAAGATTCAAACATATTAGTTAACTTTGTAATTGTTCAAAAATGTTAGTTAGCTTTAGTCTAATATGTTGTCATTGTTGAAATGTAGGGGACGAGGAAAGAAATTCAAATCCTTCGTTTCGAAAATGTTCGGGATTTTTTAGACAGTTGCATTTCTCTTGCTCATGATTTATACGAGATCTTCGTGAATTGGCACAATGTTATTGGTACCTGAAATTAAGGTTTAGGTTACTGTAATTTACCCTAATTCAGTTATAATTAATCTTATTTCACCTAAACTTGTCCCAAATTAAGCTTATTTTTCAGAAATTATGGATTTGACTTTGACAGAATTTAAATTAAACCTATTTTTCCCATATTAAGCCAATAATCTAATTGGCATTGTGTGATTGATAGAAAAAAAAGTCTGTATACAAAATACCCTAATTAATGACCCTAATTAAGCCAATAATCAATTGTTCAATTTTGATAAGTGCACGTATGCAATATACTAAGTAACATACCCAGATATTTGAAGATGGAAATCAATAAAATCTGCACAGGTGGATTCGGAGGTGGATTCGACGATGAAGATGAAGGTGGCTTGGCGATGAATGTGGAGATGAGGATGGCTTGGCTTCATCTTCATTTTTTTTGGCCGAATAAAGTGAGAGAAGAGAAGAAAGGGGCACAAGTCTTTACTTTTTTGGTTTTGGTCGAGTAGAGTCAGAAAAGAAGATGAGAAGAAGAGCGGAGGTAGCTGGAGAGTTGAAGAAGAAGAGCTCGGCCTGCCAATCCAAGATGAAGAACAAGAGATCGAGTTTGGAGTAAGAAATGGGTTATGGATATTCGGGAGAGATGAGTTAGGGCCTGTTTGGCAGTAGGAATTTAGAAGGGAGCGACGTTTTGGATTCCTGCAAAGTTCAAAATTTTTGTTTGGCAACATTCCTAATAATGGAATTAAATAGTTCGGCAAAAAAAGTTGTTCACAGAAGAGGCAAAAACTTTTTCTCCTAAATTGGTCGGATACCAAGGTGCAGCATCTGCAATTAAGCATGAAATCTTTCTCTCTCCCCTTTAGCAAATTTTAATAATAATAATTTGACATGGGATATGTGTTATTTGAACTATAACAATAATACAATTGTTCAATCACGTTTAAGCAAACAAATGCCATTCACATTTTGTGCAAGTAATGTAATTTATTCATTTGTAATAGACCAATAGTATTAAAATAACTATTATATTATATTAAATAATAATTATATTTTAATAATATGTATATTAAAATAATAAATTTATCATATTATAATTATTGTATCCATATAACAAATCTAATAATATATATTATTATATTAATATGTAATACTGATTATATAATGACTATATTATTATATAATTATATTTATATTGTATCTATATAGTTAATATAGTTAATATGTATATATTTAATTATATTATAATTCTTAAATCCCTATAATTAATATAATATTATATAGTTAATATAATATGTATATATTTAATTATATTATAATTCTTAAATCCCTATAATTAATATAATATTATATAGTTAATATAATAATATGTATATATTTAAGTATATTATAATTCACCTATAATATAATACATTTAATACTTTTATAATAATGTATTATATGAATATGATTAATATAATACTATATATTATTATAATAATATATAATAGTTATATTACAATGATAAAATAATTATATTATAATAAATATATCCATATTATTAAAATAAAATTATATATATGATTATAATAATATTATATATTTTTGTAATAATATATAATTATCATATTATAATGATAAAATATTTATATTATAATAATTATGTCCATATTATTAATATAATATATTATTATAATCATATATAATTATTATATTATAATTATTGTATCCATATAATTACTATAATATTATATATATGATTGTAATATAAAATATATATTATATTTATTAAATTGGTAATTTTTTGTACCAACTTTAATTAAATATTATTTATACATTTTCAATAACAAAATTCCAAAAAATTCTACTCAACCAAACAAAAAATTATATTTTCCAGCATCTTATAATTTAGACATCCAAACAAACTGTGAAATTATTAATTCCAGAACTTTTTTTCTCCTCCACCTCGTAATCCGATTCCACTCTACTAATTCCACTTGCCAAACAGCCCCTTAGTGGATTTATGGATATTTTCTGAAGGGTAAAAATGTCATTTCGTAATTTTTCTGTTAAATTTAACAATTCCTTTAATTTAAGATTGACTTGAAACAAGTAGAGTTTTAGGGGGATAAATTTGATATTTTGAAGTTTTGTAGGGATATACTTGAAATTGCCCCTAGTACATAATATATGATCGATTAGATTGTGATCACATATCATTTATTTAATTTGAATAATGATAGTGTTTTGTTAGATGTCACTTATGATTTACACATTTTAATGTAAATTGAATGTATTACCAACGTAAGTAAATCGACCGTGTCGCGCTGCTCTAATTAGTAACAAAGGATCACATCGAACAAAAATACCGTGAATATGAATCCTACACACATGCATGATTGTATTACGAAACCTTTACATTAATTTATCTCGACTTTATCTATCTATTCATTTTAGATATCCTAATCCACTTTTTCATATTTGAGAGAGAGAGAGAAAATGAGGGGATTTTGATGCAAATGTTTAAGAAAGGTAATTAGCTACCAGAATTCAGTAAATTTATTAAGAGGTTAGAGGGACGTCAATCCTTCCGGAATTTTGGGAAAGTATATATATATATATATATAATGATTTATTGTTGCAAATCGAAACCAATGTTTATATAGGAATGTCCCTTTCAATAATTTTGGATCTTTTTAAAGAAATTATATCCCCCAATTCCCCCCACATTTTCCCCATAACTCGTAATACCTTAATTAGCATGGAGAATTAACGGTTAATTCATAGTTAGCAAAAAATATGATATGTAATTAAGGTCCTTACAAATTAACAATTGATAATAAATATCTAAAACTTACTAATTATGTATTAGTCGTTAATCTATAATGGTAATTAAAGTATTAATTGGGATTGGAGAAAATATGGGAGAAATGAAGGGGAAGAGTAGATTTTTTTTTTATAGTCCAGTAATCTGTTAACCCACATCCCAGAGACGGATTCGGGGAGAGGGGGAACCCCCCTCGTGAAACTAGAAGTCATGTTTGTAGCTCACTTGAAGGAGATAGTTCGCCTTGTAAATTGTGATTATGTACTATACAAATGATATTTTTTTTAGTAGAATACCAAAGTAATATCCAATCGTTTTTGCAATATAAAGATAAAATGTTATTTACATATAGAACTTTGTATTCATGACCAAATGCCTATCCTATTCCCGTCGGTCTCTCTTGGGGCTTCCTCCAAGTGGCGAGCTCCTAGATCACCATTTGTGCCGTAGAAGATGGCGGTTTTGATATTTTTCGAAATATTCTCGAGTTCCTTTCCTTCCATATTTCCCATGAGACGCTTGCCCACCTTTCATCCCAACTCTTCCGATCTTTCTTCGGTAACCTCCCTCTATTCACTTTCCATGTGTATACAAATGTTATTATTTCACAAAAAAGTTAATAGTCTAGTGATGAAACACATGTTCATGTTATGGAAGGTCATGGATTCGAGTCTCGATGAGGTTTTGTTTGATTTTTTTTATTGATCATGCATATATGTACAATAATCTCGCCTTAAATATTATATGTCGGCTCCGCCCTTTGTGATTTTGTTCAAGATCCGCCACTACTAGCTAGTATTACCTAATCTTTGTTTCCAGATCAAACATTTTACCTAGAAATACCAATAAACAATGATGCTGATTGGAGTATCGTCTGACGTAATCAGATTCAAATGTTGTTAAAATCATTCAACTGGATTTATCAAATTCCATGTTTATCTTTTTTAAATATAAACATATTACCCATATTTACTCCTTAAAATTTCGAATACGTTTTCTTGCGTAATATGAATATCCGAGATGCTAATTTCTTTATCGTGATTTTTCTCGTGTATATTACAAGGAACCACGGCTGCATGAACATGATGCATGTTTGATATAATGGAATTTTTTTGTCATAAAGTTAAGTGAAACAGAAGATCAATAACGTATTTGATCGTAGAAGTCAGAACCTTGATACTTGAGATGCTTTAAAAGGGTTCGGCATATCTCGATGGAAAAGTAGACGTGTTCCCTCTATCTAGATGTCCACGGACTGGACACTATATATTCGTAGATCAATCTAAAAGTTGATAAATGCAATTTAACAACTCCCAGATATCCTGCTCCAAGGTTTCAACACAACCACCTCTTTATCCTAATAAAGATACTTTTGTTGACATGACAATTAACGCATGCCACGTAATTAACTAATTTCTACATGAATTAACAATTTCTAATTTCTAATACTACTAAAAACTAAAAAGTTAATTATGTGTTCATGATTAATTAAGTGTGTTGATTAGGATTAGAGGTGGCAATCGGGCAGGTCGGGTCGGTTTGCGGATCCTTCGGATCGGATTGCGGGTCGTTCGGATTGCGGGTCGTTCGGATTGCGGGTCGTTCGGTTCTGGGTGGTTTCGGTTTTCGGATCGTTTCGGTTCCGCATCACTTCGGTTTTCGGGTCATTTGAGTTTCCCAAAATGTGATTTCGGATCATTCTATTTTCCGAAATATAATTTTTGGGTCATTCGGATTTTAAGATCATTCAGTTTGTGAGTTTCGGGTCATTCGGGTTATGTGTTTCGGGTATTCGGGATTCAGGCTAGTTTGCGTTTCGGGTCGTTCGGATTTCGGATCATTCGGTTTCGGATCGATTTCGAGTTCAGGTCATTTGGTTTCGGTTCCATTTCGGATTCGGGTCATTCGGTTTCGGATCCATTTCGGACTCGGGTCATTCGGTTTCGGTTTCGGATCGTTGATTTTTCAACATTTTTCGATTCGGACGGATCGGGTCATTTTTTCGGATCGGATCACATTTTTCCAGCTCTAATTAGGATATAGAGGGCAATGTGTTAATTTGAGTCTTTCAACAATTAATTACTTTTCTAAACTTAGCACAATGATAAGTAGAGAGTATAGTTTCTCTGAGAAATACGGTGTACAATTAAGATTTTAACTCTAAAATTCTTTTCTAACTCCAAAAATTCACGAAAAATTATCTCGATGTCTATTGCAAACACACAAGTGTAAGGACCAAGTTTCAAGTTCAAATTCAAATCACAAAGAGTCTCACAATTTTCCAAACTCAAAAATATAATCGATCCAATGCATAATCTAACTTGTCACAATTAAATGTGCAATAAAATATAAATCATGAATCAAATTTCCAAATTTTTTGCACAGGAATATCAACAATAATCCAAGTGATATTCAAAATTTCAGAATTTATTAATGAATCAATTAATTTCTAAAATTCATCAAACAAGAAGTGTTCAAAATATGGATCACAAAATAAATCTCAATTCAACAATTTTTACGGCTCAATTCACAATTCGAAATTAATTGAAACTTTTATCACAGATCAAAAACAAAACAAACAAGCCATAATATTTTTTGTAGAATTTTTTATGCAATAATGAATTAACAAAAAAAATAAAAGATTAAACACTGGACAAAAAAGTTAGAGACTCAGAAACTAAATTTCAAAAATGAAAGGAAATAAGGTGAAATAAATTTGTACACAAACTAAGAATGATCTAGAGTTAGAAACATATTTTTATGGGATATTTTATGCACATATGAAATAACTAAAAATGAAAGAGTGATTACTGGACAGAAAATCAGAGAGACACAAATTAAATCCTAGAAAATAGGAAATGAATGCAAAAATTATCAAATTTGACAAGGATTATCCACAGTATTTAACATAGCTAAAATGTATTTTTATGGATTTTTTCTAGATCTGAAACTATTTTTTAACTAATTTCTAAATAGAACTGGACAGAAATTCAGGAACAAATTCAAAAACACATAATAATTTGAAAATTAAAGGAACTGAAATGCAATAAATTCCTAAATGAACTATATATCATCAAGATTCAGAAACAAATTTTTAAGAGATTTAACTAGATCTAAACTATTTTTTAACCTAATTTCTAAACAGAACTAAACAGAAATTCAGAAATTCAGGATCTCAACTTTGAAATTGAATAACAAATAGGAAAAATTTATGAAATGCTATGAACTAAAATTCTACAGAAACTAGACAGTATAAAGATTCAGAAAAGCATTTAAAAGAGATTTAACCAGATCTATTACTATTTTTAACCTAATTATCAAAACTGATCAGAATTAAAAGCAATTTCACAAGAACAAATATTATAAAATTCCAAAAAGAGAAAATGAGTGTTTCTATCACTAAACAAGATTCAAAATATCATCACATAACATAAATAACAAGAAATTCATGAACACAAAACTGCAAAATTACAAAAATATCCCTACAAAGAAAGATAATACCAAAGAGAAGAGGGAGAAGCATGAAATGAAGTGAGGCCTTCTTGATCCCTTCTTGGCACTCCAAGGAAGCTTGAGAAGCACCAGGTTAGACCTTGAGAGCTGCGGGACCCACTGAACCTTCTTGCCAGAATTGAATCAGAGAAGAAGATGAGAAAGCTAGAGTCTTGGACTCTAATTGATGAAATTGAGGGTTCAGGCACGTTCAGGGGATGGGTATGGAAGTGTAGAGAGGGTGAATTGAGATTGAAATGGAGAGAGGAGGGAGATAGGGTCGTGACTTGGCTGTGGTGGTCTGTTATGAGAAAAACTCGAAAGCTCAGCTCGAACAGGCGATGGTGGAGGATATGCGTAACGAATTTCGAAGACGAAATTCTATTAAGGAGGGAAGAATTTTATATCATGATTATAAATGTCAATATAAATAATTGGGTGATGAAATATATGATAGAAATAATTAAATTTAGATGATGAAAAAATATAATGATATGTATTTAATACACATTGAATGGTTTTATCATTGAGCAAGCTGCTAATTTACAAATATTTGAAGGTGCTTGAATCAAAAGCAAAAGCCCAATTAATCAATTCGAGACCTTATTTCATGCATGAACACTTGTATGAATACATCAAATATTAATCTCCTTTAACCAAATAAGAAAATGAAGGCCAAAGCCCGTTCACACTTGAGTTGACCCTTTTTCACATTGAACCCATTTCTTTGGACTCCTATTGGTGGAAGTAGAGGTGGGTTATTGGTTTGGGGCAAGTTTGATATTATCTTCTTGCGAGTACAAGAGATGGAAAAATTGGACACAAATCTGTATGGGAGAAAGAGGGGAGGGGAAAGATAAGTAAGAAGTGAAAATAAGTGAGAAATTCATGGAGAAAATAGTCACATGAAAAGAGAAGGATTGGAAAGAGGAAATAGAAGAGGAACAAGAAGATGGTTTGGGCAAGGATTTGATTTTTCATGAAGAAAGTTAAAAGGAAGATCTACCTGGACTCATTTAGATGGCTGGATAAAAGGAGATTTATTGATGATGAAGAGAGATGGAGTTATGGAAAGGAGTTTTGGTTGGAGAACGGCATCGCCGTGGCGATGAAGTTTTTGTACCGGGGCAGGAGCGGGACACCACGGCAGCACCGCGGAACTTGTATCGCTGCTCGAAAACGAAGAGATGGTTGAATCGCAGCATGTGTAACGAGATGGAACGGCATCGTGGTGATTGTACGACATGTCGATCCGGTCGTGAAATTGGTGTCGTGACGGGATCGTGGCAGCATCGGGGCAGGTGCCAGGGAAAGGGCAGGAACATGATGTGATGGGGACAACATGATACGTGCAAGGGGGCTGGAGTATGGCATCACACATACATGGCGGTACGTGTGTTGCGGCAGGGGAGAAGGTCCATGGCAGTAGCGTGGCACGGATTGTGGCGCAATTTGAAGTTGTCCTACTGGATTTGAAGGTATACTTATTGTAAGGAATTATCTTGGATTTGATCTCTAGTTTTAATTATACCTCATATATACTGCCATGAATATCGATTCGGATTAAGTATGTCGAAACCCTAGATTGTCGAATGTGTTAGGATCGGGAAATGATTTTGAAGAGTATGTTCTGGCTGTGATGGTTCGGCCGCTTGAATAGTGGCGACGACTATCGATTCATCATGTTGTCGGAAAAGTTGTTGAATTAGGGTTCTGTTTTGGGGATACACGGAAGAGAGATAATTGAGGTGTTTATTCTTAACGGGTCGGGTTCGTGTTTGGTTTAGGTTTGAAATCCAATAACCCGGTATTTGTCGAATATTCTATTAAAATCTGAATTTCAGAGATTGATTGTAGATGATCGTGAATGTCGGTTTGAGTCACCGGTAAGTAATTAGGAGAAGACTCGATAATGTCCAATTAATTAATGGTTGGATTAATGAGAAAACGAGTCAAGATTGAACACATGGCTGAGATTTCTTTGAGTAGTTTGTCGTTGTAGTTTGTTGTAGTAGTTTGAGGTTGTAGTTCGAGTATGATTTCTCGTAGTAGTTTGAAGTTCTTGTTTCTTCCGCATTTTGTTTAGGGTTTGATCCTTCAAGGTCAGTAGAAGTTTCGGTGTGTCGGATCAGTAGATATGTAGTAGCAGTTTGATCGGTTATTTGACGGGTCTATCGGACCAGATTTCGAGTGTCACGTTTTCATAGTTTGCTCATAACTTCTCCGTTCGGTTTCCGTTTCGTGAGTTCTTGGTTCCGTTGGAAAGCTTATTCCGAGGTGGTTCGAATGACAGTAATTATGATTACTGAATCTGATTCTTCATTTATTTATTCATCATTTTATCTGTAGAATATGTGTAGTTCTTTGTAGCATGTAGGATTGTTGTTGATGTAGATCAACTCGTAGTGAGGATGAGCGGTGGATAAGGGAACACATGTTTGGACATTAATGTAGTGTCTGGCCAGAGGTGCATTTTCGGGTCGCTCCCGAACTTGCAAACTGTTAGACGTAGCAGTACGGTCTCCTCGAGTAGTTGTAGTAAATGTAGTGTTCGAGGGGGCGTGGTTTCAGCCGTGGCGTGGTTGAAACCACCACTCTTGGGATATAGTGCAGCGGACTTTTACCTCATGTAGATCCGAGGTACTAGTCTATGAGTACGGTCCCTTGTGGAAGCCAACCTTATCGAAGTGGTTCTCTACGCTATGAATTCTGTAGTAGTTGTTACCGTATTTGCAGGATCATAATTGTAGTGGAAGTTGTTCTCGTAGTATCGCACTATGAATTCTGTAGTAGTTGTTACCGTATTTGCAGGATCATAGTTGTGATAGTAGTTCTTCCCGTGTTGTAGTCGAACACTTGTAGTTGATTCACGATGTGAATTCTGTAGTAGTAATTGCCATATTTGCAGAATTCCCCGATTGTTGTAGTCGGTCATCATGGTAGTTCTCGCAGTAGGTTGTCGTGGTAGTCGTCGTCGAGTAAATAATAATTAAATATTATTTTACTTATCTAACTCTCAGCCAACATTTCCAGGTAGCACTTGAGGTGGCAGTGGCATTCGTGTAGATTACGAGCGTAGCGGAGTGTGCGATCACCAGTTATCATTTTTATTTGTTGTGCTTTGTTTGTACCCACTATATGTATATTGGTATTTGTAGATTATACGTTATGCCAACTGGTTTTCGTATTGTGTTTTTTTGACTCTGCTAATGCTCATTTATTTAAGGTAAGTACGCTGTGCACGACTACGATTATTTTATTTTGGGTCGTGACATATGGGGACAGTGATTGAAGAGAGAGAGTGAGGGATGTGAGGCCCAGCTCATAATGGATACCTTGCCATCGTAGCTCAGCCAGAGCTTTATAGGCCGAATTTCCACTAGATGAATCGTTTTTAGCTGAAATTGAGAGGAGAGAGTGAGCAAGGAGGGCCCACACAGTGCCACGATGGCCATGGAGACGAGAGAAAGTCGTTAGGGAGGTCGTACGAGCGAAGGAGACGAGAGGAGGTCGTTACGAGCTCGAGATCACTGGATTAGATCATCTCCAGTACATTAAAATGTATTAATAATAATAATAATAATTTAAAATGTATTAATAAATTATTATTATTAATAATAATAATAAAATAATACATAGTTAAAATGTGTTTTGAAATTAGTAATAATAGTAATAATAAAGTAATGCATAATTAAAATGTATTTAGAAATTAAAATGATTTAGGGTTTTGGGTTTGGGACTTTGGGTTTAGGGTTTAGTGTATAGGGTTTAGGTTTTAGTTTAGGTTTAAGGTTTTGGATCTAGTGTTTAGGGTTAAGGGTTTATATCAATTAAAAAAGAAATATTGAATTTGAAATGATTTAATTGTGGAACACAAAACGCAGCGATCAAATGGAAGGCGGGTCCTTCGTGATTTATTGGCACGGCAATATCAATAGGGTTGCCGATAGTATACCCCGTTAGGAAGGTGGTCGAAATATGTTAATGAATTTGCCTTACGGAAGTTCATTTCAGGATTTGGTAAACTTGGTTTACAATTGCACCCAAATTTGTTACTACTAAAATAGGAAATACATTACTTCTAAAATAGAAAATACATTACTAGTACATGAAATTAAAACTAGGAAATACATTACTACTAAAATAGTACATATATCTAATTAATTCCTTGGATAGTAAAAAAAAGTTGTTACTACATTTCCTTGAACATCGATATATCTCTTCACTATGTTTTCATGCACATCACCAAATTGTCTCCTTGGTATGTACGCATGTTTGATATATAGCCATTTGGATACCATCTGTATGAACGCGTTGTGATTTCTATGCGCAGGCATAATCTTCTTTTCCGGATTAACTCCTCTTTGATACCATAAATCGATATATAAATCACCCAAAGTGCATTTCTTATACATGAAGTCGTACATTTCCTTTACAATTCTTTCCCAATGTATGGTACAATATTTCCAAAAAATTTCGATGCACTCCAGATTTGTAACCTCAAGTGGCTACTTGTAACGTTTCTAATTAACGAAAAACACACATAAGCAAAATAATTATTTTTTCAAAGGTTAAAAATTAAATTTCAAATAACTTACACGAAATTCATCAAAAACTCTAACTCGTGCTTTGGGGCACCATCCGCTATCCCAATTAAGCCACCCTTCGTTATTTTGGGCTAAAATAATGTACATGTCATGATGTATGAATAACGATTCATCGCATTTTTTCCCAAATAGCGAATATCGTACATATGACACTCAATAACGGGCTTATCTTTGTGGTGAACCGGAGGAGATAAGACATGTCTTTTATCAAAAAATGTCTCCTTCAACTCAATATCCCACCATTCTTTTTTGACAGGAGTAGAAGATGAAGAAGCCATTAAATAATAAAGCTTGAAAAAAGAAGAAGAGAAAGATGATGATTTTTTGGTTTTTGAAAAAATGAGAAGAAGAGGAAGATATTAATAGGACTGAAAAAAATAAAATCGAATATATTTCTTTCTAATAAAGACAAGAAACAATTTCTGAAAAAGTTAAAAGGAATATATTCGTTTTTGGTTCTTTATGACAGTGTAAGGTCTTGTCAATTTTTGTTTTTCATAACAAAAATTGATTCTCTTCTATGTATTCAATAAATTCTGATATCTATAATTTTCGAAAAAATTTCGTCTTTATCTCTACAAGAAATATACTATACATAATATATTAATTTATTCAACTCCTCACATAAAATATACTCAACATAAAATATAATCAACATAAACTATTACCATCATTTACTTACATATTAAATATAACAAAAAACAACAGAAAAAATAATATCCTGAATTTTGGCGGAATTACAAAGTCCGCCATATATAAAACATAATTAAACCACCTGAACACATAATTAATACTAAATTAATGATTAAGAGAAATGACGGAGTTACATATGCCGCCATATTATATATATATAACCGGTGTAAACACTGATTAGTTCACATTTTAAATCGCTTCTAAACACGGTTTTAACCGGTGTAAGAATACGGTGTAAACTTTGTACTGTCTATATAATATTTTCCCAGTAAATCCTGTTTAGCGACCAACTGCAGGACATATTTTACTTACGGCCATGAATGAAAAAACCAAGTTATCTCTACGTTTTTCACTGATTTATTCACGAATTCTTTTTACTGACTTACGGATCATTCACCAATTTAAAATTTGAGGGAGCACGTAGGTGATATCAACTTGCATGCATCCATGCAAGAATGCACAATGCAATGTACTTATGACCATGCCATGTCTGCCTTTTCCCATGCATGAGCATCATTTTCTATTCATTACCTACCCTTCTAACACGACACTCCATAGCATACTATTCCTATTCCTCTTTAGATTAGATGTGTATGAGTTGTTAAGTTATTTTTTTAGCATGAAACATGCATTCAATTATTAGTCCAACATTAGATTCAGATTTATGTAAAATTACGGGAAATTATACTATCCCCCCGGGCCCCCATTTCCCCCACAATGACACAATTAACAAAATGAATTCATAATCAATTCATAATTATTAAAAATTTAATATGTAATTAAGGTCCATATCAATTAATGATTAATTCAAAATATTTAAAAATAAATAATTATGAATTAATCGTTAATTGATAGTACTAATTATTGAATTAATTAGAGTGGGGGAATCTCAGGAGCATGATATATGCCCTCTAAAATTATTATGTTATCACCAAATATATATTTTAAATTAAAATAATCATTTCAATTGAATAATAAATCATTAATGTGTCAATCTGTGTATGATGTTTGATGTGTATAATTGTTGTGTGGTGCAATTAGTTATCTACTCTATCATGGATTAAATATAATTAACCAAATTATTAGCAAAATAATATATTTGACTATGTAAGTAATCTAGTCTTCAACTTAGCAGAATCAAATGTTATTATCTTCTGCCCATTAAAGGTGGAGAAAGAGAGACTATAGCATCCAGACAGTGTGCATTTATTTTATTTTTCATTTGTTTATCTTTAACAAAATGGAATATATATATATATATATATATATAACATGTAAACATTATTTAAAAAACATTAATAACCATATTAAATAGTGTACTTAGATTGAAAAAGATCCAGCCAGAGGCCCTTGGCTTCTCGTTAAAATTAACTCCATGTGTATGGCATGTGCATCTAAGAAAAAAAACATAACTAAATGGTCTCTCAATTTTCTAATAATTTGACTTAATATATAATTCATATAAAAAATGAAACTCTTGGACAAAGGAAAAGACAATTAGAAGATACTCTTTGATCATGTGCTTCTACTATTCCTCGAAATTAGAGATGTCAATGGATCAGGTTCGGGTCGGGTATATGCTCATCCATACTCTTATCCATCTTAATCGGGTAATACCCGTACCCGACCCGTCAACTAAACGAGTAATTTTACCCGCTCCGTTTAGTACCCGCGGGTTTTCGGATTGCCCATGAGAAATTTTACCCACACCTAAACATATACAAAAATATTAAAATATACGAATGAAAAATATATTTTTTCAAATTAAAATAACATCATAGATTCATATAACATAATAATATCACAAAATCACAAAATAAACAACAAAATATTTATAAACATAAAATTATGGACCGTGAATTAACATAAATTGTATAATAAAACTAAAATTGGTAGAAACGTAAAATAACATTAAAACCAAAAATAAATAAACATAAATCTAGGAAATTATTTATTTTAGTTTATTTACTAAACAAATAAAAAAATAAATTGTATAATAAATAATTAGTAGAAAACATAGATTAAAACCAATACAAAATCAACAAAAATAATAAAAAATATAAAAAATATTAATATAATGAGGGTTATTAAGGATCGGGTTCGGGTCGGGTATACCCACGAGTCGGGTACGACCTCACCCATACCCTATCCAACCCGAGCCGGATATTTTTTAATCGGGTAACACCCGACCCGCGGATAGGCTTAATCGGGTATTACCCGATCCGTCCGGGTCGGATACCCGTCGGGCACGGGTATTATCCAACCCATTGACATCCCTACTCGAAATATATACAACAAAACGAAACCAATTTGTATTCATCAATGGATTCTAAATTAGACCTAATTTTTAAACCCACATGCATTCAGTTTCAATCTAATATAATATATAAATATCAATTTGTTATTTAAGTTGCTAATCTAATATTGATTAGTGAATTTCTTCTTATTTCATTTATGAGAAACTTTAATCAAGAGATCTCAAATTGTGCATTGAATTCTTCATGCATCACGATTAGCTGGTTTTATACTTCTATTAATTTATATCTTGATATTTATTGATATGTATAAATTATGGAGGAATACTGCAAAATACACAGTGCATTAACTGGTATAACAAATTGCCCAATTTCCTAGGATATATGAATTAATTGCATTCAAATGTACGAGATAATATTGTTTTCAGATATGTTAAAAAATAGGAAGCAGAAAATGAACAAAAAAAATTTGCATTCATTTTTTCCCAATAGTATAATATGTAGGAGTTTACGGAAGTTATAAATTTCTTGAAATTAAGTACCCAAAAAAATTGAAACCTAATATTCTATTTCTACTCCATTTTTTTCCTAAATAAAATGCATTTCATAAATTTTCAAGAGAAAGCACTTCGACCCTTGATTTTTTCACAATTTTTTAATTCTAATATTGCTAGCTTTTTGCTTCCAGCTCTTTACAAACCTAGAAGAATATAATAGAGAACTGTAATGGGCAACGCAACAAGCATCCCAAATATAACCCTGAAATAAATCAAACCGAATATCAGACCACTATATATTCATTCATAAATATGAAATATTTTAGGGGTCAATCCGAAATTATCTTACGCGGTGCTAAGGATTTCTGGATGACAATTATACTCCTTTGCGAACACGAACGGCACAATTCCTTGTGGAAGAGCCGCCTATTCAAATGAAAATCTCATTTAAGTCAGTACAAATTATAAAATTATCATTCCTAAAAACACTATTTGAATTTTCAAATCAGTAATTTTCTGACATTGTACGCCGAACCAATAGAAAAAATTAATTAAATAATGATTGTTCATTGTATAATCTAATCTCAGTTATATTGAAAATATAATGAATCGGTGACCTGAACAATGGCAACATGAAGGAGAACGCCACGCAATCCAATAGCAATGGAGGTAGCGGTAATCACGGCTGGACCTGTTAAAAACCTAACTGCCATCGAAAATGTGGCAACGGATTTACCACACGAGATAATCTTCGGTTGTAAAGCCATGAAAAGACCTAAGCAATAAAAGAGACTGTAATTTAAGTTGTTTCATTGTACTTGGACATTTATATGAAAATTATAACAATATTTATAGATTTTTGTAGGGTAAAAATATTAGGTCAAATTGAGAATACCTAAGCTGAACATAGCCATGCCAAGTCCTGCATCAGAGAGGATAGATACGGAACCCTTAATTATTGCTGGCATCTCAATGTTAAATCTGAAAATAGATTATAGTTGAATTAATTATATGTTAGTTAAGATAAGAAAAGTATATATGTGTCCTTATGGATCATGAAGAAATGCGGAGACTAAGTTAACAGAAGTACACAGTATGTAACATGATGGTAGACAAGTTTGCATGTGCACACATGCCAAATATTAGTTGTATGTACTAATCTAATTGAAATTACAAGCAATCTAACGTAGCATGAAGAACTAGATTTGGATCTAAACCGAACCCAAAACTAATTTAAACCCTGAACTTCAAACAACAAAATAAATAATGAGATGGTTTTTCTGCATAACCACTAATTTATATGAATCAACTTTGCTAGTGTGCCCAGCTTAATTTAATATTTGCACAGTTAAATATTTTCATACCTGAATGATATAAGGGACCAAATGAGACCAATGAGGCTAGAATAAGTATTTGGGTTTCTGATAAGTTTCCTCCAAACCATGATCAAGATAAGCCTAGTCATTACACTCGCAGGAGGCATCTGGTGGCTGGCCTCCACTAGACCTGCCGCACCGGCTTTCTCTAAACCCTTTTTAGGTGCCATGTATGGAGATCCATTGGTTGGAAATTTCGTGTTCGGGCTTCTCGATCCATCTTCAATGTCTAATTCACCATTGTTGGGTAATGTCTTCTTTGTCGGACTGTTGGTTCCACTTGCTTGTAAACCTAAAAATAAAAGTATATTTAATTATTCTTTAGGTTGTCAAGACTCAAGAGAGAAAAAAAAAATTAAGAAGACAAATTTGCAAAGAAGTCCCCTACATTATGCCAATTTGATGGGTGCAATTTCAAGAAAACCAAATTCTATACGTCATTTCAATAATGTTGTTATGAGTAAAGAAGTGTTTAGAAAAAGAAAAAGAAATTATACCTTTTGGAGTGGGAATATTACTATCAATGGCCCCAAAATCACTAGAGGCAGCTCTATTAACAGCATTTCTCATGTTGGCCTCAGAAACAGGAGAAGCACTTGAACTCCACACAAACATATGCAAGTCCTTGTTCGAATTTGAATTTGAACCGCCCAACTCTTTCTTCTTCGAGCCCGTTGGTAAGCCTGACAATACTAGGTTCGGTGCGGGATAAGACGACGAAGTATACAACTCACTACTTTTGCTATTCCCCCCTTTATTTTTCTTTGTTTCATCATCAACTCCTGCATTCGGGTTAGGGTTAGGGCTAGGGAGCTTGCTATTGAACATGGCGTAAAAGTCGGTTTGGTTGAAGCTTGATCCTCGAGGAGTTGGTTCTCGGGAAGTTTGGATAGAATAAATCTCGACGCCGGTCAGATTTGAAGCTCGAGGAGTCATCGACATGGCAGAATTCAGGCCGTGTAATTTGTTGTTGTATGATGCGACTGATCGTCCCACAGTCGAGTTTGATCCTGATCGTCTGATTACTACATGAACCTTCATAATAAAAAAAAATAGTAAATGTTATATCATGACATAAACATTCTAGTCCAATGCAACAATTGAGCTATTAGGCTTTACCGACAGTTCAAAGTGTTTCAATTTATACCTTGCCATCACGGCCAACTTCAGCATCGGCCTGAAGCGGTTCTCTCCCATTAAGAGAAATGACATCGGAGTCGACACGGAAGGAGGAGATGGCGGCTCCAATGTCGGGAGGGAATTGCTCTGAGATCAGTGACTTGGCCCCTCGGTACTCGAATAGGAAAAGCATAAGTGTGTACCTAAATATTAATTAAGAGGATGATTAAATTATAAATATTGGGGTTTCAACTTTCAGAGAAGCAATTAGTTTCATTGTGTACTACCTTGCAAAATCCAAGGAAAATCAGGAGATAAGGGTATATGTGATATTTAGTTCTAATAGAGATATACATGATACTTTATTTTTTTGGGTGTATATGATATTTTGCTAATTTCTTAAAAAACTATGATATTTTGATGGACATTTTCAAATTTCAATTTGAATGATTTAGGTTTTAATTGAACTGGTTTGGCCAAAATAAGTACCAGATAACGCTCTGAAACACCACGATTTGAACCATTAGCGACCCTGAGAAGTCGCCGTACATCGCTTTAAGCAGAGGGATCCCCATGACAAGCGTGTTCGGCAGTGTTGATAGAGAAAATAGAGTTATCACCCAATCCAAGCTACATACATCGAAAAGAAAAATTACAGATCAATCACTTCAATAAAGCTTAACATGCAATCAAATATGTACATGTTTTTTTATTGAATCATGTAATCAAATATACAAGGGAGAAAAATCTATAATCATTGTGACCATCAAAATACTTTACGGGCTTTTTAAAGAATTTCTTTTACTTTGAGTACCTGCTTCCTTTACGAGATGAGAGGTTGTGCCAAAGAAACAGTGCAAAAAGTATAACAAGTTTCTGTAGCGAGTCTGCGGCGAGAAATCGGTAACTCATTGTATAAGGGTTATTTGTGGAAATGAAATGGAATGATAGGAGCGGTACGGCGAAAACCGCGACAAACCGGTTTATTCCTGCACATTGTTGTGGCGTGAAAATACCCCACCAACGTACCGAGCCGAAAGCCAGAAACATGGCCACGTAAAGTGGCACCATGGCCGATAATACATCGTATAAATCCTTTCCAGTAATCATTGACGAAGTGATAAAGGATTGTTTGATCTTTGCTTTGTTTCTAGAGTTAAGTTTTCATGCAGATTGCTTGAATTGGTAAGTGTGAATGTGTGTTTATGTGTGTATAGGGAGAGAGAGAGAGGATGTGTGGGCTAGATCAGTGGCTAGTTATAAGTCTACTTCTCGGTCATTGGTGGAGAGAGAGAGAGAGAGAGAGAGAGAGAGAGAAAAATTAATTAAACAATGTTCTGAACTGGGTTTAGGTTTAAATTAATTAATTAATTAAGCATAATGGTATCCAAGAATACAAGTTGAAGATCAAATGGCAAATAAATTTTGAGCTGCTTGAGTTAAACTTTTGCTCTGCTATACAGTTGAGAGGAGACACATGCCGAGAAAATTATCTTCAAAAATGAGATAAGAAAGAGGATTTTAAACCCTTTGAAGAGTTTTACACTTGTGAGCCAATTTACCGTTGTAAAAAACTAGGGTTGTTCTAAAAGTTGACTTTTAGTTTCCAACGAAAATATCTCGTTAAAATGTTATATTGATATATATAACTTCAGATACCATTAAAGCTTATCTTGCTTAAGTAAGTTGACGAACCAAATTAATAATATATTCCGACTTGGGTGGATATATATATATGGGGGCTTCTATCGTACACCCCTTTCCTTATCATACACTCATTTTCAAGGGTATTTGGAGTAATTATCCATTTATGAATATTTAAGGTAATATATCAAGTATATTTATTAATTAATGTTTAACTAAATTGGAATTTTTTGTTGTTCATTTAAACAAAAATCTCCATAAAACATAAATTTTATGATACACCCTTTTACAAATATAATTAATTGCTAAAATATCCAAAATACCCTTGTAAAAGGGTGTATGATAGAACTCCCCATATATATATATATATATATAGGGGGCTTCTATCATATACCCATTTTCTTATCATACACCCATTTTCAAGGGTATTTGGAGTAATTATCCATTTATTAATATTTAAGGTAAGATATCAAATATATTTATCAATTAGTGTTTAACTAAATTGGAATTTTTTGTTGTTCATTTAAATCAAAATTTTCATAAAAAATAAATTTTATGATACACCATTTTACAAATATAATTAATTGCTAAAATACCCAAAATACCCTTGTAAAAGGGTGTATGATAGAACTCCCCATATATATATATATATGGATACGGGCTAGGCTCAATGGTCAACATTGGCTAACGATGCTTATTTTTTCAAATTTATAGATGAAATTTAAATCTTAACCGTATAGATGTGATATATATTAATGATGATTATTTCCGTAACTTATTTTTTTGCTTCATGCATTGGTAATTTTACAGGAGGGCATATATTGAGCCCTACATAAGGCATATATTGAGTCCCACAAAAGTGAAATAAAAGTTCTCGACGATGTCAGCGGGTCCATTGAATTAATGGCTAATCGGGCTAAAAAAATAATTTTAATTAAATATAACAGGTACGGAGCAATTAACAAACAGAGAAATTAACAAAAAAATAATTTTAATTAAGATTATGATAGGTACGGACCGATTAACACACTCGTGATGATGCATCGATGATGTTTATCCCATTTTTGTGGGGAATAATATAATTTTCCTTACCATTATCACAAGAGTTCTCTTTAATTTTTTATTGACGAATTTGTCCGGAACTATTTCGAGGAACCGTTTATTATAGTTATCTCAGTATTGAGTTCTAACAAATAATTTGAGGGGATGATGGGAGATCCTATCATGTTTAAAGAGCAAGTTGCTTTTCTTTCTCTTGACAGATCTGTCATAATTCTTTGTAAAGTAAACTTGGATATTCTACCCAAGTCATGCCCACCAGATTTGGGAACGTGACTATGATTTAACACTTTAAATTTTAATACATCAATTACTTGCCAAACCACAAATAAAGTATTAAAAGTAAATCATAATTTGCCAACGAATCATAGACCAGCTGGTTGAGTGTGAGGGACAAAAATCATATGTTGTGAGAGATTGTGATTTCAATTCTCATTGACATCAATAAATATAAATTGATAGAGGACATACGAACATTTTCCATTTATTATATAAAAAAGTAAATCATAATTAAAAATGTCAAGATTAACATTTAAAAATCATGATCACACATCGTCAAGTCTTGCGAACGAAAGTAATAAGGAAGGTGCATCAGCTATGTTGTACGGATATAGATACATATATCGTATCTGACACAAGACGAATACGACGTACGACAATTTAAAAAAAAACATAGGATACAATACGTCTATTATGTATAATATTTAATATTTCATTAACTGTAATTTATATATTTAATATTTTTATATATTATATTCTTGACATACAATATACTAAAAATTGGTTATTACATAAATAACTTTCTAGTAAGTAAATGTATTATATTTAATTATTTAATGATATGCATTCACTTATTTATTTCAATTTAATATCTATATTTTTTATTTTTCAACTATATTTATCGATGCATTAGAAGTATTCGAAAAATATCTGGAATTATTCGACATTTATATAATATTATTTTGAAATAAATATTGAGATACATCACGTGAAGAATTCGATACGTATACGACGAGTATCTGATGAATATCTATATCCAATACAATGCGACTTGATTTTTGAAGTGTGCAGGCAAGATAGTGCATGAATACTCTTCTTTCTAATATAACATACCAGTCCAACTGGCAAAATGGGTCCTGATCCGAAAAACCAACCCGACCCGTCCGAATTCGAATCCGAACCCGAACCCGAACCCGACCTGATCCCGACCAAAACCAAAAAAATGTTGAAAAGGCAACGATCCGAAACCGAAACCGAACCGAAACCGAATGATCCAAATCCAAAATGAAACCGAAACCGAATGACCCGAATCCGACATCGACCTGAAACCGAATGACTCGAAACCCAAACGTTTCGAAACCCGAATGTCCGAAACTCACGATCCGAATGACCCGAAACCTACAAACATAATGATCTTAAAAAAATCCAGATAAAATATTTATTTATATTTGTTAATAGTTTTATAAAAAAAAAAAAATCAATATAGTATTGCTAAAATGTTTCGGAATTCGAGTAACTCGATGACCAAGCATCACGGAATCCAATTGACCCGAATTCAAATGATCTGATACTCGCATGACATAAAATAAATCTCGATTGATCCGAAAAATAAACTTTTGGAAAACTGAATGATTCGAAATGAAATTTTGTGAAATCCGAATAACTCGAAAATCGAAATAACCAAGAACAAAATGATCCGAAAACCGAAATGATCCGGAACCGAATGATTCAAAAATCGAAACGACTCGAAATCGAAACGATCCGGAATCGAACGACTCGTACCCGAACGACCTGCAAATCGAACGATCCGTGACCAGAAATAACTCGAATCCGAAATGACCCGAACCAAAACCGACCCGATCCATCCGACTGCCAACATTACTGACCAGTATGGTTTTCCAAAAACAGTGAAGGGATCCAGAATATTTGAAGGCAAGTACAAGAACAAGAAGCAACTTGGCATTTATGGTGGAAAAATTGATTGAAAAGATGGAAAAGACGCGAAAAATGAATGAATGTTTTTGCTAGATATATAGCTTAGATCTATATGCTGGTTCTGGTTCTGGTTCTAGCGGGCCTAAACACAAAACCATGTAGGCCTGAACCATGATATGTGTGAAGCTTTTTGTTTGCGGTTAGTGCAGCAATATCTAGCTCATAGTACAACAACCTAGGTTAAGATAGAAGTAGGGGGTAAACAGAACCGAACAATAGTCATATTATAATATTTGTATTAGTTTAATTTTTTCGCATAGTATACGAATAGTATACGAATATGAATATGATTCAGATATTATACAAATACCGTTCGGATATTATCGAATACAATATGAATTACTTTCGCATACTCAAACCGTTACTATATTCTAATTATATTATTTACTAAAAAATATCCAATACAAAAAAAAACAAATATTATTTTATAAAAAAATAAAAAAATTACCATGTCAATTATTAAATATAATAAGTTGTTTTCTTATTCTTGATATTTAAGCATTATTAATATAAACAACAATAAAAAAGACAAAACAAAATCATAATTTTTTTTTACAAAATACAGTGGTACATATGTGAAAAACATTAACATCCGAATATGTCAATGTCCAGATAAGATAGCTGTATCCGTATCCGGATATCCGAATTTGTATCCATATTCATAAAGGAAATTATTCGTATCCGTATCCGTATCCGCAAACACAATTGTTTATCGTATTTGTCTCCGGAAAAAATATTCGTATATAGTATCCGTTTAAACACATATAGTTTTATTCGGATAAGGTTACGGTTCGGTCGGGTAAAATCTGACCCGTTTACACCCCTAGATAGAAATCACAAATATAGTTCTTTTCTAAAATTACCATTCTCTTCCTTCATTTCGCAACAATAGTTGTCCTTAGTTTTGTCCATTTAATACTATTAAGGGCGTCAACTGTTCGGATAGTGATCATAACATATACATTTTCATATTATTTTTCGATTACAGAACTATCCGGTTTTGGAAACAAATATATATACAGTGCAGATATTGTCGAATACAAATACGATTTAGATATTGTCGAATACATACTGATTATTCTCGAATATTAAAATTAATGATATAATATAATTTTTAATTATATATACATAATTTGCAACATTAACAATTCGTATTATTATATTTAAATATAATTTTGTGTTTGCAGATTCAAATCATAAAAATAATTGAGCCCTTCTACTATGCCTCCATATTTCACCACCATTTTGATGATGCAAGTTCCAAGACAATTAATTGCTAATTATGTCTCTCTCAATTAACGGTTAATTCATATTTGTTAATAATTGAATATTTATAATGAATTGTTAATCCATTTGCTAATGATGAATTAATTAAGAGATGGATGAAATGTGAGGGAAATGAGTGCGGAAGAGTATAATATTCCAAAATAATATTAGTTCGTATGTATTTTTCAACTAACATCAAATATGATATAAAATTAAAATTAAGTTTCATATCCTGCTCCAAAAAATATCCAGATACCAAATATCGGATTTTGATTCAGGTCGAGTCTATCTTTTAGGATCCTATTTAGCATCATTTTTTCAATGCTATGGAATGTACAAAATTCTGATTGGATCCGGATCGAAATGGAGTTCAGATCGGTTCACAATATCCAACTCATTAACGCTCCAAAATACCGCTATTCTAGTAAATGAAAGAAAAGGCCACAAAAAGAACACTTACTTAAACGGCAGACGTGACACGTGTATAAACCCTATTTAGATGGTCCATTTTCGTGAAATGGTCCATTTTTATTGATGATAAGAGAATAAAAATGGTAAAGTGGTTGGCGGCACAAAAGAATGTTATCCAAATTTGTACTTAATAGTATTCCCGTTTTGTATATTCCTCCGATATTTTATGTGATGTACGTGAATATTTTATTTTAAAATAATATTAGATAGGTCTCGTATATTTTCGAATACTTGAAAATATAAATTAAATTATTAAATCAAAATAAATGAATAATACATATGATTAAATAACTTAATATAATAAACATTTACTTAATTGAAAGTTATTTTGTAATAATGAAATTTTAATATATTTTATGTCAAAAGTAAAATATATGAAAATTAAAAAATTAAATATAAGAATTACAATTAATAAAATAATAAAATATTATACATAATAGACGTATCATATCTTATATATATTTTTTCTTTTTTGAAAACTATCATATCGCCGTATTCATATTATGTCGAATACGATATCCGTATTTTTATTCGTGCAACATAGTGTTTTTGCTGAAGGGATCATATTAGATGGGTGAAAATACTAGTTTATGTAAGAGTAAGACTTACTTAAATAAAGCAGAAATAAGATTACAAAGTTAAAAATAGGTTAATTTTGAAGAAAAACAGCCACAAAGATAAATTCATTTGATCTTATGCAGTTATGTGCATAATTTTTAATTAATTTCCATAAAACATATCAAAATGAGGAAGGATAAAAAGTTAAAAACATAATAATTTGAGGGGCAACTTTACATTATTCCTTGTTTAGTATAATATAGGCTCTTTTTAGAAATTATTTCTTGTTCAGTATTATAATATAGCCTCCTTTTGGAAATTCATCATTTGGATATTATTTATTGTTTAGTATTATATAACCTTTCTTAATTAGGAGATGTTTCACTTAAGGACGTAGATTGTTTGGACCTACTGTTTTGCTTTAATGGATTAATTAGGCCAAATTTGACCAACTTACTGTCCGTAATTTTAGACTTTAAATCTCTTTTTGAAGTCTAAAAATATGCCTTGTGTCATGCAGTGAGCACTAAGCACTAAGCACAAAGGTTTTTGACATTAATGAAGCTCTCCTCCCAACCCAACAAGGGACATGCTTGTCCAATTATTAATGGTTCGTGTTTTTTACAAAATCGGACTTGAGATTAATTTTCTCTTATCTTACTTTTATTAGAAGTTAGTATACTTTTAGTGGTTATATTTGTAATATATAATATATAATAAATAATTATTTACAATGCTTATATAACCAAAAGTAATATTTCAAAGATGCTACAAATTTATTTAAAAAAAAAAAAAAAAGATGCTACAAATTTTTCTTCAGCCAACCCTTCATTTTAAAAACTTCTTTTTTAACAGATATGGAGTGATATATAGTCTAGTTAACTAAATACAATGTTCAGAGAACCTTACATTAAATATTTAATCTGTTTTTAATTTTTATAGTACGTACACGGTACATATCTCTTTCAATATTTTTTTTTCAAACTTTGCAACTACCAAACACGAGCCATGATTGAATAAAAAATAAACCATTTGAGGCATCATGTTTGTTTAAACTTTATAGTTAATCAGGGATTTTGGCGTAGTAATTAAATATATAGACACATGAGCTAAGCCAAACTGGGCAATGAAATTTAGGCATTATGTATGAAAGAGAGACATTTCACGACAAAAGGGGATCTTGGTTTGAACACAGATCAATTTAATTAAGTGTGCTTCCTACCTAAAACAGATCAATTTTGAAACCCTAGAAAAAAATTAAGTATATTTTACATGTTAGAGAGTCAACTATTGTCATGGAACATTTACTACAAACACTCAGGGACTGTTCTGTTCAGTCTCTAAAATCATTAGCATGCTTCATTTATATATTGGATAACTTTAAAACAAATTATAACATTTACTTATATTAAAATATCAAAAATTAATTTAAAAATGAACATGATTAACTTTAAAATTAAAAACAAACAAAATCATCGAAACAGGCACAAATATATAAAAACTGAACTAAAAATATATTTAAAATTATAACTTCGAATTAGAAAACCATACAATAAATTAAATCATATAATGCTCAATAATCCGTGATGTACATGAGGGTGTCAATTTTTGGGATACTGTTCGAAGAGGGGTGACACCCATGCCCGGTCCATCCATTAGTCAAAGTTGAACATTTTGCAAAGACCCACCGAAAAAAATAGGCCTCAAATCTTTATTTTGTGTTATCATGTATATTATTGAACAAATCCAATACATACACTCTTTTTAACAATTGTCAAATTTTCTTCTCTTCATGTATGTATTATTGGCATAAAAAGAAATTATGCATCAGTAACGAAAACGATCGCTTGTCGGATACCATTCAAAAAATTAAATAAATATAATTAGTTTTGTTTTTTCTATAAGATTTGTAAATGATGGAACTAAAATTACTAAGAAAAATCCATCAATTTTTTGTTCTTATTAGTCATGGACCAACACTATAACTTGTATGTTTGTGATTATTTTTTTTAATTGTGGACCTATTTTTATTTGATGATAATTTTACATATATATCCACAATAAATTATAAAACACAAATTATCTTAATTTAGTTACAAAATTAGTAAATATTATGTCTATGTCATTAAAAAACAAAAAATCCGTCGAATCATTAATAAATATTGTATTAGTTAAATCATTAACAAAAAATTCTTCAGTAAATATTGTATTAGTTTCATACTTAACTTTTCACCAAATTGTACAAACACTAAGAAAATTTTCTTTTCGATTCATAAGAATTTTTTTATGCTTTGAGGAGTTCAAATAACGTGTTTTTAGATCATTTGTATCGTATCTTTTACTACATAATTTTTCACCAAAATTTTTAAACGCTAAGAAATTTTGTTTTTTGATTCATAACAATCTTTTAACGATCTGACGAGTCCAAATAACGTATTTATGAGATGGTTTGGATCGAATCTTTTACTACGTAACGTTTCACCAAATTGTACAAACACTAAGAAAGTCTTCTTTTCTATTCATAGCAATCTTTTAACGCATTGAGGAGTTCAAATATCGGGTTTTTAGATCATTTGTATCCTATCTTTTACTACATAACATTTCACCAAATTATACAAACACTAAGATAGTTTGTTTTTCGATTCATAATTTTTTTTTAACGCTCTAGGAGTCCAAATAACGTGTTTTTGAGATGGTTTTGATCGAATCTTTTACTACGTAACTTTTCACCAAATTGTAAAAACACTAAGATAATTTTCTTTTCGATTCATAGCAATCTTTTTACGCATTGAGGAGTACAAATAACGTGTTTTTAGATCAATTGTATCATATCTTTTACTACAATACTTTTCACAGAATTTTACAAACACTAAAAAAGCTTGTATTTCGATTCATAACATTCTTTTAACGCTCTGAGGAGTTCAAATAACGTGTTTTCGATTCATAGCAATCTTTTTATGTTTTGAGGAGTTCAATTTACGTATTTTTAGATCATTTGTATCGTATCTTTTACTACATAACTTTTCACCAAATTTTACAAACACAAAGAAAGTTTGTTTTTCGATTCATAACAATCTTTTAACGCTCCGAGAGTCCAAATTACGTGTTTTTGAGATGATTTGGATCGAATCTTTTACTACGTAACTAAACGAAATTGTACAAACACTAAGAAACTTTTCTTTTCGATTCATAGCAATCTTTTTACGTTTTGAGGAGTTCAAATAACCTGTTTTTTGATCGTTTTTATCGTATCTTTTACTACATAACTTTTCACCAAATTTTACAAACACTAAGAAAGTTTGTTTTTCGATTCAAAACAATCTTTTAACGTTATGATGAGTTCAAATAACGTATTTTTGAGATGGTTTCGATCGAATCTTTCAATACGTAACTTTTCACCAAATTGTACAAACACTAAGAAAGTTTACTTTTCGATTCATAGAAATCTTTTTACGCATTGAGGAGTTCAAATAACGTGTTTTCAGATCATTTGTATCGTATCTTTTACTACATTACATTTCACAAAATTTTACAAACACTAAGAAAGTTTGTTTTTCGATTCAAAACAATCTATTAACGCTGTGACGAGTTCAAATAACGTGTTTTTTAGATGGTTTGGATCGAATCTTTCACTACGTAACTTTTCACCAAATTGTAAAAACACTAAAATAGTTTTCTTTTCGATTCATAGCAATCTTTTTACGCTTTGAGGAGTTCAAATGACGTGTTTGTAGATCATTTGTACCGTATCTTTTACTACATAACTTTTCACCAAATTTTACACACACTAAGAAAGTTTGTTTTTCGATTCAAAACAATCTTTTGAAGTTCTGAGGAGTTCAAATAACATGTTTTTGAGATGGTTTGGATGGAATCTTTCACAACGTAAAATTTCACCAAATTGTACAAACTCTAAGAAAGTTTTCTTTTCTATTCATAGCAATCTTTTTACTCTTTGAGGAGTTCAAATAACGTGTTTTTAGATCTTTTGTATCTTATTTTTTACAACATAACTTTTCACCAAATTTTACAAACACTAAGAAAGTTTGTTTTTCGATTCAAAACAATCTTTTAACGTTCTGAGGAGTTCAAATAACGTGTTTTTGAGATGGTTCAGATCGAATCATTTACTTCGTAACTTTTCACCAAATTGTACAAACACTAAGAAAGTTTTCTTTTTGAGTCATAGTAATCTTTTTACGTTTTGAGGAGTCCAAATAACGTGTTTTTGAGATGGTTTTGATTGAATCTTGTACTACTTAACTTTTCACCAAATTGTACAAACGCTAAGAAAGTTTTCTTTTCGATTCATAGCAATCTTTTTATGGTTTGAAGAGTTCAAATACCGTGTTTTTAGATCATTTGTATCGTATCTTTTACTACATAACTTTTCACCAAATTTTACAAACACTAAGAAAGTTTACTTTTCGATTCATAACAATCTTTTAACGCTCTGAGAGTCCAAATAACGTGTTTTTGAGATGGTTTGGATCGAATCTTTTACTACGTAACTTCACGAAATTGTACAAACACTAAGAAAGTTTTCTTTTTGATTCATAGTAATATTTTTACGTTTTGAGAAGTTCAAATAACCTGTTTTTAGATCATTTGTATCATATCTTTAACTACATAACTTTTCACCAAATTTCACAAACACTAAGAAAGTTTACTTTTCAATTCATAACATTCTTTTAACGCTCTTAGGAGTCCAAATAACGTCTTTTTGAGACGGTTTGGATCGAATCTTTGACTATGTAACTTTTCACCAAATTGTAGAAATACAAAGAAAGTTTTCTTTTCGATTCATAGCATTCTTTTTACGTTTTGATGAGTTCAAATATCATGTTTATAGATCATATGTATCGCATTTTTTATTACATAACTTTTCACTAAATTTTACAAACACTAAGAAAATTTGTTTTTAGAATCATAACAATCTTTTAACGCTGTGAGGTGTCCAAATAATGTGTTTTTGAGATGGTTTGGATCGAATCGTTGACTACGTAACTTTTCACCAAATTGTACAAACACTACGAAAGTTTTCTTTTTGATTCATTGTAATCTTTTTACGTTTTGAGGTGTCCAAATGACGCGTTTTTGAGATGATTTTGATCGAATCTTTTTCAACGTAACTTTTCCCCAAATTGTACAAACACTAAGAAACTTTTCTTTTCGATTCATAGCAATCTTTTTACGCTTTGAAGAGTTCAAATAACGTGTTTTTAGATTATTTGTATCGTATCTTTTACTACATAACTTTTCACCAAATTTTACAAACACTAAGAAAGTTTGTTTGTCGATTCAAAACAATCTTTTAAAGTTCTGAGGAATTCAAATAACGTGTTTTTTATATGGTTTGGATCGAATCTTTTACTACGTAACTTTTCGCCAAATTGTGAAAACACTAAGAGAGTTTTCTTTTCGATTCATAGCAATCTTTTTACGCTTTAAGGAGTTCAAATAACGTGTTTTTAGATCATTTGTTTCGTATGTTTTACTACAAAAATTTTCACCAAATTTTACGAACACTAAGAATGTTTGTTTTTCGATTCAAAACAATCTTTTAACGCTTTGAGGAGTTCAAATAACGTGTTTTTGAGATGGTTTGGATCGAATCTTTCATGACGTAAATTTTCACCAAATTGTAAAAACACTAAGAAAGTTTTCTTTTCGATTCATTGCAATCTTTTTACGCTTTGAGGAGTTCATATAACGTGTTTTTAGATCATTTGTAACGTATGTTGTACAACATAACTTTTCATCAAATTTTACAAACATTATGAAAGTTTGTTTTTCGATTCAAAACAATCTTTTAACGTTCCGAGGAGATCAAATAACGTGTTTTTTAGATGGTTTGGATCGAATCTTTCACTACGTAACTTTTCATCAAATTGTAAAAATACTAAGAGAGTTTTCTTTTCGATTCATAGCAATCTTTTTACGCTTTAAGGAGTTCAAATAACTTGTTTTTATATCATTTGCATCGTATATTTTACTACTTAACTTTTCACCAAATTTTACAAACACTAAGAAAGTTTGTTTTTCGATTCAAAACATTCTTTCAACGTTCTGAGGAGTTCAAATAACGTGTTTTTGAGATGGTTTGGATCGAATCTTTCGTTACGTAAATTTTCACCAAATTGAACAAACACTAAGAAAGTTTTCTTTTCGATTCATAGCAATCTTTTTACGCTTTGAGGAGTTCAAATAACAAGTTGTTAGATCATTTGTATCGTATCTTTTACTACATAACTTTTCACCGAATTTTACAAACACTAAGAAAGTTAGTTTTTCGATTCAAAACAATCTTTTAACGTTATGATGAGTTCAAATAACGTATTTTTGAGATGGTTTCGATCGAATCTTTCAATACGTAACTTTTCACCAAATTGTACAAACACAAAGAAAGTTTACTTTTCGATTCATAGAAATCTTTTTTCGCATTGAGGAGTTCAAATAACGTGTTTTCCGATCATTTGTATCGTATCTTTTACTACATTACATTTCACAAAATTTTACAAACACTAAGAAGGTTTGTTTTTCGATTCAAAACAATCTATTAACGTTGTGACGAGTTCAAATAACGTGTTTTTTAGATGGTTTGGATCGAATCTTTCACAACGTAACTTTTCACCAAATTGTAAAAACACTAAAAGAGTTTTCTTTTCGATTCATAGCAATCTTTTTACGCTTTGAGGAGTTCAAATGACGTGTTTGTAGATCATTTGTACCGTATCTTTTACTACATAACTTTTCACCAAATTTTACACACACTAAGAAAGTTTGTTTTTAGATTCAAAACAATCTTTTGACGTTCTGAGGAGTTCAAATAACATGTTTTTGAGATGGTTCGGATGGAATCTTTCACAACGTAAAATTTCACCAAATTGTACAAACACTAAGAAAGTTTTCTTTTCTATTCATAGCAATCTTTTTACTCTTTGAGGAGTTCAAATAACGTGTTTTTAGATCATTTGTATCTTATTTTTTACAACATAACTTTTCACCAAATTTTACAAACACTAAGAAAGTTTGTTTTTCGATTCAAAACAATCTTTTAATGTTTTGAGGAGTTCAAATAACGTGTTTTTGAGATTGTTCGGATCGAATCATTTACTTCGTAACTTTTCACCAAATTGTACAAACACTAAGAAAGATTTCTTTTTGATTCATAGTAATCTTTTTACGTTTTGAGGAGTCCAAATAACGTGTTTTTGAGATGGTTTTGATTGAATGTTGTACTACGTAACTTTTCACCAAATTGTACAAACGCTAAGAAAGTCTTCTTTTCGATTCATAGCAATCTTTTTACGCTTTGAGGAGTTCAAATAACGTGTTTTTAGATCATTTGTATCGTATCTTTTACTACATAACTATTCACCAAATTTTACAAACACTAAGAAGGTTTGTTTTTCGATTCAAAACAATCTTTTAACGTTCTGTGGAGTTCAAATAACGTGTTTTTTAGATTGTTTGGATCTAATCTTTCACTACGTATCTTTTCACCAAATTGTAAAAACACTGAGAGAGTTTTCTTTTCGATTCAGAGCAATCTTTTTACGCTTTGAGGAGTTCAAATAACCAGTTTTTAGATCATTTGTATCGTATCTTTTACTACATAACTTTTCAATAAATTTTACAAAGAAAGTTTGTTTTTCGATTCAAAACAATCTTTTAACGTTCTGAGGAGTTCAAATAACGTGTTTATTATATGGTTTGGATCAAATCTTTTACTACGTAACTTTTCACCAAATTGTGAAAACACTAAGAGACTTTTCTTTTCCATTCATAGCAATCTTTTTACGCTTTGAGGAGTTCAAATAACGTGTTTTTAGATCATTTGTTTCGTATGTTTTACTACATAACTTTTCACCAAATTTTACAAATACTAAGAAAGTTTGTTTTTCGATTCAAAACAATCTTTTAACGTTCCGCGGAGTTCAAATAACGTGTTTTTAAAGATGGTTTGGATCGAATCTTTCATTACGTAAATTTTCGCCAAATTGTACAGACACTAAGAAAGTTTTCTTTTCGATTCATTGCAATCTTTTTACGCTTTGAGGAGTTCAAATAACGTGTTTTTAGATCATTTGTATGGTATCTTTTGCTACATAACTTTTCACCATATTTTGCAAACACTAAGAAAGTTTGTTTTTCTATTCATAACAATCTTTTAACGTTCTGAGGAGTTCAAATAACGTGTTTTTTAGTTGGTTTGGATCGAATCTTTCACTACGTATCTTTTCACCAAATTGTAAAAACACGGAGAGAGTTTTCTTTTCGATTCAGAGCAATCTTTTTACGATTTGAGGAGTTCAAATAACGTGTTTTTAGATCATTTGTATCGTATCTTTTACAACATAAGTTTTCACCAAATCTTACAAACACTAAGAAAGTTTGTTTTTCGATTCAAAACAATCTTTTAACGTTCTGAGGAGTTCAAATAACGTGTTTTTTAGATGGTTTGGATCGAATCTTTCACAACGTAACTTTTCACCAAATTGTAAAAAGACTAAGAGAGTTTTTTTTTCGATTCATAGCAATCTTTTTACGCATTAAGGAGTTCAAATAATTTGTTTTTAGATCATTTGCATCGTATCTTTTACTACATAACTTTTCACCAAATTTTACAAACACTAAGAAAGTTTGTTTTTCGATTCAAAACAATCTTTTAACGTTCTGAGGAGTACAAATAATGTGTTTTTTAGTTGGTTTGGATCGAATCTTTCAATTCGTATCTTTTCACCAAATTGTAAAAACACTTAAAAAGTTTTCTTTTCGACTCATAGCAATATTTTTACGCTTTGAGGAGTTCAAATAACGTGTTTTTAGATCATTTGTATAGTATCTTTAACTACATAACTTTTCACCAAATTTTACAAACACTAAGAAAGTTTGTTTTTCGATTCAAAACAATATTTTAACGTTCCGAGGAGTTCAAATAACGGGTTTTTTTAGATGGTTTGGTTCGAATCTTTGACTACGTAACTTTTCACCAAATTGTAAAAACACTAAGAGAGTTTTCTTTTCGATTCATAGCAATCTTTTTACGTTTTAAGGAGGTTCAAATAACTCGTTTTTAGATCATTTGCATCGTATCTTTTACTACAAAACTTTCCACCAAAATTTTCAAACACTAAGAAAGTCTGTTTTTCTATTCAATACAATCTCTTAACGTTATGAGGAGTTCAAATAACGTGTTTTTTAGTTAGTTTGGATCGAATATTTAACTACGTATCTTTTCACCAAATTGTAAAAACACTAAAAGAGTTTTCTTTTCGATTCATAGCAATCTTTTTACGCTTTGAGGAGTTCAAATAAAGTATTTTTAGATCATTTGTATCGTATCTTTTACTACATAACTATTCACCAAATTTTACAAACACTAAGAAAGTTTGTTTTTCGATTCAAAACTATCTTTTAACGTTCCGAGGAGTACGAAATAACGTGTTTTTGCGATGGTTTGGATCGAATCTTTCACTACGTAACTTTTCACCAAATTGTACAAACACTAAGGAAGTTTTCTTTTCATTCATATAAATCTTTTTACGCTTTGAGGAGTTGAATTAACTTGTTTTTAGATCATTTGTTTTGTATCTTTTAGTACATAACATTACACCAAATCTTACAAACACTAAGAAAGTTTGTTTTTCGATTCAAAACAATCTTTTAACGTTCTGAGGAGTTCAAATAACGTGTTTTTTAGATGGTTTGGATCGAATCTTTCACAACGTAACTTTTCACTAAATTGTAAAAAGACTAAGAGAGTTTTCTTTTCGATTCATAGCAATCTTTTTACGCATTAAGGAGTTCAAATAATTTGTTTTTAGATCATTTGCATCGTATCTTTTACTACATAACTTTTCACCAAATTTTACAAACACTAAGAAAGTTTGTTTTTCGATTCAAAACAATCTTTTAACGTTCTGAGGAGTTCAAATAATGTATTTTTTAGTTGGTTTGGATCGAATCTTTCAATACGTATCTTTTCACCAAATTGTAAAAACACTTAAAAAGTTTTCTTTTCGATTCATAGCAATATTTTTACGCTTTGAGGTGTTCAAATAACGTGTTTTTAGATCATTTGTATAGTATCTTTTACTACATAACTTTTCACCAAATTTTACAAACAGTAAGAAAGTTTTTTTTTCGATTCAAAACAATATTTTAACGTTCCGAGGAGTTCAAATAACGGGTTTTTTTAGATGGTTTGGTTCGAATCTTTGACTACGTAACTTTTCACCAAATTGTAAAAACACTAAGAGAGTTTTCTTTTCGATTCATAGCAATCTTTTTACGTTTTAAGGAGGTTCAAATAACTCGTTTTTAGATCATTTGCATCGTATCTTTTACTACAAAACTTTCCACCAAAATTTTCAAACACTAAGAAAGTCTGTTTTCTATTCAATACAATCTCTTAACGTTATGAGGAGTTCAAATAACGTGTTTTTTAGTTAGTTTGGATCGAATATTTAACTACGTATCTTTTCACCAAATTGTAAAAAGACTAAAAGAGTTTCCTTTTCGATTCATAGCAATCTTTTTACGCTTTGAGGAGTTCAAATAAAGTGTTTTTGATCATTTGTATCATATCTTTTACTACATAACTATTCACCAAATTTTACAAACACTAAGAAAGTTTGTTTTTCGATTCAAAACTATCTTTTAACGTTCCGAGGAGTACGAAATAACGTGTTTTTTAGATGGTTTGGATCGAATCTTTCACTACGTAACTTTTCACGAAATTGTACAAACACTAAGGAAGTTTTCTTTTCGATTCATATAAATTTTTTACGCTTTGAGGAGTTGAATTAACTTGTTTTTAGATCATTTGTATCGTATCTTTTAGTACATAACATTTCACCAAATTTTACAAACATAAAGAAAGTATGTTTTTCGATTCAAAACAGTCTTTTAATGTTCAGACGAGTTCAAATAACGTGTATTTGGGATGGTTTGGATCGAATCTTTCACTACGTAACTTTTCACCAAGTTGTAAAAACACTAAGAGAGTTTTCTTTTCGATTCATATCAATCTTTTTACGTTTTGAGGAGTTCAAATAACTTGTTTTTAGATCATTTGTATGGTATTTTTTGCAACATAACTTTACATCAAATTTTACAAAGACAAAGAAAGTTTGTTTTTCGAATCAAAACAATCTTTTAACGCTCTAAAGAGTTCAAATAACGTCTTTTTGAGAGGGTTTAGATCGAATAATTAACTACGTAACTTTTCACCAAATTGTACAAACACTAAGAAAATTTTCTTTTCGATTCATTGCAATCTTTTTACGCTTTGAGGAGTTCAAATAGCGTGTTTTTAGATCATTTGTATCGTATCTTTTACTTCATAACATTTCACCAAATTTTACAAAAACTAAGTAAGTTTGTTTTTCGATTCAAAACAATCTTTTAACGTTCTGAGGAATTCAAATAACGTGTTTTTGAGATGGTTTGGAACGAATCTTGCACTACGTAACTTTTCACCAAATTGTACAAACACTAAGAGAGTTTTCTTTTCGATTCATAGCAATCTTTTTACGCTTTGAGGAGTTCAAATAACTTGTTTTTAGATCATTTGTATCGTATTTTTTACAACATAACTTTTCATCAAATTTTACAAAGACTAAGAAAGTTTGTTTTTCGAATCAAAATAATATTTTAACGCTCTAAAGAGTTCAAATAACGTCTTTTTGAGAGGGTTTGGATCGAATCTTTAACTACGTAACTTTTCACCAAATTGAACAAACACTAAGAAAATTTTCTTTTCGATTCATAGCATTCTTTTTACTCTTTGGGGAGTTCAAATAGCGTGTTTTTAGATCATTTGTATCGTATCTTTTACTACATAACATTTCACCAAATTTTACAAAAACTAAGAAAGTTTGTTTTTCGATTCAAAACAATCTTTTAACGTTCTGAGGAGTTAAAATAACGTGTTTTTGAGATGGTTTGGAACGAATCTTGCACTACGTAACTTTTCGCCAAATTATACAAACACAAAGAGAGTTTTCTTTTCGATTCATAGCAATCTTTTTACTCTTTGAGGAGTTCAAATAACTTGTTTTTAGATCATTTGTATCGTATTTTTTACAACATAACTTTTGATCAAATTTTACAAAGACTAAGAAAGTTTGTTTTTCGAATCAAAACAATCTTTTAACATTCTGAGGAGTTCAAATAACGTCTTTTTGATAGGGTTTGGATCGAATCTTTAACTACGTAACTTTTCACCAAATTGTACAAACACTAAGAAAGTTTTCTTTTCGATTCATAGAAATCTTTTTACGCTTTGAGGAGTTCAAATAACGTGTTTTTAGATCATTTGTATCGTATATTTTACTACAAAACTTTTCACCAAATTTTACAAACACTAAGAAAGTTTCTTTTTCGATTCAAAACAATCTTTTAACGTTCTGAGGAATTCAAATAACGTGTTTTTAAGATGGTTTGGAACGAATCTTGCACTACGTAACTTTTCACCAAATTGTACAAACACTAAGAGAGTTTTCTTTTCGATTCATAGCAATCTTTTTACGCTTTGAGGAGTTCAAATAACTTGTTTTTAGATCATTTGTATCGTATTTTTTACAACATAACTTTTCATCAAATTTTACAAAGACTAAGAAAGTTTGTTTTTCGAATCAAAATAATATTTTAACGCTCTAAAGAGTTCAAATAACGTCTTTTTGAGAGGGTTTGGATCGAATCTTTAACTACGTAACTTTTCACCAAATTGAACAAACACTAAGAAAATTTTCTTTTCGATTCATAGCATTCTTTTTACTCTTTGGGGAGTTCAAATAGCGTGTTTTTAGATCATTTGTATCGTATCTTTTACTACATAACATTTCACCGAATTTTACAAAAACTAAGAAAGTTTGTTTTTCGATTCAAAACAATCTTTTAACGTTCTGAGGAGTTAAAATAACGTGTTTTTGAGATGGTTTGGAACGAATCTTGCACTACGTAACTTTTCGCCAAATTATACAAACACAAAGAGAGTTTTCTTTTCGATTCATAGCAATCTTTTTACTCTTTGAGGAGTTCAAATAACTTGTTTTTAGATCATTTGTATCGTATTTTTTACAACATAACTTTTGATCAAATTTTACAAAGACTAAGAAAGTTTGTTTTTCGAATCAAAACAATCTTTTAACATTCTGAGGAGTTCAAATAACGTCTTTTTGAGAGGGTTTGGATCGAATCTTTAACTACGTAACTTTTCACCAAATTGTACAAACACTAAGAAAGTTTTCTTTTCGATTCATAGAAATCTTTTTACGCTTTGAGGAGTTCAAATAACGTGTTTTTAGATCATTTGTATCGTATATTTTACTACAAAACTTTTCACCAAATTTTACAAACACTAAGAAAGTTTCTTTTTCGATTCAAAACAATCTTTTAACGTTCTGTGGGGTTCAAATAACTTGTTTTTTAGATGGTTTGGATCTAATCTTTCACTACGTATCTTTTCACCAAATTGTAAAAACACGGAGAGAGTTTTCTTTTCGATTCAGAGCAATCTTTTTACGCTTTGAGGAGTTCAAATAACGTGTTTTTAGATCATTTGTATCGTATCTTTTACTACATAACTTTTCACCAAAATTTACAAACACTAAGAAAGTGAATGGGAGAGGAAGGTTCTGCGTCTACAATTATGGGCTGGTGGTGTGTCGAAGTTAGACCTCGTTCAATACGGAGAGAGTGAATGGCTGCTTCCACCGCGCTCATGGGATTAAATTCAGCCATTAGATCGTAAGGTACAAGTTTATCCTTAATAAATTTAAGAGATGGTTAGTACCCTGCTCTGATACCAATTGTTGGTTAATTCTAACCTAGAGGGGGGTAAATTTGGCAATCTAACTTACACTTAGTTTAGATTTAAACCTAATTTACGGTGCGGAATAAATAATAATTTAGATGATAAAGATGATACCTTACAAACACTTTGACACAAGATGTTTGTTTACGAAGTTCGGTAGGTGGTTGCTTTGTAGCTTTAACTCACCCTTTACTCGCTTAATTGACCGACTCAATTATTTGCGAGTACCTACGTCTCCGGGAATGCCTTGTGCCTCTTTTTGGCTTTCGATTGAATTCCAACTCAACTCGATTACAAGGATTTGCCTAGATCGATTTACACGCTTCTATCGATCTATAGCTTAGGCTCTTTACAATTTGTTGCACTAGCCTATTACACTTTTTCACTAATCGAGCTACAACGTGATCGGTCACGTGAGTGGGATACGATTAGTGGAGAATATCGAAAGTAGATCAACGATCTAAAGAGGTTTCTCAAGCTATCAATGGATATAGATAATCACAGCTTAGGGTTTCTCTCTTTTTAGGTTTGAATGTTTAAAAATGAAGGAGTGGGAGAGAGAGACCCATGAAGGATTCTATTTATACTCTCTATAGAAATCCTTCAGAAAACTTGAAGTGCGTTCGAACGCATAAAGTTCGTTCAGAACGCACTTGTAGTTTGCACTAGCCGTTTCAAAATAACGTGCAAGTACATCTTGGGTCCGTTCGAACGGACAATGTCCGTTCGTAACGGACTCAATTATACATAGCATTTTGCGTTCACAGGAACAAGAGTCCGTTCAACGCACTGAAAAGTGGGTGAACGGATTCCAGGTTGTCCGTTCGAACGCACATGTGTGTTCGTTCGAACGCACACATCCCTGTTACATTTTTCCGTTCACAGGAAGGATTGTCCGTTCAACGCACTCAGAAGGTGGGTGAACGGATTCCAGGTTGTCCGTTCGAACGGACATGATTGTTCGTTCGAACGCACACATCCCTGTGACACGTTTGGTTCTAATCAAGGTTTAATAGTTTTGATATGTGGCAAGTCCGTTCTGAACGGACTTTGAGTTCGTTCAGAACGCACTTCCTGCTTGACTGAACTCTTTGTTATTTTGAACATGATTTTACTTGAGTTCTACTAGGTTTGTACCTATGGTTTATTTGTGGCGTATCCCACTCACAGAAGGCTTCAACATCTTGATTCTTGATGTATTCCAATGGCCTTCCTTGTGTTCTTCTTTTCTTGTTTATCTTGAGACTTCATGTCCTGATTCTTGATGTAATCCAATGAAATCCTCCTTCACAAGTCCTCCTTCATCTTCGTATACATTAGTAATGACAGTGTTTTGAAATAATCAAACTATCAGGAAATTTGAACCAAAAAACTCCCCCTTTTGATTAATTTCAAAACACTGTCGGTTTAGAGAGTTTCACCATTTAGTTGAGAACTTTCCGTACGATCGTTTCTCCCCCATTTTGAAATAGATCAAAAGGGCTAATGAGACTTCACCAACGGAAGGCACCCCCTAAATGCGAGCTCCCCCTCAAAGAATGAATTGATGAATGTATGAGCTCGTAAATATGATCAAATTCTTTTGTTTTAAAAAAATCTTTTCTCATTTGATATTTTTAAGAAAATGAAACAGTTTTTGTGTGTGCGTTCCGAACGGAAAAAGTAATGCGTTCGAACGCACTTGCATCTGGACTGATAGGTTATATAAAAAAATAAAAAAAATAGATGCAACAGTTGATAATACTCAGATTGACACTAAATCAAATTTATGCAGTTTAGGACATGACACATGCCGATACAAACACACACATAACATACGCTGTTCAGCGATACAAACCCAACAAACTCAATTTCTCACACACATGCACGTCATATAAAAACAAACACGACAACACAACACACTTATGACACCGAAAAACACCGAAAAAGGAAGAGATATTCAGAATTTTACCTCGTACAAGTTAGTACGTGATGCCTTCTTGTCCAGATCTCGTGAACCTTCTCCAAGGATTGCTCTTGCACTCCCTCTACTCGTGTCCACCTCGATTTTGTCTGATCGAAATCGCCAACACCGTTCTAGCCGATGTCACGATTATTTCTCTCAAGATTTCTGCTCAAAATCTCTCTCTGAAACTCACCAGATCTCTTTTCGTATTGTGGGAAAAAGAGGAAAAATCGGCGGCCGAATTAGGTCAGAAAATGAGAGAGAGAAGAGAGAGAAAAATGAAATTCTGAATATATATATAGGCAATTTTAGGTTAAATCCGAAATTAGGTTAAGAAACCCTAATTTCAGAATTAAAGCCCAAAACTAAATAAAATCAGAATAAGCCCAAAATTCTGATGAAAATCTAATTATTAGAAATTAGATTAAAATCCTAAATTCTGAGCGGGCCCAGATTATGAACTGGCCCAATTCTGATTGTATATTTGCCTAATTATATAAATTCTTCCAAGTTAATTCTTAAGCCATATTTTCTTTCAAACTCCCTCTTGGATTAAGACTTAATCAACTTGGCCATATGTCCAACATATGTCGTGAGATCTAATCACACGTGATTTCATTTTGGTTTGTCTAACAAACGTATTGGTGAGCATTATCTTGAGAATCCGATATGTTACGAAATATTGGTGTGACCGTTGTAGGTTCGTCTAAGACTGGCAGTGGATATGGCAACAATCCACAAGGTATTGCGAGCACTAGACGGCCGTTAATACCTACCCAGAATTAGCACGAAAAAGGTGGAGAACACCTTTACGAAGATGCAGTACATCTTCGTACCTAGCTCAGATAAGTGTTACTAGTCCTCTTGTTCGCGATATCTTCCGATCAAATGAGTCACGGTGAAGCCTAAAACTTCAAGTCATCCTCTTTTCTTTTGATCAGATATACTCTTTTCTCGATAAGAATTAGATTGATAATAACAATGCGAACTCTATTGAGTTCCATCGAGCTTGGCCAAGCATTTCATCAATCTCAATTCAATCGAGGGGCCCGAGAGATATCTCCCTCTATCCTTTTTCAAGGCTAGAAAGGAACAATTCCTATCTTGCAACCTCACATCCTTTGCCTATGCTAAAAATAATACTCAATAATAATCTCTGCTACACAGTTACGCGTAGGGTTAATTACATCAAAGCATTGTCTTTTCACATACTAGGTATCCGTGAGATCACTCAAGTATGAAGCACTGAAAACGCACTATCTGGATATGAGTTTGTCTCCAATGACTCTAACCATGTCACAAACTCATATAGTGGTCAGTCCAATATACGACGCCGCGTATATCCATATTCTAGAATCGATGCTACCGTCTCAGATCAGTAAAACCTGATCATCTCATCTACGAATATGCCGGTGTATGTAAAAGTCTCCATTCAGTGAATGGACTACCTGGTTCAAATCTATGAACAACTTTATACACGAGGGACGTTTTAGAATTATATTCATCCCGTTTAGTGGTTTTACTATCATTCAATTGACGAATCAATATGCCAGACTAAGGCCATGCAACATATTATTCTCAACTGACTCGATGCACTAAACTAGAATAAAATTCGAGGTCTATCCGATTATTATAATCGAATGACCTCTCACACACTTTCTTGTTATTTAAATTTTTTGAATTATGAAGGTTTAGATCATATAAGGAATAATAATATAAATATCTATCTCGTAAACAAATACAATCCCAATAAGAAGCCTAGGGCATAATAAATGTTCTCCCACTTGCACTAGGCAGATCAAATCCCCTTATACAATAAGAAACATAAATAAAACACCCAATCTAACACTGCGATAGATATCCCAATCCTATCGCCCTAGCATGCTACTCATGTTTGGCACGTGATAGTGGCTTCGTAAACGGATCGGCCACGTTATCCTCAGTAGGTATCTTCATTATTTTCACGTCACCTCTCTTCGTAATCTCACGAATTAAGTGGTAACGCCGGAGTACATGTTTGGACCGATGATGCGCTCTCGGTTCCTTAGATTGTGCTATTGCTCCGTTATTGTCACAATAGACATCCATGGAACCCGAGATACTTGGCATAACGCCAAGTTCCATCACGAACTGTCGTAGCCAGACAGCCTCCTTTGCGGCTTCCGAAGCCGCGATGTATTCCGCTTCAGTTGTAGAATCAGCCACCATCTTCTGTTTGGAGCTTTTCCAAACAACAGCGCCGCCATTGAGCGTAAAGACGTAACCACTTTGAGATTGGAAATCGTCCGGGCAAGTTTGGAAACTAGCATCTGTATATCCTTGGATAATCAGATCTCCTTCCGAACCACCATAGACAAGAAACATATCTTTAGTATTCCTGAGATACTTAAGAACGCTCTTGACTGCGGACCAGTGAGCTTCCCCGGGATCAGACTAATAGCGGGAAGTCACACTCAACGCATATGCGACATCTGGTCTAGTACATATCATGGCATACATGATCGATCCTATAGCCGAAGCGTATGGGATCCGACTCATTCGCTCACGTTCAGCGTCCGTTGAAGGACACTGAGCCTTAGTGAGAGTGATGCCATGTGACATTGGCAGAAATCCTTTCTTGGATTGCTCCATGTGAAACCTAGTTATCACTTTGTCAATATATGTACTTTGACTTAGTCCGAGAAGTCTCCTCGATCTATCTCTATAGATCTTCACACCTAAAATATAGGCAGCTTCTCCTAAGTCCTTCATTGCGAATTGACTACCCAAATATGCCTTGACCTGGTTAAGCATCGGGATGTCATTTCCAATGAGTAAGATGTCGTCCACGTACAAGATGAGGAATACAACCGAACTCCCACTGAATTTCTTGTATACACAAGGTTCCTCGATATTTTGAATGAAACCATACTTTGCGATGACTTCATCGAATCGTATGTTCCACGCACGAGATGCTTGTTTTAATCCATAAATGGATTTCACAAGCTTGCACACTTTATTCGTATTCTTTGGATCGACAAAACCCTCGGGTTGTGTCATATACACATCCTCGGTAAGGTTCCCGTTAAGGAAAGCGGTTTTGACATCCATCTGCCATATCTCATAATCGTGATATGCAGCTATCGCTAGAAGAATTCGAATACTTTTAAACATGACTACTGGAGAAAACGTTTCATCATAGTCTATACCATGAATTTGCTTGAAACCTTTCGCCACCAGTCTTGCTTTAAAAGTGTGTACATTATTACCATCCATGTCGGTTTTCTTCTTGAAAACCCATTTACACCCAACGGACTTAGCACCATCAGGTAGATCAATAAGATTCCAAACCTTATTATCATACATGGATTGGATCTCAGATTTCATGGCGTCATGCCATTTCGAGGAATCCAAACTAGACATAGCACCTTTGTAGGAGGTTGGCTCATCATCTAGAGTCAACTCATCATCGTCATTACTAATGAGAAATCCATATCTCTCAGGTTCTTGACGAATCCTACCAGATCTACGTAGAGCTTGTGTATTAGATTCTGGTTCACCATCCAATGGTAACTCAGAATCTTGTTCCAAATCAACCTGTTCACGTTGTGGTTCTCGAATTTCTTCGAGATCAATTTTACTCCCACTGGCTTGACGATCTAGGAATTCCTTCTCTAAGAAGTGTCCACGTCGAGCCACGAAAACCTTGTTTTCGCTTGGCAAGTAAAAGTAGTATCCTCTTGTTTCTTGAGGATACCCCACAAATAAACATTTGTCTGATCTTGGCTCGAGTTTTTCCGTCAATAATCTTTTGACGTATGCCTCGCAACCCCAAATCTTAAGATAAGACAATGATGGCACCTTGCCATTCCATAACTCATATGGTGTCTTTTCAACCGATTTGGACGGAACTCTATTCAGTATATGAGCGGCCGTTTGAAGCGCGAAACCCCAAAATGACTTTGGCAAATCTGTGCGACTCATCATCGAGCGAACCATGTCTAACAAAGTCCGATTCCTCCTCTCGGACACTCCATTCCATTGGGGTGTACCGGGTGGAGTCCATTGTGATACTATACCACAATCTCGAAGATAGTCCTCAAACTCATAGCTCAAGTATTCGCCACCTCGATCTGATCGAATGGCTTTTACTTTCTTGCCCAGTTGAAGTTCTACCTCGTGTTGAAACTCTTTGAATTTCTCAAAAGTTTCACTTTTGTGACGCATTAAGTATAGATATCCATATCTACTATAATCGTCAGTAAAAGTCACAAAGTAGCGATACCCATTTCTAACCTCGACACTCATCGGTCCACATACATCGGAATGTATGAGGGCCAACACATCTTTCGATCTTTCTCCTTTCTTGGAAAAAGGTGTCTTTGTCATCTTACCCATCAAACAAGATTCGCAATTTTCTATTGACTTTAAATCAAAAGAATCTAGTACTCCATCCTTTTGGAGTCTAGCAATGCGTTTCTCGTTTATGTGTCCGAGACGACAATGCCATGAGTATGTTTCATTTGTTTGAGTAGTATTTATGTTATAAATGGACTGATTATTGTTGTTATTTTCTAAATCCAAGACATATAAACCATTTTCAACTAGAACATTACTAAAGAAAATGTCATTCTTGCGAATAAAACAATCATTAGTACCAATAACTAATTCATATCCATCCGCAATAAGTCTCGAAACAGAAATAATATTCCTACTCAAAGTAGGTACATAACAACAATTATTCAAAACTAAAATAAGTCCATTTGGCAAAGTTAAATCATACGTCCCTTCGGCTAATGCTGCTACTCGAGCTCCATTCCCGACGCGTAAATCAACTTCGCCACGAATCAACGATCTTCTACTTCTTAGGCCCTGCATATTATTACAAATATGAGTCCCACATCCAGTGTCCAACACCCATGATGATAAAGTAAAGAAATATGAATCGATAACGGAAATACCTGATGCCGGTGTGTCCGAAGAAGCGGTCTTTTGCTTGCTCTCCCTCATGAAGATCTCGCAATCACGCTTCCAATGCCCCTCCTTGAGACAGTGGAAACACTTCTTGTCATCCTTGGCTGTCTTGCTCACTGGCTTAGGCGCAACCTTGTTGCCCTGTGCCTTCCTCTTCTTGTTCTTGTTCCCATTGTTTGGACTCTTCCCTTGAACCACCAATACCTCCGAAGTCCTAGACTTCATGTACCGCGGTTTCTGGTCACTTTCGAATGTTCTGAGCATTCCGAAAAGTTGGGGAATGGTCCTTGTCATGTCCGACATGTGGAAATGCGAAATGAATGAATCGAAACTCGGTGGCAATGACAACATGATCAAATCAGTTTGTAACTCCAACTCAAATTTCATGCCAAGCCTCTCAAGATGATCGAAATATCCTTTCATCTTGAGAAGATGAAAGCTAACGGGCGTACCCTCCTGCATCTTGCATTGCGTCGCATTGCCAAGAGCTTGATACTTCTCCACCCTTGCTTGAACCTGAAACATCTCCCTGAGCTGTTTCATAATCTCGTATGCATCCTGTTTCTCAAACTGAATTTGATATTCAGGAGTCATAGTAGCCAACATGAGGCATGTGACATCATTCGAATCGTCCATCATGGTCGTATATTCGAATGACTCATCCTCAGTTGCTGTATCCCCTGGCATAGGAGGGATAGGCGTCTCCAAGACATGTGCCTTTCCTTCTTGTCTCAGAACGAATCCCAGATTCCTCTGCCAGTCGAGAAAGTTCTTTCCGTTCATTCGTTCCTTTTCCAAAATGGAACGCAAACTAAAGCGGTTATTACTTGGTAAAGCCATTGAATCTACAAATTTTTGAAAAATAATGTAATTAATAACGTGGTCTTTCATATATTAAAATTCATTTTTAAACAACTTGAAATACCCATTATTTTATCATTTCAAATAGCCCCCACTATTGAAACGGAGATTTGATACCTTAAATCTCATAATGGTCAAGATCCCTATTTAACATATTTCTAAGGTGACTTAGGCCAACCACTCAGAAAACACGTCACGTTGGGTAGGACGGTGTCCAATCATCTCTAAGATGATTCTTGCTTTATTCGCGAGGTCTAGTATTGAGTCCAACTCAAAACCAGAGTATGTGTACCTCACTCCTTGCCCCAAATACTAGCCTAGCTAGCTAATTGGTCAAGTCCAAACCATAAATGGAGTATCATTCAATTACTTGATAATTACGTGGGAGGATTTTCTTTTCTTAAAATCATTTATTTAACTTTTATTTTATTCATGCATAAAACAAAAACAAAATTTGTACGGTATAGCATATTGGCCTGTTAGTTTTATGAGCAATCATAAAACCCTAATTCCCAACCCTAAAACCCAAGATGACTTCTTGCTTTGAAGATCCAATCTCCGTGTTGTGTTGTGTTGTGTCGTCTTGCCTTCTTTGCTCTTCAAAACTAAAACTATTTTATTACAACTTTGGAAGACTCACTGGTCCCCATAATAAAATACAATACAATTTAGAAATCTCACTGGCCCCCACACAACATACATACAAACATTCACAAACAATCATCCCCGTTTTAGGCTATATGCTATACCGAATTGAATTTATAAATTGAAATTTTAAATTATTGGGCATTTTTGACAGAAATTTTTTTTTTGTTGTCCAGAATTTTGTTCATACGATCGCAACTCCAAGTTCAATTGATAAATGACAGAAAAAAAAATTTCGACTTTTTTACTCTTCCATTTTATTCTGAAAACCTAATTTTTTCTGAAAATTCAATTTTAACCAGATCTAATCTGTAATAATTACAACATATTCTGAAAATCTAATTTTTCCTGAAAATCCAATTTTCAACAGAATTCATATTATGTAATTTTGCAATTTAGCCCAAAAATTCTAAAATTTCTCAAATTATAAAATTCTATCTACAAATCTGAAAATCTAATTTTCGATGGTTTTAACGAGCGTTTGCTCTGATACCACTGTAGGATTATACACACGAATTTAGAGGTTTGCAGCGGAATTATTTTGTATGTATAACCTAATTCTACCCTGGATCACACTCGAAAAACACCGAAAAAGGAAGAGATATTCAGAATTTTACCTCGTACAAGTTAGTACGTGATGCCTTCTTGTCCAGATCTCGTGAACCTTCTCCAAGGATTGCTCTTGCACTCCCTCTACTCGTGTCCACCTCGATTTCGTCTGATCGGAATCGCCAACACCGTTCTAGCCGATGTCACGATTATTTCTCTCAAGATTTCTGCTCAAAATCTCTCTCTGAAACTCACCAGATCTCTTTTCGTATTGTGGGAAAAAGAGGAAAAATCGGCGGCCGAATTAGGTCAGAAAATGAGAGAGAGAAGAGAGAGAAAAATGAAATTCTGAATATATATATATAGGCAATTTTAGGTTAAATCCGAAATTAGGTTAAGAAACCCTAATTTCAGAATTAAAGCCCAAAACTAAATAAAATCAGAATAAGCCCAAAATTCTGATGAAAATCTAATTATTAGAAATTAGATTAAAATCCTAAATTCTGGGCGGGTCCAGATTATGAACTGGCCCAATTCTGATTGTATATTTGCCTAATTATATAAATTCTTCCAAGTTAATTCTTAAGCCATATTTTCTTTCACGATCAACGTTCCGTATGGTAATGATGCATTCCTTAGGTTCATGGCGCTTTCCATGTGGCTTAATATGAGACAAGGCACATGGATGGGTAGTTGGTCCTCGTACCACATGCGATATAAAAACAAGATATTTCGATCTTCGAGGTTTGCTCTCAATTTTGCAACAGGAGCGAGAATGTTATTACCAATTATCCAGACGAATCTTTCAGGAGCGGCCAGGTGTGACACTGCTGATTGTGATGCGTATCTATTCGTGACCACTTTCTTCATGGTTTCGAACCCTTCGGTTTCAATTTTCCCCCAGCGGTCGTTGTACACCTTCTCTCCATCATCTTTGAGCCCGAACAAGTCGCACAAATTCTGCACCGAGATTACGACTTCCTCACCGAGAATAAAAGAGGTTATCTTATCTTGGGCATGATCGAAAGTGGCGTTTGCATAGAATAGCCGAGTGATGATCTCATACGACCTCTCGTTGAGACGCGCAAGGTTTGCAAATCCCCATTTTCGCTCGATTTCCTCGATCTTGTCGGAAAGAATAAAGCAATTTCGTGGAAACTCGTAATAGTAAGATTTTGAGAGGGGTCTCCTTACCACAACGCTATTGAAGAGGAGTCCGGCTTCCGGATTTCGAAAGAGATAATCGTTATTCGGATTGGTGAAATCGTAATCTGCTTGCATTCGTGCGCTGTGATTAGGCCTGTTGGCTGGCGTGCCCCTCTTCATGCGGACAATCGATGGAGGCGGTGGTATTTCTTGAGCTTTCGAGCTTTCTCCTGTTCTCGTCTTTTCCTTGGATTTCCCTTTTGATATGAGGCTTCGATTTGCATCCATGAAATCAAGCTTTTGAGAGAGAAGAGAAGGAGTTTTTGAACGAGAAGATAAGGGCAAGGGTTTGAAGAATGTAAATCGTGTCCCTTTAAGTCTCTTCGTACGAGAAGATTAACCATAGTGTCCATTGATGAGGGTCGGTTGCATGCAGATGGAGAGTAAATACGACGAGTCCGTTCGAACGGACATTCATGTGCGTTCGAACGTACACGCTTCTGGGTAAAAGGCGCCATTGTTTGGGTTTGAGTTGCAGGTGAGAGGTCTTTGAGTTCGTTCGAACGCACTTGCAACGGTTGGGATAGGCGCTATAATATGAAAAGCCGTCGTAATCATACATTTCATCTGTCCGTTCAGAACGCACTGTTTGTTCGTTTGAACGGACTTGAGTCTGGAAGGATGGCATTTGTTAACTTCATTTGTCCGTTCCGAACGCACTCGTTTGTTCGTTCGAACGGACTTGAGTCTGGAAGGATGGTATTTGTTGACTTCATTTGTCCGTTCCGAACGCACTCTTTTGTTCGTTCGAACGGACTAGATACTGAGCTGAGACCCGGATTTATTGACCCAAAACACTGACCCTAGTTCAACAACTCTATTTGTACTTATGATTATACAGTTATGATGCAACTACATGAGACTAGACCCAATATGCTGAATTTTAATTCTTGAGAGATAACATACCTAGCTTTAGTCGTAGATCGGAGAAAGGAGCAAATGGTAACGGTTTTGTGAAGATGTCGGCAATTTGATTTTGAGTCTCTATCCATTCGAGTTTAACATCGCCTTTTTCCACGTGATCCCGAATGAAGTGGTGACGTATGTCGATATGCTTGGTTCGTGAATGGTGGACAGGGTTTTTCGAGATGCATATTGCGCTATTGTTGTCGCACAATATGGGGATTTTACGGAAGTTCAAACCGTAGTCTCCGAGGGTTTGGTTCAACCACAGTAATTGAGCACAACAGCTTCCTGCGGCTACATACTCGGCTTCGGCCGTCGATAAGGCTACCGAGTGTTGTTTACGACTTGACCATGATACAAGTAAACCTCCCAAAAATTGGCATGTACCGCTCGTGCTTTTTCGATCAACTCGGGATCCGGCAAAATCCGCATCAGTGTATCCTACTAGGTTTAGGTTCCCACTATGCCCGTACCATATCCCAAGTTCAATTGTACCTTTTAAATAACGAAATATGCGTTTTACGGCCGTGTAATGTGATACCTTGGGGTTAGCTTGAAATCGAGCGCACAAGCATACGGCGAACATGATGTCGGGACGACTCGCCGTTAGATAAAGAAGGCTCCCGATCATTCCTCTATAGGACGTAATGTCGAACGATTCGCCCTCTTCATCCGCATCCAATTTTGATTCCTTTGCCATTGGAGTGTCACTCGTTTTAGTTTAGTCCAACTCGAATCTCTTTAATAATTCGCGAGTATACTTTGATTGGTTGACGAAAATTCCTTCACTTGATTGTGTGACTTGAAGACCCAAGAAGAATTTTAACTCTCCCATCATACTCATGGCAAATTCACTGTGCATAAGAATAGAGAATTCTTCGGCAAGAGCCGCATCACTTGATCCAAAAATAATATCATCTACGTAAATTTGAACAAGTAAAATGGATACTCCCTTTTTACGTGTGAAGAGGGTGGTGTCGATTATACCTCTCACGAAACCATTTGAGGTGAGAAATGAGGATAGTCGATCGTACCATGCTCGTGGGGCTTGTTTCAATCCGTATAGGGCTTTTGAGAGTTTGCACACGTAATCGGGGAATTTAGGATCCTTAAATCCCGGTGGTTGCTCAACGTAGACTTCTTCTTCGATTTCACCATTGAGAAATGCACTCTTGACGTCCATTTGAAATAGTGTAAACCCCTCAATAGCGGCGTAAGCTAGGAGGAGTCGTATCGCTTCTAGACGAGCCACTGGAGCAAAGGTTTCTTCGAAATCGATCCCTTCTCGTTGTTTAAATCCTTGAGCGACGAGTCTCGCCTTGTTTCGTACCACGTGTCCATGTTCATCAAGTTTATTTCGAAAGATCCATCGAGTCCCAATGATCGAACGATTCATGGGTTTTGGAACCAACATCCAAACTTGATTTCTTTCAAATTGTTCCAATTCTTCTTGCATTGCGATAATCCAATCTTCGTCTAGATTGGCTTCCTTGAAGGATTTTGGCTCGGTGTGAGAAAGATATGCGCAATGAGCTACGTAGTTGTGGACACGAGACCGAGTTCGTACACCTTCTCGGGGATCTCCAACAACGTTTGTGAGAGGATGGTGGGGTACTTCTCGGAGAACCTCGGGGATTTGGTAAGGAGTTTCACTCTCTTCTTCCTCTTCCTCCTGTTCTTCCTTTTCTGGAGGATCATTGTTTTCTCTCTGAGGTTCATCAAGAGTTATGTCGATGTGTTGATATTCCAGCTCGGCTTGTTTTCTCGGTGATTTAGCAATTGTTTCCGTGACTTCACCTACATTTAAGCTACCTTTCTCGGCTTCCTTTTTAGTTTCATCAAAATGTACGTGAACGGATTCACATACGACTCGTGTTGATCGTATGTAAACTCGGTATGCTTTACTTGTACATGAGTAACCGACAAATATTCCTTCAATGGATTTTGGATCGAGTTTGTCTCGATTACTCAATTCATCCAAGATATAGCATTTGCATCCAAATACTCTCATGTAAGAGACATTTGGATTTCCCCCATACCATAGCTCATATGGCGTCTTCTTCAAAATAAGCCTTAAGCTAACCCTATTCACCACATGACATGCGGTGTTAGTGGCTTCGGCCCAAAGGTATTTTGGAGAAGGATGTTCACTTAGCATGGTACGGGCAAGTTCAATTAACGTTCGATTTTTACGTTCAACCACACCATTTTGTTGAGGTGTGCGAGGAGCCGAAAATTCGCGTATATATCCCTTTTTATGACAAAATTCATCAAATTTTGCATTTCGAAATTCACCTCCATTGTCACTTCGAATGGTGACAATTGAGGTGCCTTTTTCATTTTCAACGAGAGTACAAAATTTGATGAAGTTGTCACACGTTTCACTTTTATGAAGTAAATAATGTATCCAGGTGAAACGAGAATAATCATCCACAATAACAAACATATACCTTTTATTACCTATGCTTGTAACGCTCATTGGTCCGCAAAGATCAAGATGGATGAGTTGAAGAGGTCGATTCGTGGTGACCATGTTCTTTGATTTGAACCCGGATGATCTAGTGTGCTTACCTTTTTCACACGCATCGCATAATCCTTCTAGTTCAAGTTTATGTGCGGGAAGTCCTCTAACTAATTGCTTTTTGGACAACCTATGTATAGTTTTCATGCAAATGTGACCTAACCGTCTATGCCATAATCGAGATACTGATTCTGATACAGTGAGACAATGGATTCCCGGCACGAATGATTCGAAATCAAAGTAGTATAGATTTTCGTGTCGGGTTCCTTTGCATACTGTGGTATTGTCTTTCATTCGATCAATCAAGCATGAGAGTTGATCGAATTTCACACAATATCCGGCATCACACAATTGGCTTATGCTAATTAAATTATGTTTAAGTCTAGTTACAAGATAGACATTCTCTAAAGTCCAATTTGAGGTACCTATAGAACCGATACCGATAATTTTACCTTTTTGATTTCCTCCGAAGGTAACGTCTCCTCCCTTGAACGGTTCGAGAGATTTGAACATCTCTCGATCCCAAGTCATATGTCTAGAACAACCACTATATAGACACCATTTTGATGACTTTGTTCTGGAAGTTAGGCCCATCTATAAGAAATTCATATTAGTTAAACCAAAAAAGAATTGAAATTGACTAATATGAATTCTTACTAACTATACTCCCCCTAAGTATTTGGCTTATGGTATGGTATACTAGGGAGTATAGTGTTTCAAGTTAGGGTTTTACACCCTAGGGGGTCCTATACCGAAGGAGGTAGAGGAACCCATTGAGTGACGATCTTTACGCATCCACATGACGTTTGGTGCCACTTTTGGATTGCGAAGATTACACCCGGTTGAGACATGACCGATTTTGCAACAATAGTTACAAAATGCTACGGTGGGCTTATTTGTGGGTGTGGTACTCTTCACAAAATAGTCCGAGAGTTGATTCGGATTACTTCTCTTAGAAGTTATCGATTTTGGCATTTGATAAAGGTTATTTGATTTAAATTTATTTTGCTTAAAATTATTTTGTTTAAATTGTTTATGTGTGTTGGTGGAATGTTTGGGAGGCCCTTGTTGATATGAAGCTTCGGTGTAGTTTGTCACTTCATAGAAATACCCATTTGGTCCCCTTTTGAACAAACAATCGGTTCGTCCCAAATTAGTATGTCTAGGTTGTGAATTTTGTGTAAAATGATTATTCCTATCATTATTATTGACACGTTTAGGTTGTTCATTTTTAGCAAATTTACCTTTGTTGTAGTCATGGTACATGAAAGCATTTCCATGACTACTTGCTTTATTGTTTTCCCATTTAGATTTTTGATTTTGAGATATTGAAAAGTCGGGTTTATTACCGTTAATTTTCTTATATCCTAAACCGGATTTATCATTGGGCTTTTGTCCCGTTAATGACGATTTTAAGACATCATCCAATGAAGGGGTACTCAATGCAATAATTGCACAAGCCCTCTTCAAGGACTCATTCTCAACTTTCATAGTTTGAATTTCGACTTTTAAATGAGAAATCTCACATTTCAGGATTTTACATTCACATTTTGCAAATCCTTTAAATTCATTTATTTGAGTTTTGTATGTCAAGATGGATAGCTCAAGAGAAGCTACCTTATCCTTGAGAGCTTGTGTGGGACTTTCAAGTTTACCCTCATTTAGTTGAGAGTTCCCTTCATCCCTAAGAAACTCGTCACAGGATTCGAGTTCTAGTTTGGATGCGGGAGAAAATTCAGGTCTAGGTAACGATTTTATGCCAAATAGAGAGTTAGTACGTACCTCATAACTTTTGTCATGTGTCGAGCTTAGAGTGGGAGAGGAAGGTTCTGCGTCTACAATTATGGGCTGGTGGTGTGTCGAAGTTAGACCTCGTTCAATACGGAGAGAGTGAATGGCTGCTTCCACCGCGCTCATGGGATTAAATTCAGCCATTAGATCGTAAGGTACAAGTTTATCCTTAATAAATTTAAGAGATGGTTAGTACCCTGCTCTGATACCAATTGTTGGTTAATTCTAACCTAGAGGGGGGTAAATTTGGCAATCTAACTTACACTTAGTTTAGATTTAAACCTAATTTACGGTGCGGAATAAATAATAATTTAGATGATAAAGATGATACCGTACAAACACTTTGACACAAGATGTTTGTTTACGAAGTTCGGTAGGTGGTTGCTTTGTAGTTTTAACTCACCCTTTACTCGCTTAATTGACCGACTCAATTATTTGCGAGTACCTACGTCTCCGGGAATGTCTTGTGCCTCTTTTTGGCTTTCGATTGAATTCCAACTCAACTCGATTACAAGGATTTGCCTAGATCGATTTACACGCTTCTATCGATCTATAGCTTAGGCTCTTTACAATTTGTTGCACTAGCCTATTACACTTTTTCACTAATCGAGCTACAACGTGATCGGTCACGTGAGTGGGATACGATTAGTGGAGAATATCGAAAGTAGATCAACGATCTAAAGAGGTTTCTCAAGCTATCAATGGATATAGATAATCACAGCTTAGGGTTTCTCTCTTTTTAGGTTTGAATGTTTAAAAATGAAGGAGTGGGAGAGAGAGACCCATGAAGGATTCTATTTATACTCTCTAAGAAATCCTTCAGAAAACTTGAAGTGCGTTCGAACGCATAAAGTTCGTTCAGAACGCACTTGTAGTTTGCACTAGCCGTTTCAAAATAACGTGCAAGTACATCTTGGGTCCGTTCGAACGGACAATGTCCGTTCGTAACGGACTCAATTATACATAGCATTTTGCGTTCACAGGAACAAGAGTCCGTTCAACGCACTGAAAAGTGGGTGAACGGATTCCAGGTTGTCCGTTCGAACGCACATGTGTGTTCGTTCGAACGCACACATCCCTGTTACATTTTTCCGTTCACAGGAAGGATTGTCCGTTCAACGCACTCAGAAGGTGGGTGAACGGATTCCAGGTTGTCCGTTCGAACGGACATGATTGTTCGTTCGAACGCACACATCCCTGTGACACGTTTGGTTCTAATCAAGGTTTAATAGTTTTGATATGTGGCAAGTCCGTTCTGAACGGACTTTGAGTTCGTTCAGAACGCACTTCCTGCTTGACTGAACTCTTTGTTATTTTGAACATGATTTTACTTGAGTTCTACTAGGTTTGTACCTATGGTTTATTTGTGGCGTATCCCACTCACGGAAGGCTTCAACATCTTGATTCTTGATGTATTCCAATGGCCTTCCTTGTGTTCTTCTTTTCTTGTTTATCTTGAGACTTCATGTCCTGATTCTTGATGTAATCCAATGAAATCCTCCTTCACAAGTCCTCCTTCATCTAGGCAAATCCTTTGAATGCGTTCTTCAAGAGTAGGCTTCTTTGCCGCTTGCTTCATTCTTCTTTGAGCGTTCGAACTCTCGCCTACTATCTTCTTCCCCTTTGCCTTGGCTTTCGATCTCGAGTTTGAGGCGTCAATGGCTGTTGTTGAAGGTTTTAGTTTTTCTGAGAGAGAGAGAGAGAGTTTTGGAAGAGAAACAAGGAGAGAGAATGAAGGGGTGGGGGCTAAGTAACTTAAGAGATCTTGTCCCTTCAGGTCGCGTTGTAAGGAAAAGGGGCCATCACATCCATTGAATGCAGTCGGTTGCATGTGGACGAAGAGTTATTACGACGAGTCCGTTCGAACGCACTTCTCAAGTTCGTTGGAACGCATTCATGTCTGAGAAAAGGCGCTATTTTGGGTTTTTAAGTTGTATCTAGGAAGTTGTTAAGTCCGTTCGAACGGACTCTTATGTGCGTCAGAACGCACACACAACGTAGAAGAGGCGCCAGAATATGAAAAGGCGCGAGTGTAAGGGTTCGAAGTAGATTCGCTGAGTGAGGCATGTGCGTTCGAATGCATTAGTTGTTCGTTCGAACGCACTGAACACTGTTGACACTAAGAGTCGGTGCCAAAGTATGATCCGGCGCCATAATCCTATAATTCACTTTTCCGTTCGGAACGCATTAAGTTGTACGTTCGAACGCACTTGATCCTGGTAGGAAAATTAGATGGCGCCACAGTTTAACTGACTTTGGGTCTCATCGTTCAGTCATCCGTTGAGAACGCATTTTAATCCGTTCGACCGGACTTGAGACTGTTAAGAGGGTATTTGGTGACTTCATTTGTCCGTTCCCAACGCACATGTTTTTCGTTCGAACGGACTGGTTCCTGAAGTGTGATCACTGGACTGATATCGTTATTTATTTATTGAGACAAGTGTTCCAATGTACTCCTCTATTAACACATGTGATGTATCTATATAATACTCGACCAGTTTGGCTCGAATTCAATTTAGCCCATTTCCTATACTCCCCTTACAAATTTGGTTTTAAGGTGAGGGATACTAAGGAGTATAGTGTTTCAAATTAGGGCTTAAGCCCTAGGAGGTCCTATACCAAACGACGTAGAGGGACCCATCGAGTGACGATCTTTACGCATCCATATTGAGTTTGACGTTAATTTTGGATTGCGAAGATCACAACTTGTTGAGACATGACCCGTTTTGCAACAATAGTTACAAAATGCTACGGTGGGCTTATTTGTGGGTGTGGTACTCTTCACAAAATAGTCCGAGAGTTGATTCGGATTACTTCTCTTAGGATTTATCGATTTTGGCAATTGATAAAGGTTATTTGATTTCAATTTAGTTTGCTTAAAATTATTTTGTTTAAATTGTTTATGTGTGTTGGTGAAATGTTTGGGAGGCCCTTGTTGATATGAAGCTTCGGTGTAGTTTGTCACTTCATAGAAATACCCATTTGGTCCCCTTTTGAACAAGCAATCGGTTCTTCCCAAATTAGTATGTCTAGATTGTGAATTTTGTGTATAATGATTTTTCTTATAATTATTATTGACACGCTTAGGTTGATCATTTTTAGCATATTTACCTTTGTTGTAGTCATGGTACATGAAAGCATTTCCATGACTACTTAATTTATTGTTTTCCCATTTAGATTTTTGATTTTGAGATATTGAAAAATCGGGTTTATTACCGTTATTTTTCTTATATCCTAAACCGGATTTGTCATTTGGCTTTTGTCCTATCAATGACAATCTTAAAACATCATCCAATGAAGGAGGACTCAATGCAATATTTGCACAAGCCTTCTTCAGGGATTCATTTTCAACTTTAAGAGTTTGAATTTCGACTTTTAGATGAGAAATCTCACCTTTTTGGGTTTGACACTCACACTTTGAAAAACCTTTAAATTCATTTATTTGAGTTTTATATGCCAAAATGGATAGCTCAAGAGAAGCTACCTTATCCTTGAGAGCTTGTGTTGAGCTCTCAAGTTTACCCTCATTTAGTTGAGAGTTCCCTTCATCTCTAAGAAACTCGTCACATGAGTCGAGTTCTAGTTTGAATGCGGGAGAAAATTTAGATTTATGTATTGATTCTATGTCACGCAGAGAGTATGTACGTACCTCATGACATTGGTCATGTGTTGAGCAGGTATTAGGAGTGGATGGTTCCGAGTCCACATCCATGGGTGTGTGATATGTAGTAGTTAGACCTCGTTCAATTCGAATAGATTTGATGGCCGCTTCCACTGCGCTCATTAGTGGAGGATCGATCCTTACCATGAGTGCACGGTTTGCGGTGTGTCGACTTGACGGACCATCCGGGTCGGATGATGAGCTTGACCCGTCCGTTTCTCCCCATCTACAATCGATGTTAGCTTTATATGCCTTTTTCTTATTGATTTCTTTACCTTTGTAGTTTTGACGATTTTCTCGCCCCTTGTCCTCGTATCTTCTTTCGTATCGGGGCTCTCGCCTTTCCCGATCCTTGTGGTCCTCATCCTTTTTGATCCACCTCGAATTTTCCGGATGGAGAGTCCAGCATGACTCCATCATGTGTCCAATTTTCTTGCACCAAAAGCAATGGAGCTTTAGCCCCTTTTGTTTCCGATTCTCGTTGAATCGCTTCTCGTCCCTTTGCCACTCTAGGAGTCGCAACGTGAGATCATCCATTTCATTGTCGTCATTGCTTGCATTCACGGCGGGCAAAGCTACGGTTTTGGAGTGAGGAGAGGGCATGTAGATTCCTTGTTCTTCATCGAGTTGCTTGAGTCGAATCTCGAAGTTTCGGAATTGACTTACCAATTCTTCAGACGTGAGGTCTTGTGAAGCTACCGCTGTACCTAAAGCTACACGTAAAGATTCCCAACTACGGGGCATAGATTGAAGTAATCTAGCAATAATTCTATCATCAGTAAGAGGTGCATTTTGGGTGGCATATAGAGTTTTTAGTACATTGATTTTTGCCCAGATTTTATCAACGGACTCTCCCTCAATCATTCGGAGATTGTTGAATTCTTGTTCAAGTCCGATGATATTAGTTCTTCTCATTTGAGATGTGCCCTCGTATCTCTCATTGAGCATACGCCACATTTCATATGAGTTATCACAATGATCAACTAGCGATCCAATAGAACTAATTACATTGTTTAGTATTAAGTTTTGAGCGTAAATGTCATTAGTTCTATCTTCCCTAGTTTGAGAAGGGTAGGTTACATTTCCGTCCTTGTCAACCTCTTGGGCCAAGACAAAGCCTCGTAACACTACCTTGTCAAGTCCTTGGAGAGCGAATGCATTTAGCATGCATTTCTTCCAAGAACTCCAATTGGTTCCATCTAATTCACGTGAGTTTGATATATTTGATTTGGGTACGGTATTTATCGGATTTATCGATGAGTTTTGTACAGTAGGATTAATTTCGGTCATTTGATCGTTAAGTACAAGTTATCCCTAATATTCAAAGAGATGGTTAGTACCTTGCTCTGATACCAATTGTTGGTTAATTCTAACCTAGAGGGGGGGTAAATTCGGCAATCTAACTTATACTTAGTTTAGATTTAAACCTAATTTACGGTGCGGAATAAATAATAATTTGGATGATAAAGATGATACCGTACAAACACTTTGACACAAGATGTTTGTTTACGAAGTTCGGTAGGTGGTTGCTTTGTAGCTTTAACTCACCATTTACTCGCTTAATTGACCGACTCAATTATTCGCGAGTACCTACGTCTCCGGGAATGCCTTGAGCCTCTTTTTGGCCTTCGATTGAATTCCAACTCAACTCGATTACAAGGATTTGCCTAGATCGATTTACACGCTTCTATCGATCTATAGCTTAGGCTCTTTACAATTTGTTGCACTAGCCTATTACACTTTTTCACTAATCGAGCTACAACGTGATCTGTCACGTGAGTGGGATACGATTAGTGGAGAATATCGAAAGTAGATCAACGATCTAAAGAGGTTTCTCAAGCTATCAATGGATATAGATAATCACAGCTTAGGGTTTCTCTCTTTTTAGGTTTGAAAGTTTGAAAATGAGGAAGTGAGAGAGAGAGACCCATGAAGGATTCTATTTATACTCTCTATAGAAATCCTTCAGAAAACTTGCAGTGCGTTCGAACGCATACAGTCCGTTCATAACGCACTTGAAGTTTGCACTAGCCGTTTCAAAATAACGTGCAAGTACATCTTGGGTCCGTTCAAACGGACAATGTCCGTTCGTAACGGACTCAATTATACATAGCATTTTGCGTTCACAGGAACACGAGTCCGTTCAACGCACTGAAAAGTGGGTGAACGGATTCCAGGTTGTCCGTTCGAACGCACATGTGTGTTCGTTCGAACGCACATATCCCTGTGACATATTTCCGTTCACAGGAAAGATTGTCCGTTCAACGCACTCAGAAGGTGAGTGAACGGATTCTAATTGTCCGTTCGAACGGACATGATTGTTCGTTCGACCGCACACATCCCTGTGACACGTTTGGTTCTAATCAAGCTTTAAAGTTTTGATATTTAGCAAATCCGTTCTGAACGGACTTTGAGTTCGTTCAGAACGCACTTCCTGCTTGACTGAACTCTTTGTTATTTTGAACATGATTTTACTTGAGTTCTACTAGGTTTGTACCTATGGTTTATTTGTGGCGTATCCCACTCACGGAAGGCTTCAACATCTTGAGTCTTGATGTATTCCAATGGCCTTCCTTGTGTTCTTCTTTTCTTGTTTATCTTGAGACTTCATGTCCTGATTCTTGATGTAATCCAATGAACTCCTCCTTCACAAGTCCTCCTTCATCTTCGTATCGTACCTATGTTATCCTGCACTTTTCTGGATGTATACATTAGTACTGACAGTGTTTTGAAATAATCAAACTACCAGGAAATTTGAACCAACAATCTTGCACTACGTAACTTTTCACCAAATTGTACAAATACTAAGAGAGTTTTCTTTTCGATTCATAGCAATCTTTTTACTCATTGAGGAGTTCAAATGACATGTTTTTAGGTCATTTGTATCGTATTTTCTACAACATTACTTTTGATCAAATTTTACAAAGACCAAGAAAATTTGTTTTTCGAATCAAAACAATCTTTTAACGCTCTAAAGACTTCAAATAACGTCTTTTTGAGAGGGTTTGGATCGAATCTTTAACTACGTAACTTTTCACCAAATTGAACAAACACTAAGAAAGTTTTCTTTTCGATTCATAGCAATCTTTTTACGCTTTGAGGAGTTCAAATAATGTGTTTTTAGAGCATTTGTATCTTATCTTTTACTACAAAACTTTTCACATAATATTAGAATCACTAAGAAAGTTTTTTTTTTCGATTCAAAACAATCTTTTAACGTTCTGTGGAGTCCAAATAACGTGTTTTTTAGATGGTTTGGATCTAATCTTTCACTACATATCTTTTCACCAAATTGAAAAAACACGGAGAGAGTTTTCTTTTCGATTCAGAGCAATCTTTTTACGCTTTGAGGAGTTCAAATAACGTGTTTTGAGATCATTTGTATCGTATCTTTTACAACATAACTTTTCACCAAATCTTGCAAACACTATGAAAGTTTGTTTTTCGATTCAAAACAATCTTTTAACGTTCTGAGGAGTTCAAATAACGTATTTTTAAGATGGTTTGGATCGAATCTTTCACTACGTAACTTTTCACCAAATTGTAAAAACACTAAGAGAGTTTTCTTTTCGATTCATAGAAATCTTTTTACGCTTTGAGGAGTTCAAATAACGTGTTTTTAGATCATTTGTACCGTATCTTTTACTACACAACCTTTCACCAAATTTTACAAACACTAAGAAAGTTTGTTTTTCGATTCAAAACAATCTTTTAATGTTCTGAGGAGTTCAAATAACGGGTTTTTTAGATGGTTTGGTTCGAATCTTTCACTACGTAACTTTTCACCAAATTGTAAAAACACTAAGGGAGTTTTCTTTTCGATTCATAGCAATCTTTTTACGTTTTAAGGAGTTCAAATAACTTGTTTTTAGATCATTTGCATCGTATCTTTTACTACATAACTTTTCACAAAATTTTACAAACACTAAGAAAGTTTGTTTTTCTATTCAAAATAATCTTTTAACGTTATGATGAGTTCAAATAACGTGTTTTTTAGTTGGTTTGGACCGAATCTTTAACTACGTTTCTTTTCACCAAATTGTAAAAACACTAAAAGAGTTTTCTTTTCGATTCATAGCAATCTTTTTACGCTTTGAGGAGTTCAAATAACGTGTTTTTAGATCATTTGTATCTTATCTTTTACTTCACAACTATTCACCCAATTTTACAAACACTAAGAAAGTTTGTTTTTCGATTAAAAACTATCTTTTAACGTTCCGAGCAGTTCGAAATAACATATTTTTGAGATGGTTTGGATCGAATCTTGCACTACGTAACTTTTCACCAAATTGTACAAACACCAAGAAAGTTTTCTTTACGATTCATAGAAATTTTTTTACGCTGTGAGAAGTTGAATTAACTTGTTTTTAGATCATTTGTTTCGTATCTAAGTACATAACTTTTCACCAAATTTTACAAACATTAAGAAAGTAAGTTTTTCGATTCAAAACAGTCATTTAATGTTCAGACGAGTTCAAATAACGTGTTTTTGGGATGGTTAGGATCGAATCTTTCACTACGTAACTTTTCACTAAATTGTAAAAACACTAAGAGTGTTTTCTTTTCGAATCATAGCAATCTTTTTACGCTTTGAGGAGTTCAAATAACGTGGTATTAGATCATTTGTATCGCATTTTTTACAACATAACTTTTCATCAAATTTTACAAACACCAAGAAAGCTTGTTTTTCGAATCAAAACAATCTTGTAACGCTCTAAAAAGTTCAAATATCGTCTTTTTGGAGGGCTTGGATCGAATCTTTAACTACGTAACTTTTAACCAAATTGTACGAACACTAAGAAAGTTTTATTTTCGAGTCATAGCAATCTTTTTACGCTTTGAGGAGTTCAAATAACGTCTTTTTGGATCATTTGTATTGTATCTTTTACTACATAACATTTCACCAATTTTTACAAAAACTAAGAAAGTTTGTTTTTCGATTCAAAACAATCTTTTAACGTTCTCAGGAGTTCAAATAACGTGTTTTTGAGATGGTTTGGAACGAATCTTTCACTACGTAACTTTTCACCAAATTGTAAAAACACCAAGAAAGTTTTCTTTTCGATTCATAGCAATATTTTTACAGTTTGAGGTGTTCAAATAACGTGTTTTAGATCATTTGTATAGTATCTTATACTACATAACTTTTCACCAAATTTTACAAACACTAAGAAAGTTTGTTTTTCGATTCAAAACAATCTTGTAACGTTATGAGGAGTTCAAATAACGGGTTTTTTAGATGGTTTGGTTCGAATCTTTCACTAAGTAACTTTTCACCAATTTTTAAAAACACTAAGAGAGTTTTCTTTTCGATTCAAACCAATCTTTTTACGTTTTAAGGAGTTCAAATAACTTGTTTTTTGATAATTTGCATCGTATCTTTTAATTCATAACTTTTCACCAAATTTTACAAACACTAAGATAGTTTGATTTTCTATACAAAACAATCTTTTAATGTTATGAGGAGCTCAAATAACGTGTTTTTTAGTTGGTTTGGATCGAGTCTTTCACTACGTATCTCTTTTAACCAAATTATAAAAACACTAAAAGTGTTTTCTTTTCGATTAATAGCAATCTTTTTACGTTTTGAGGAGTTCAAATAACGTGTTTTTAGATCATTTGTATGGTATTTTTTACAACATAACTTTACATCAAATATTACAAAGACTAAGAAAGTTTGTTTTTCGAATCAAAACAATCTTTTAACGCTCTAAAGAGTTCAAATAACGTCTTTTTGAGAGGGTTTAGATCGAATCTTTAACTACGTAACTTTTCACCAAATTGTACAAACACTAAGAAAATTTTCTTTTTGATTCATAGCAATCTTTTTACGCTTTGAGGAGTTCAAATAGCGTGTTTTTAGATCATTTGTATCGTATCTTTTACTACATAACTATTCACCAAATTTTACAAACACTAAGAAAGTTTGTTTTTCGATTCAAAACTATCTTTTAACGTTCCGAGGAGTACGAAATAACGTGTTTTTGAGATGGTTTGGATCGAATATTTCACTACATAACTTTTCACCAAATTGTACAAATACTAAGGAAGTTTTCTTTTAGATTCATATAAATTTTTAACGCTTTGAGGAGTTGAATTAACTTGTTTTTAGATCATTTGTTTCGTATCTTTTAGAACATAACATTTCACCAAAATTTTCAAACATAAAGAAAGTAAGTTTTTCGATTCAAAACAGTCTTTTAATGTTCAGACGAGTTCAAATAACGTGTATTTGGGATGGTTTGGATCGAATCTTTCACTACGTAACTTTTCACCAAGTTGTAAAAACACTAAGAGAGTTTTCTTTTCGATTCATAGCAATCTTTTTACGTTTTGAGGAGTTCAAATAACTTGTTTTTAGATCATTTGTGTGGTATTTTTTACAACATAACTTTACATCAAATTTTACAAAGACTAAGAAAGTTTGTTTTTCGAATCAAAACAATCTTTTAACGCTCTAAAGAGTTCAAATAACGTCTTTTTGAGAGGATTTAGATCGAATCTTTAACTACGTAACTTTTCACCAAATTGTACAAACACTAAGAAAATTTTCTTTTCGATTCATAGCAATCTTTTTACGCTTTGAGGAGTTCAAATAGCGTGTTTTTAAATCATTTGTATCGTATCTTTTACTTCATAACATTTCCCCAAATTTTACAAAAACTAAGTAAGTTTGTTTTTCGATTCAAAACAATCTTTTAACGTTCTGAGGAATTCAAATAACGTATTTTTGAGATGGTTTGGAACGAATCTTGCACTACGTAACTTTTCACCAAATTGTACAAACACTAAGAGAGTTTTCTTTTCGATTCATAGCAATCTTTTTACGCTTTGAGGAGTTCAAATAACTTGTTTTTAGATCATTTGTATCGTATTTTTTTCAACATAACTTTTCATCAAATTTTACAAAGACTAAGAAAGTTTGTTTTTCGAATCAAAACAATATTTTAACGCTCTAAAGAGTTCAAATAACGTCTTTTTGAGAGGGTTTGGATCGAATCTTTAACTACGTAACTTTTCACCAAATTGTACAAACACTAAGAAAATTTTCTTTTTGATTCATTGCAATCTTTTTACGCTTTGGGGAGTTCAAATAGCGTGTTTTTAGATCATTTGTATCGTATCTTTTACTACATAACATTTCACCAAATTTTACAAGAACTAAGAAAGTTTGTTTTTCGATTCAAAACAATCTTTTAATGCTCTGAGGAGTTAAAATAACGTGTTTTTGAGATGGTTTGGAACGAATCTTGCACTACGTAACTTTTCACCAAATTATACAAACACAAAGAGAGTTTTCTTTTCGATTCATAGCAATCTTTTTACTCTTTGAGGAGTTCAAATAACTTGTTTTTAGATCATTTGTATCGTATTTTTTACAACATAACTTTTGATCAAATTTTACAAAGACTAAGAAAGTTTGTTTTTCGAATCAAAACAATCTTTTAACGTTCTGAGGAGTTCAAATAACGTCTTTTTGAGAGGGTTTGGATGAAATCTTTAACTACGTAACTTTTCACCAAATTGTACAAACACTAAGAAAGTTTTCTTTTCGATTCATAGCAATCTTTTTACGCTTTGAGGAGTTCAAATAACGTGTTTTTAGATCATTTGTATCGTATATTTTACTACAAAACTTTTCACCAAATTTTACAAACACTAAGAAAGTTTTTTTTTCGATTCAAAACAATCTTTTAACGTTCTGTGGAGTTCAAATAACTTGTTTTTTAGATAGTTTGGATCTAATCTTTCACTACGTATCTTTTCACCAAATTGTAAAAACACGGAGAGAGTTTTCTTTTCGATTCAGAGCAATCTTTTTACGCTTTGAGGAGTTCAAATAACGTGTTTTTAGATCATTTGTATCGTATCTTTCACAACATAACTTTTCACCAAATCTTACAAACACTAAGAAAATTTGTTTATCGATTCAAAACAATCTTTTGACGTTTTGAGGAGTTCAAATAACGTGTTTTTTAGATGGTTTGGATCGAATCTTTCACTACGTAACTTTTCACCAAATTGTAAAAACACAAAGAGAGTTTTCTTTTCGATTCATAGCATCCTTTTTACGCATTAAGGAGTTCAAATAATTTGTTTTTAGATCATTTGCATCGTATCTTTTACTACATAAGTTTTCACCAAATTTTACAAACACTAAGAAAGTTTGTTTTTCGATTCAAAACAATCTTTTAACGTTATGAGGAGTTCAAATAACGTGTTTTTTAGTTGGTTTGGATCGAATCTTCCACTATGTATCTTTTCACCAAATTGTAAAAACACTAAAAGAGTTTTCTTTTCGATTCATAGCAATATTTTTACGCTTTGAGGAGTTCAAATAACGTGTTTTTAGATCATTTGTATCGTATCTTTTACTACATAACTTTTCACCAAAATTTACAAACACTAAGAAAGTTTGTTTTTCGATTCAAAACAATATTTTAACGTTATGAGGAGTTCAAATAACGGGTTTTTTAGATGGTTTGGTTCGAATCTTTGACTTCGTAACTTTTCACCAAATTGTAAAAACACTAAGAGAGTTTTTTCTTTTCGATTCATAGCAATATTTTTACGATTTAAGGAGTTCAAATAACACGTTTTTAGATCATTTGCATCGTATCTTTCACTACATAAAATTTCACCAAATTTTACAGAAACTAAGAAATTTTGTTTTTCGATTCAAAACAATCTTTTAACGTTCTGAGGAGTTCAAATAACGTGTTTTTGAGATGGTTTGGAACGAATCTTTCCCTACGTAACTTTTCACCAAATTGTAAAAACACTAAGAGAGTTTTCTTTTCGATTCATAGCAATCTTTTTACGCTTTGAGGAGTTCAAATATCTTGTTTTTAGATCATTTGTATCATATTTTTTACAACATAACTTTTCATCAAATTTCACAAAGACTAAGAAAGTTTGTTTTTCGAATCAAAACAATCTCTTAACGCTCTAAAGAGTTCAAATAACGTCTTTTTGAGAGGGTTTGGATCGAATCTTTAATTACGTAACTTTTCACCAAATTGTACAAACACTAAGAAAGTTTTCTTTTCGATTCAGAGCAATCTTTTTTCGCTTTGAGGAGTTCAAATAACGTGTTTTTGGATCATTTGTCTCGTATCATTAACTACATAACTTTTCACCAATTTTTACAAACACTAAGAAAGTTTGTTTTTGATTCAAAACAATCTTTTAATGTTCTGAGGAGTTCAAATAACGTGTTTTTGAGATGGTTTGGAACGAATCTTGCACTACGTAACTTTTCACCAAATTGTACAAACACTAAGAGAGTTTTCTTTTCGATTCATAGCAATCTTTTTACGTTTTGAGGAGTTCAAATAGCTTGTTTTTAGATCATTTGTATCCTATTTTTTACAACATAACTTTTCATCAAATTTTACAAACACTAAGAAAGTTTGTTTTTCTATTCAAAACAATATTTTAACGCTATGATGAGTTCAAATAACGCGTTTTTTAGTTGGTTTGGATCGAATCTTTAACTACTTAACTTTTCACCAAATTGTACAAACACTATGAAAGTTTTCTTTTTGATTCAAAGCAATCTTTTTACGCTTTGAGGAGTTCAAATAACGTGTTTTTAGATCATTTGTATCGTATCTTTTACTACATAACTGTTCACCTAATTTTACAAACACTAAGAAGGTTTGTTTTTCGATTCAAATCAATCTTTTAACGTTATGTGGAGTTCAAATAACGTGTTTTTTAGATTGTTTGGATCTAATCTTTCACTACGTATCTTTTCACCAATTTGTAAAAACACTGAGAGAGTTTTCTTTTCGATTCAGAGCAATCTTTTTACGCTTTGAGGAGTTCAAATAACCAGTTTTTAGATCATTTGTATCGTATGTTTTACTACATAACTTTTCACCAATTTTACAAAGAAAGTTTGTTTTTCGATTCAAAACAATCTTTTAACGTTCTGAGGAGTTCAAACAACGTGTTTATTATATGGTTTGGATCAAATCTTTTACTACGTAACTTTTCACCAAATTGTGGAAACACGAAGAGAGTTTTCTTTTCCATTCATAGCAATCTTTTTACGCTTTGAGGAGTTCAAATAACGTGTTTTTAGATCATATGATTCGTATGTTTTACTACATAACTTTTCACCAAATTTTACAAATACTAAGAAAGTTTGTTTTTCGATTCAAAACAATCTTTTAACGTTCCGCGGAGTTCAAATAACGTGTTTTTAAGATGGTTTGGATCGAATCTTTCATTACGTAAATTTTCACCAAATTGTACAAACACTAGGAAAATTTTCTTTTCGATTCATTGCAATCTTTTTACGCTTTGAGGAGTTCAAATAACGTGTTTTTAGATCATTTGTATTGTATCTTTTGCTACATAACTTTTCACCATATTTTACAGAAACTAAGAAAGTTTGTTTTTCGATTCAAAACAATCTTTTAACGTTCTGAGGAGTTCAAATAACGTGTTTTTTAGTTGGTTTGGATCGAATCTTTCCCTACGTAACTTTTCACCAAATTGTAAAAACACTAAGAGAGTTTTCTTTTCGATTCATAGCAATCTTTTTACGCTTTGAGGAGTTCAAATATCTTGTTTTTAGATCATTTGTATCGTATTTTTTACAACATAACTTTTCATCAAATTTCACAAAGACTAAGAAAGTTTGTTTTTCGAATCAAAACAATCTCTTAACGCTCTAAAGAGTTCAAATAACGTCTTTTTGAGAGGGTTTGGATCGAATCTTTAATTACGTAACATTTCACCAAATTGTACAAACACTAAGAAAGTTTTCTTTTCGATTCAGAGGAATCTTTTTACGTTTTGAGGAGTTCAAATAACGTGTTTTTGGATCATTTGTCTCGTATCATTAACTACATAACTTTTCACCAAATTTTACAAACACTAAGAAAGTTTGTTTTTGATTCAAAACAATCTTTTAATGTTCTGAGGAGTTCAAATAACGTGTTTTTGAGATGGTTTGGAACGAATCTTGCACTACGTTACTTTTCACCAAATTGTACAAACACTAAGAGAGTTTTCTTTTCGATTCATAGCAATCTTTTTACGTTTTGAGGAGTTCAAATAGCTTGTTTTTAGATCATTTGTATCCTATTTTATACAACATAACTTTTTATCAAATTTTACAAACACTAAGAAAGTTTGTTTTTCTATTCAAAACAATATTTTAACGCTATGAGGAGTTCAAATAACGTGTTTTTTAGTTGGTTTGGATCGAATCTTTAACTACGTAACTTTTCACCAAATTGTACAAACACTATGAAAGTTTTCTTTTCGATTCAAAGCAATCTTTTTACGCTTTGAGGAGTTCAAATAACGTATTTTTAGATCATTTGTATCGTATCTTTTACTACATAACTATTCACCAAATTTTACAAACACTAAGAAGGTTTGTTTTTCGATTCAAATCAATCTTTTAACGTTATTTGGAGTTCAAATAACGTGTTTTTTAGATTGTTTGGATCTAATCTTTCACTACGTATCTTTTCACCAATTTGTAAAAACACTGAGAGAGTTTTCTTTTCGATTCAGAGCAATCTTTTTACGCTTTGAGGAGTTCAAATAACGTGTTTTTAGATCATTTGTTTCGTATGTTTTACTACATTACTTTTCACCAAATTTTACAAATACTAAGAGAGTTTGTTTTTCGATTCAAAACAATCTTTTAACGTTCCGCGGAGTTCAAATAACGTGTTTTTAAGATGGTTTGGATCGAATCTTTCATTACGTAAATTTTCACCAAATTGTACAAACACTAAGAAAGTTTGTATTTCGATTCAAAACAATCTTTTAACGTTTTGAGGAGTTCAAATAACGTGTCCTTTAGATGGTTTGGATCGAATCTTTCACAACGTAACTTTGCACCAAATTGTAAAAAGACTAAGAGAGTTTTCTTTTCGATTCATAGCAATCTTTTTACGCATTAAGGAGTTCAAATAATTTGTTTTTAGATCATTTGCATCATATCTTTTACTACATAACTTTTCACCAAATTTTACAAACACTAAGAAAGTTTGTTTTTCGATTCAAAACAATCTTTTAACGTTCTGAGGAGTTCAAATAATGTGTTTTTTAGTTGGTTTGGATTGAATCTTTCAATACGTATCTTTTCACCAAATTGTAAAAACACTTAAAGAGTTTTCTTTTCGATTCATAGCAATATTTTTACGCTTTGAGGAGTTCAAATAACGTGTTTTTAGATCATTTGTATAGTATCTTATACTACATAACTTTTCACCAAATTTTACAAACACTAAGAAAGTTTGTTTTTCGATTCAAAACAATATTTTAACGTTCCGAGGAGTTCAAATAACGGGTTTTTTAGATGGTTTGGTTCGAATATTTGACTACGTAACTTTTCACCAAATTGTAAAAACACTAAGGGAGTTTTCATTTCGATTCATAGCAATCTTTTTACGTTTTAAGGAGTTCAAATAACTCGTTTTTAGATCATTTGCATCGTATCTTTTACTACAAAACTTTCCACCAAAATTTTCAAACACTAAGAAGGTTTGTTTTTCTATTCAATACAATCTTTTAACGTTATGAGAAGTTCAAATAACGTGTTTTTTAGTCAGTTTGGATCGAATATTTAACTACGTATCTTTTCACCAAATTGGAAAAACACTAAAAGAGTTTTCTTTTCGATTCATAGCAATCTTTTTACGCTATGAGGAGTTCAAATAAAGTGTTTTTAGATCATTTGTATCGTATCTTTTACTACATAACTATTCACCAAATTTTACAAATACTAAGAAAGTTTGTTTTTCAATTCAAAACTATCTTTTAACGTTCCGAGGAGTTCGAAATAACGTGTATTTGAGATGATTTGGATCGAATCTTTCACTACGTAACTTTTCACCAAATTGTACAATCACCAAATTGTAAAAACACGGAGAGAGTTTTCTTTTTGATTCATAGCAATCTTTTTACGCTTTGAGGAGTTCTAATAACGTGTTTTTAGATCATTTGAATCGTATCTTTTACTACATAACTTTTCTCCAAATTTTACAAACAGTAAGAAAGTTTGTTTTTCGATTCAAAACAATCTTTTAACGTTATGAGGAGTTCAAATAACGTGTTTTTTAGATGGTTTGGATCGAATCTTTCACTTCGTAACTTTTCACCAAATTGTAAAAACACTAAGAGAGTTTTCTTTTCGATTCATAGCAACCTTTTTACGCATTAAGGAGTTCAAATAATTTGTTTTTAGATCATTTGCATCGTATCTTTTACTACATAACTTTTCACCAAATTTTACAAACACTAAGAAAGTTTGTTTTTCGATTCAAAACAATCTTTTAACGTTCTGAGGAGTTCAAATAACGTGTTTTTTACTTGGTTTGGATCGAATCTTCCACTACGTATCTTTTCACCAAATTGTAAAAACACTAAAAGAGTTTTCTTTTCGATTCATAGCAATCTTTTTACGCTTTGAGGAGTTCAAATAACGTGTTTTTAGATCATTTGTACCGTATCTTTTACTACACAACCTTTCACCAAATTTTACAAACACTAAGAAAGTTTGTTTTTCGATTCAAAATAATCTTTTAACGTTATGAGGAGTTCAAATAACGTGTTTTTTAGTTGGTTTGGACCGAATCTTTAACTACGTATGTTTTCACCAAATTGTAAAAACACTAAAAGAGTTTTCTTTTCGATTCATAGCAATCTTTTTACGCTTTGAGGAGTTCAAATAACGTGTTTTTAGATCATTTGTATCGTATCTTTTACTTCATAACTATTCACCCAATTTTACAAACACTAAGAAAGTTTGTTTTTCGATTAAAAACTATCTTTTAACGTTCCGAGCAGTTCGAAATAACATGTTTTTGAGATGGTTTGGATCGAATCTTGCACTACGTAACTTTTCACCAAATTGTACAAACACCAAGAAAGTTTTCTTTACGATTCATAGAAATTTTTTTACGCTGTGAGAAGTTGAATTTACCTGTTTTTAGATCATTTGTTTCGTATCTAAGTACATAACTTTTCACCAAATTTTACAAACATTAAGAAAGTAAGTTTTTCGATTCAAAACAGTCATTTATTGTTCAGACGAGTTCAAATAACGTGTTTTTGGGATGGTTAGGTTCGAATCTTTCACTACGTAACTTTTCACTAAATTGTAAAAACACTAAGAGTGTTTTCTTTTCGAATCATAGTAATCTTTTTACGCTTTGAGGAGTTCAAATAACGTGTTTTTAGATCATTTGTATCGTATTTTTTACAACATAACTTTTCATCAAATTTTACAACCACCAAGAAAGCTTGTTTTTCGAATCAAAACAATCTTGTAACGCTCTAAAAAGTTCAAATAATGTCTTTTTGGAGGGCTTGGATCGAATCTTTAACTACGTAACTTTTAACCATATTGTACGAACACTAAGAAAGTTTTATTTTCGAGTCATAGCAATCTTTTTACGCTTTGAGGAGTTCAAATAACGTGTTTTTGGATCATTTGTATTGTATCTTTTACTACATAACATTTCACCAATTTTTACAAAAACTAAGAAAGTTTGTTTTTCGATTCAAAACAATCTTTTAACGTTCTCAGGAGTTCAAATAACGTGTTTTTGAGATGGTTTGGAACGAATCTTGCACTACGTAACTTTTCACCAAATTGTACAAACACTTAGAGAGTTTTCTTTTCGATTCATAGCAATCTTTTTACGCTTTGAGGAGTTCAAATAACTTGTTTTTAGATCATTTGTATCGTATTTTTTACAACATAACTTTTCATCAAATTTTACAAAGACTAAGAAAGTTTATTTTTCGAATCAAAACAATCTTTTAACGCTTTAAAGACTTCAAATAACTTCTTTTTGAGAGGGTTTGGATCGAATCTTTCACTACGTAACTTTTCACCAAATTGTAAAAACACCAAGAAAGTTTTCTTTTCGATTCATAGCAATCTTTTTACGGTTTGAGGAGTTCAAATAACGTGTTTTAGATCATTTGTATCGTATTTTTTTCTACATAAACTTTGACCAAATTTTACAAACACTAAGAAAGTTTGTTTTTCGATTCAAAACAATCATTTAACGTTATGAGGAGTTCAAATAACGGGTTTTTTAGATGGTTTGGTTCGAATCTTTCACTAAGTAACTTTTCACCAATTTGTAAAAACACTAAGAGAGTTTTCTTTTCGATTCAAAGCAATCTTTTTACGTTTTAAGGAGTTCAAATAACTTGTTTTTAGATCATTTGCATCGTATCTTTTACTACATAACTTTTCACCAAATTGTACAAACACAAAGAAAGTTTGATTTGCTATTCAAAACAATCTTTTAACGTTATTTGGAGTTCAAATAACGTGTTTTTTAGTTGGTTTGGATCGAATCTTTCACTACGTATCTCTTTTCACCAAATTGTAAAAACACTAAAAGAGTTTTCTTTTCGATTCGTAGCAATCTTTTTACGCTTTGAGGAGTTCAAATAACGTGTTTTTAGATCATTTGTATCGTATATTTTACTACATAACATTTCACCAAATTTAACAAAAACTAAGAAAGTTTGTTTTTCGATTCAAAACAATCTTTTAACGTTCTGAGGAGTTCAAATAACCTGTTTTTGAGATGGTTTGGAACGAATCTTGCACTACGTAACTTTTCACCAAATTGTACAAATACTAAGAGAGTTTTCTTTTCGATTCATAGCAATCTTTTTACTCTTTGAGGAGTTCAAATAACTTGTTTTTAGATCATTTGTATCGTATTTTTTACAACATAACTTTTGATCAAATTTTACAAAGGCTAAGAAAGTTTGTTTTTCGAATCAAAACAATCTTTTAACGCTCTAAAGACTTCAAATAACGTCTTTTTGAGAGGGTTTGGATCGAATCTTTAACAACGTAACTTTTCACCAAATTGAACAAACACTAAGAAAGTTTTCTTTTCGATTCATAGCAATCTTTTTACGCTTTGAGGTGTTCAAATAATGTGTTTTTAGAGCATTTGTATCGTATCTTTTACCACAAAACTTTTCACCTAATTTTACAATCACTAAGAAAGTTTTTTTTTCGATTCAAAACAGTCTTTTAACGTTCTGTGGAGTCCAAATAACGTGTTTTTTTAGATGGTTTGGATCGAATATTTCACTACGTAACTTTTCACCAAATTGTAAAAACACTAAGAGAATTTTCTTTTTGATTCATAGCAACCTTTTTACGCATTAAGGAGTTCAAATAACTTGTTTTTAGATCATTTGTATCGTATTTTTTACAACATAACTTTTCATCAAATTTTACAAAGACTAAGAAAGTTTATTTTTCGAATCAAAACTATCTTTTAACGCTTTAAAGACTTCAAATAACTTCGTTTTGAGAGGGTTTGGATCGAATCTTTCACTACGTAACTTTTCACCAAATTGTAAAAACACCAACAAAGTTTTCTTTTCGATTCATAGCAATCTTTTTACGGTTTGAGGAGTTCAAATAACGTGTTTTAGATCATTTGTATCGTATTTTTTTCTACATAAATTTTCACCAAATTTTACAAACACTAAGAAAGTTTGTTTTTCGATTCAAAACAATCTTTTAACGTTATGAGGAGTTCAAATAACGGGTTTTTTAGATGGTTTGGTTCGAATCTTTCACTAAGTAACTTTTCACCAATTTTTAAAAACACTAAGAGAGTTTTCTTTTCGATTCAAAGCAATCTTTTTACGTTTTAAGGTGTTCAAATAACTTGTTTTTTGATCATTTGCATCGTTTCTTTTAATTCATAACTTTTCACCAAATTTTACAAACACTAAGATAGTTTGATTTTATATACAAAACAATCTTTTAACGTTATGAGGAGTTCAAATAACGTGTTTTTTAGTTGGTTTGGATCGAATCTTTCATTACGTATCTCTTTTCACCAAATTGTAAAAACACTAAAAGTGTTTTCTTTTCGATTAATACCAATCTTTTTACGTTTTGAGGAGTTCAAATAACGTGTTTTTAGATCATTTGTATCGTATCTTTTACTACATAACTATTCACCAAATTTTAAAAACACTAAAAAATTTTGTTTTTTGATTCAAAACAATATTTTAACGTTCCGAGGAGTTCAAAATAACGTGTTCTTTAGATGGTTTGGATCGAATCTTTCACAACGTAACTTTGCACCAAATTGTAAAAAGACTAAGAGAGTTTTCTTTTCGATTCATAGCAATCTTTTTACGCTTTGAGGAGTTCAAATAATTTGTTTTTAGATCATTTGCATCGTATCTTTTACTACATAACTTTTCACCAAATTTTACATACACTAAGAAAGTTTGTTTTTCGATTCAAAACAATCTTTTAACGTTCTGAGGAGTTCAAATAATGTGTTTTTTAGTTGGTTTGGATTGAATCTTTCAATACGTATCTTTTCACCAAATTGTAAAAACACTTAAAGAGTTTTCTTTTCGATTCATAGCAATATTTTTACGCTTTGAGGAGTTCAAATAACATGTTTTTGGATCATTTGTATAGTATCTTATACTACATAACTTTTCACCAAATTTTACAAACACTAAGAAAGTTTGTTTTTCGATTCAAAACAATATTTTAACGTTCCGAGGAGTTCAAATAACGGGTTTTTTAGATGGTTTGGTTCGAATCTTTGACTACGTAACTTTTCACCAAATTGTAAAAACACTAAGGGAGTTTTCATTTCGATTCATAGCAATCTTTTTACGTTTTAAGGAGTTCAAATAACTCGTTTTTAGATCAGTTGCATCGTATCTTTTACTACAAAACTTTCCACCAAAATTTTCAAACACTAAGAAAGTTTGTTTTTCTATTCAATACAATCTTTTAACGTTATGAGAAGTTCAAATAACGTGTTTTTTAGTCAGTTTGGATCGAATATTTAACTACGTATCTTTTCACCAAATTGGAAAAACACTAAAAGAGTTTTCTTTTCGATTCATAGCAATCTTTTTACGCTATGAGGAGTTCAAATAAAGTGTTTTTAGATCATTTGTATCGTATCTTTTACTACATAACTATTCACCAAATTTTACAAACACGAAGAAAGTTTGTTTTTCAATTCAAAACTATCTTTTAACGTTCCGAGGAGTTCGAAATAACGTGTATTTGAGATGATTTGGATCGAATCTTTCACTACGTAACTTTTCACCAAATTGTACAATCACCAAATTGTAAAAACACGGAGATAGTTTTCTTTTTGATTCATAGCAATCTTTTTACGCTTTGAGGAGTTCTAATAACGTGTTTTTAGATCATTTGAATCGTATCTTTTACTACATAACTTTTCTCCAAATTTTACAAACAGTAAGAAAGTTTGTTTTTCGATTCAAAACAATCTTTTAACGTTATGAGGAGTTCAAATAACGTGTTTTTTAGATGGTTTGGATCGAATCTTTCACTTCGTAACTTTTCACCAAATTGTAAAAACACTAAGAGAGTTTTCTTTTCGATTCATAGCAACCTTTTTACGCATTAAGGAGTTGAAATAATTTGTTTTTAGATCATTTGCATCGTATCTTTTACTACATAACTTTTCACCAAATTTTACAAACACTAAGAAAGTTTGTTTTTCGATTCAAAACAATCTTTTAACGTTCTGAGGAGTTCAAATAACGTGTTTTTTACTTGGTTTGGATCGAATCTTCCACTACGTATCTTTTCACCAAATTGTAAAAACACTAAAAGAGTTTTCTTTTCGATTCATAGCAATCTTTTTACGCTTTGAGGAGTTCAAATAACGTGTTTTTAGATCATTTGTACCGTATCTTTTACTACACAACCTTTCACCAAATTTTACAAACACTAAGAAACTTTGTTTTTCGATTCAAAACAATCTTTTAACGTTCTGAGGAGTTCAAATAACGGGTTTTTTAGATGGTTTGGTTCGAATCTTTCACTACGTAACTTTTCACCGAATTGTAAAAACACTAAGAGAGTTTTCTTTTCGATTCATAGCAATCTTTTTACGTTTTAAGGAGTTCAAATAACTTGTTTTTAGCTCATTTGCATCGTATCTTTTACTACATAACTTTTCACAAAATTTTACAAACACTAAGAAAGTTTGTTTTTCTATTCAAAATAATGTTTTAACGTTATGAGGAGTTCAAATAACGTGTTTTTTAGTTGGTTTGGACCGAATCTTTAATTACGTATGTTTTCACCAAATTGTAAAAACACTAAAAGAGTTTTCTTTTCGATTCATAGCAATCTTTTTACGCTTTGAGGAGTTCAAATAACGTGTTTTTAGATCATTTGTATCGTACCTTTTACTTCATAACTATTCACCCAATTTTACAAACACTAAGAAAGTTTGTTCTTCGATTAAAAACTATCTTTTAACGTTCCGAGCAGTTCGAAATAACATGTTTTTGAGATGGTTTGGATCGAATCTTGCACTACGTTACTTTTCACCAAATTGTACAAACAACAAGAAAGTTTTCTTTACGATTCATAGAATTTTTTTTACGCTGTGAGAAGTTGAATTAACTTGTTTTTAGATCATTTGTTTCGTATCTAAGTACATAACTTTTCACCAAATTTTACAAACATTAAGAAAGTAAGTTTTTCGATTCAAAACAGTCATTTAATGTTCAGACGAGTTCAAATAACGTGTTTTTGGGATGGTTAGGATCGAATCTTTCACTACGTAACTTTTCACTAAATTGTAAAAACACTAAGAGTGTTTTCTTTTCGAATCATAGTAATCTTTTTACGCTTTGAGGAGTTCAAATAAAGTGTTTTTAGATCATTTGTATCGTATTTTTTACAACATAACTTTTCATCAAATTTTACAACCACCAAGAAAGCTTGTTTTTCGAATCAAAACAATCTTGTAACGCTCTAAAAAGTTCAAATAATGTCTTTTTGGAGGGCTTGGATCGAATCTTTAACTACGTAACTTTTAACCATATTGTACGAACACTAAGAAAGTTTTATTTTCGAGTCATAGCAATCTTTTTACGCTTTGAGGAGTTCAAATAACGTGTTTTTGGATCATTTGTATTGTATCTTTTACTACATAACATTTCACCAATTTTTACAAAAACTAAGAAAGTTTGTTTTTCGATTCAAAACAATCTTTTAACGTTCTCAGGAGTTCAAATAACGTGTTTTTGAGATGGTTTGGAACGAATCTTGCACTACGTAACTTTTCACCAAATTGTACAAACACTTAGAGAGTTTTCTTTTCGATTCATAGCAATCTTTTTACGCTTTGAGGAGTTCAAATAACTTGTTTTTAGATCATTTGTATCGTATTTTTTACAACATAACTTTTCATCAAATTTTACAAAGACTAAGAAAGTTTATTTTTCGAATCAAAACAATCTTTTAACGCTTTAAAGACTTCAAATAACTTCTTTTTGAGAGGGTTTGGATCAAATCTTTCACTACGTAACTTTTCACCAAATTGTAAAAACACCAAGAAAGTTTTCTTTTCGATTCATAGCAATCTTTTTACGGTTTGAGTGGTTCAAATAACGTGTTTTAGATCATTTGTATCGTATTTTTTTCTACATAAACTTTCACCAAATTTTACAAACACTAAGAAAGTTTATTTTTCGATTCAAAACAATCTTTTAACGTTATGAGGAGTTCAAATAACGGGTTTTTTAGATGGTTTGGTTCGAATCTTTCACTAAGTAACTTTTCACCAATTTGTAAAAACACTAAGAGAGTTTTCTTTTCGATTCAAAGCAATCTTTTTACGTTTTAAGGAGTTCAAATAACTTGTTATTAGATCATTTGCATCGTATCTTTTACTACATAACTTTTCACCAAATTGTACAAACACTAAGAAAGTTTGATTTTCTATTCAAAACAATCTTTTAACGTTATTTGGAGTTCAAATAACGTGTTTTTTAGTTGGTTTGGATCGAATCTTTCACTACGTATCTCTTTTCACCAAATTGTAAAAACACTAAAAGAGTTTTCTTTTCGATTCGTAGCAATCTTTTTACGCTTTGAGGAGTTCAAATAACGTGTTTTTAGATCATTTGTATCGTATATTTTACTACATAACATTTCACCAAATTTAACAAAAACTAAGAAAGTTTGTTTTTCGATTCAAAACAATCTTTTAACGTTCTGAGGAGTTCAAATAACCTGTTTTTGAGATGGTTTGGAACGAATCTTGCACTACGTAACTTTTCACCAAATTGTACAAATACTAAGAGAGTTTTCTTTTCGATTCATAGCAATCTTTTTACTCTTTGAGGAGTTCAAATAACTTGTTTTTAGATCATTTGTATCGTATTTTTTACAACATAACTTTTGATCAAATTTTACAAAGGCTAAGAAAATTTGTTTTTCGAATCAAAACAATCTTTTAACGCTCTAAAGACTTCAAATAACGTCTTTTTGAGAGGGTTTGGATCGAATCTTTAACTACGTAACTTTTCACCAAATTGAACAAACACTAAGAAAGTTTTCTTTTCGATTCATAGCAATCTTTTTACGCTTTGAGGTGTTCAAATAATGTGTTTTTAGAACATTTGTATCGTATCTTTTACTACAAAACTTTTCACCTAATTTTACAATCACTAAGAAAGTTTTTTTTTCGATTCAAAACAATCTTTTAACGTTCTGTGGAGTCCAAATAACGTGTTTTTTTAGATGGTTTGGATCGAATATTTCACTACGTAACTTTTCACCAAATTGTAAAAACACTAAGAGAATTTTCTTTTTGATTCATAGCAACCTTTTTACGCATTAAGGAGTTCAAATAACTTGTTTTTAGATCATTTGTATCGTATTTTTTACAACATAACTTTTCATCAAATTTTACAAAGACTAAGAAAGTTTATTTTTCGAATCAAAACAATCTTTTAACGCTTTAAAGACTTCAAATAACTTCGTTTTGAGAGGGTTTGGATCGAATCTTTCACTACGTAAATTTTCACCAAATTGTAAAAACACCAACAAAGTTTTCTTTTCGATTCATAGCAATCTTTTTACGGTTTGAGGAGTTCAAATAACGTGTTTTAGATCATTTGTATCGTATTTTTTTCTACATAAATTTTCACCAAATTTTACAAACACTAAGAAAGTTTGTTTTTCGATTCAAAACAATCTTTTAACGTTATGAGGAGTTCAAATAACGGGTTTTTTAGATGGTTTGGTTCGAATCTTTCACTAAGTAACTTTTCACCAATTTTTAAAAACACAGAGAGAGTTTTCTTTTCGATTCAAAGCAATCTTTTTACGTTTTAAGGAGTTCAAATAACTTGTTTTTTGATCATTTGCATCGTTTCTTTTAATTCATAACTTTTCACCAAATTTTACAAACACTAAGATAGTTTGATTTTCTATACAAAACAATCTTTTAACGTTATGAGGAGTTCAAATAACGTGTTTTTTAGTTGGTTTGGATCGAATCTTTCACTACGTATCTCTTTTCACCAAATTGTAAAAACACTAAAAGTGTTTTCTTTTCGATTAATACCAATCTTTTTACGTTTTGAGGAGTTCAAATAACGTGTTTTTAGATCATTTGTATCGTATCTTTTACTACATAACTATTCACCAAATTTTAAAAACACTAAAAAATTTTGTTTTTTGATTCAAAACAATATTTTAACGTTCCGAGGAGTTCAAAATAACGTGTTTTTGAGATGGTTTGGATGGAATCTTGCCTTACGTAACTTTTCACCAAATTGTAAAAACACTAAGAGAGTTTTCTTTTCGATTCATAGCAATCTTTTTACGCTTTGAGGAGTTCAAATAACTTGTTTTTAGATCATTTGTATCATATTTTTCACAACATAACTTTTCATCAAATTTCACAAAGACTAAGAAAGTTTGTTTTTCTAATCAAAACAATCTTTTAACGCTCTAATGAGTTCAAATAACGTCTTTTTGAGAGGGTTTGGATCGAATCTTTAACTACGTAACTTTTCACCAAATTGTACAAACACTAAGAAAGTTTTCTTTTCGATTCATAGCAATCTTTTTACGCTTTGAGGAGTTCAAATAGCTTGTTTTTAGATCATTTGTATCCTATTTTTTACAACATAACTTTTCACCAAATTTTACAAACACTAAGAAAGTTTTTTTTTCTATTCAAAACAATCTTTTAACGCTATGAAGAGTTCAAATAACGTGTTTTTTTAGATTGTTTGGATTTAATCTTTCACTACGTATCTTTTCACCAAATTGTAAATACACTGAGAGAGTTTTCTTTTCGATTCAGAGCAATCTTTTTACGCTTTGAGGAGTTCAAATAACCTATTTTTAGATCATTTGTATCGTATCTTTTACTGCATAACTTTTCACCAAATTTTACAAAGAGGTTTGTTTTTCGATTCAAAACAATCTTTTAACGTTCTGAGGAGTTCAAATAACGTGTTTATTATATGGTTTGGATCAAATCTTTTACTACGTAACTTTTCACCAAATTGTACAAACGCTAAGAGAGTTTTCTTTTCGATTCATAGAAATCTTTTTACGCTTTGAGGAGTTCAAATAACTTGTTTTTAGATCATTTGTATCGTATTTTTTACAACATAACTTTTCATCATATTTTACAAAGACTAAGAAAGTTTATTTTACGAATCAAAACAATCTTTTAACGCTTTAAAGACTTCAAATAACTTCGTTTTGAGAGGGTTTGGATCGAATCTTTCACTACGTAAATATTCACCAAATTGTAAAAACACCAACAAAGTTTACTTTTCGATTCATAGCAATCTTTTTACGGTTTGAGGAGTTCAAATAACGTGTTTTAGATCATTTGTATCGTATTTTTTTCAACATAAATTTTCACCAAATTTTACAAACACTAAGAAAGTTTGTTTTTCGATTCAAAACAATCTTTTAACGTTATGAGGAGTTCAAATAACAGGTTTTTTAGATGGTTTGGTTCGAATCTTTCACTAAGTAACTTTTCACCAATTTTTAAAAACACTAAGAGAGTTTTCTTTTCGATTCAAAGCAATCTTTTTACGTTTTAAGGAGTTCAAATAACTTGTTTTTTGATCATTTGCATCGTATCTTTTAATTCATAACTTTTCACCAAATTTTACAAACACTAAGATAGTTTGATTTTCTATACAAAACAATCTTTTAACGTTATGAGGAGTTCAAATAACGTGTTTTTTAGTTGGTTTGGATCGAATCTTTCACTACGTATCTCTTTTCACCAAATTGTAAAAACACTAAAAGTGTTTTCTTTTCGATAAATACCAATCTTTTTACGTTTTGAGGAGTTCAAATAACGTGTTTTTAGATCATTTGTATCGTATCTTTTACTACATAACTATTCACCAAATTTTAAAAACACTAAAAAATTTTATTTTTTGATTCAAAACAATATTTTAACGTTCCGAGGAGTCCAAAATAATGTGTTTTCGAGATGGTTTGGATGGAATCTTGCACTACGTAACTTTTCACCAAATTGTACAAACACTAAGAAAGTTTTCTTTTCGATTCATGGAAATCTTTTTACGCTTTGAGGAGTTGAATTAACTTGTTTTTATATCATTTGTTTCGTATGTTTTACAATATAACTTTGCACCAAATTGTACAAACATTAAGAAAGTAAGTTTTCCGATTCAAAACAGTCTTTTAATGTTCAGACGAGTTCAAATAACGCGTTTTTGGGATGGTTTGGATCGAATCTTTCCTTACGTAACTTTTCACCAAATTGTAAATAACGTGTTTTTTACAATTTTACAAACACTAAGAAAGTGTTTTTTTCTATTCAAAACAATCTTTTAACGCTATGAAGAGTTCAAATAACGTGTTTTTTTAGATTGTTTGGATTTAATCTTTCACTACGTATCTTTTCACCAAATTGTAAATACACTGAGAGAGTTTTCTTTTCGATTCAGAGCAATCTTTTTACGCTTTGAGGAGTTCAAATAACCTATTTTTAGATCATTTGTATCGTATCTTTTACTACATAACTTTTCACCAAATTTTACAAAGAGGTTTGTTTTTCGATTCAAAACAATCTTTTAACGTTCTAAGGAGTTCAAATAACGTGTTTATTATATGGTTTGGATCAAATCTTTTACTACGTAACTTTTCACCAAATTGTACAAACGCTAAGAGAGTTTTCTTTTCGATTTATAGAAATCTTTTTACGCTTTGAGGAGTTCAAATAACTTGTTTTTAGATCATTTGTATCGTATTTTTGACACCATAACTTTTCATCAAATTTTACAAAGTCTAAGAAAGTTTAGTTTTCGAATCAAAACAATCTTTTAACGCTCTAAAGACTTCAAATAACGTCTATTTGAGAGGGTTCGGATCGAATATTTAACTACGTAATTTTTCACCAAATTGTACAAACACTAAGAAAGATTTCTTTTCGATTCATAGCAATCTTTTTACGCTTTGAGGAGTTCAAATAACGTGTTTTTAGATCATTTGTATCGTATCTTTTACTACATAACTTTTCACCAAATTTTACAAACACTAAGAAAGTTTGTTTTTCGATTCAAAACAATCTTTTAACGTTCTGAGGAGTTCAAATAACGGGTTTTTTAGATGGTTTGGTTCGAATCTTTCACTAAGTAACTTTTCACCAATTTGTAAAAACACTAAGAGAGTTTTCTTTTCGATTCAAAGCAATCTTTTTACGTTTTAAGGAGTTCAAATAACTTGTTTTTAGATCATTTGCATCGTATCTTTTACTACATAACTTTTCACCAAATTGTACAAACACTAAGAAAGTTTGATTTTCTATTCAAAACAATCTTTTAACGTTATTAGGAGTTCAAATAACGTGTTTTTTAGTTGGTTTGGATCGAATCTTTCACTACGTATCTCTTTTCACCAAATTGTAAAAACACTAAAAGAGTTTTCTTTTCGATTCGTAGCAATCTTTTTACGCTTTGAGGAGTTCAAATAACGTGTTTTTAGATCATTTGTATCGTATCTTTTACTACATAACTATTCACCAAATTTTAAAAACACTAAAAAATTTTGTTTTTTGATTCAAAATAATATTTTAACATTCCGAGGAGTTCAAAATAACGTGTTTTTGAGATGGTTTGGATGGAATCTTGCCTTACGTAACTTTTCACCAAATTGTAAAAACACTAAGAGAGTTTTCTTTTCGATTCATAGGAATCTTTTTACGCTTTGAGGCGTTCAAATAACTTGTTTTTAGGTCATTTGTATCATATTTTTTACAACATAACTTTTCATCAAATTTCACAAAGACTAAGAAAGTATGTTTTTCTAATCAAAACAATCTTTTAACGTTCTAATGAGTTCAAATAACGTCTTTTTGAGAGGGTTTGGATCGAATCTTTAACTACGTAACTTTTCACCAAATTGTACAAACACTAAGAAAGTTTTCTTTTCGATTCAAAGCAATCTTTTTACGCTTTGAGGAGTTCAAATAGCTTGTTTTTAGATCATTTGTATCCTATTTTTTACAACATAACTTTTCACCAAATTTTACAAACACTAAGAAAGTTTTTTTTTCTATTCAAAACAATCTTTTAACGCTATGAAGAGTTCAAATAACGTGTTTTTTTAGATTGTTTGGATTTAATCTTTCACTACGTATCTTTTCACCAAATTGTAAATACACTGAGAGAGTTTTCTTTTCGATTCAGAGCAATCTTTTTACGCTTTGAGGAGTTCAAATAACCTATTTTTAGATCATTTGTATCGTATCTTTTACTACATAACTTTTCACCAAATTTTACAAAGAGGTTTGTTTTTCGATTCAAAACAATCTTTTAACGTTCTGAGGAGTTCAAATAACGTGTTTATTATATGGTTTGGATCAAATCTTTTACTACGTAACTTTTCACCAAATTGTACAAACGCTAAGAGAGTTTTCTTTTCGATTCATAGAAATCTTTTTACGCTTTGAGGAGTTCAAATAACTTGTTTTTAGATCATTTGTATCGTATTTTTTACAACATAACTTTTCATCAAATTTTACAAAGACTAAGAAAGTTTATTTTTCGAATCAAAACAAACTTTTAACGCTTTAAAGACTTCAAATAACTTCGTTTTGAGAGGGTTTGGATCGAATCTTTAACTACATAAATTTTCACCAAATTGTAAAAACACCAACAAAGTTTTCTTTTCGATTCATAGCAATCTTTTTACGGTTTGAGGAGTGCAAATAACATGTTTTAGATCATTTGTATCGTATTTTTTTCTACATAAATTTTCACCAAATATTACAAACACTAAGAATGTTTGTTTTTCGATTCAAAACAATCTTTTAACGTTATGAGGAGTTCAAATAACGGGTATTTTAGATGGTTTGGTTCGAATCTTTCACTAAGTAACTTTTCACCAATTTTTAAAAACACTAAGAGAGTTTTCTTTTCGATTCAAAGCAATCTTTTTACGTTTTAAGGAGTTCAAATAACTTGTTTTTTGATCATTTGCATCGTATCTTTTAATTCATAACTTTTCACCAAATTTTACAAACACTAAGATAGTTTGATTTTCTATACAAAACAATCTTTTAACGTTATGAGGAGTTCAAATAACGTGTTTTTTAGTTGGTTTGGATCGAATCTTTCACTACGTATCTCTTTTCACCAAATTGTAAAAACACTAAAAGTGTTTTCTTTTCGATTCGTAGCAATCTTTTTACGCTTTGAGGAGTTCAAATAACGTGTTTTTAGATCATTTGTATCGTATCTTTTACTACATAACATTTCACCAAATTTAACAAAAACTAAGAAAGTTTGTTTTTCGATTCAAAACAATCTTTTAACGTTCTGAGGAGTTCAAATAACCTGTCTTTGAGATGGTTTGGAACGAATCTTGCACTACGTAACTTTTCACCAAATTGTACAAATACTAAGAGAGTTTTCTTTTCGATTCATAGCAATCTTTTTACTCTTTGAGGAGTTCAAATAACTTGTTTTTAGATCATTTGTATCGTATTTTTTACAACATAACTTTTGATCAAATTTTACAAAGGCTAAGAAAGTTTGTTTTTCGAATCAAAACAATCTTTTAAGGCTCTAAAGACTTCAAATAACGTCTTTTTGAGAGGGTTTGGATCGAATCTTTAACTACGTAACTTTTCACCAAATTGAACAAACACTAAGAAAGTTTTCTTTTCGATTCATAGCAATCTTTTTACGCTTTGAGGTGTTCAAATAATGTGTTTTTAGAACATTTGTATCGTATCTTTTACTACAAAACTTTTCACCTAATTTTACAATCACTAAGAAAGTTTTTTACGATTCAAAACAATCTTTTAACGTTCTGTGGAGTCCAAATAAAGTGTTTTTTTAGATGGTTTGGATCGAATATTTCACTACGTAACTTTTCACCAAATTGTAAAAACACTAAGAGAATTTTCTTTTTGATTCATAGCAACCTTTTTACGCATTAAGGAGTTCAAATAACTTGTTTTTAGATCATTTGTATCGTATTTTTTACAACATAACTTTTCATCAAATTTTACAAAGACTAAGAAAGTTTATTTTTCGAATCAAAACAATCTTTTAACGCTTTAAAGACTTCAAATAACTTCGTTTTGAGAGGGTTTGGATCGAATCTTTCACTACGTAAATTTTCACCAAATTGTAAAAACACCAACAAAGTTTTCTTTTCGATTCATAGCAATCTTTTTACGGTTTGAGGAGTTCAAATAACGTGTTTTAGATCATTTGTATCGTATTTTTTTCTACATAAATTTTCACCAAATTTTACAAACACTAAGAAAGTTTGTTTTTCGATTCAAAACAATCTTTTAACGTTATGAGGAGTTCAAATAACGGGTTTTTTGGATGGTTTGGTTCGAATCTTTCACTAAGTAACTTTTCACCAATTTTTAAAAACACTAAGAGAGTTTTCTTTTCGATTCAAAGCAATCTTTTTACGTTTTAAGTAGTTCAAATAACTTGTTTTTTGATCATTTGCATCGTTTCTTTTAATTCATAACTTTTCACCAAATTTTACAAAAACTAAGATAGTTTGATTTTCTATACAAAACAATCTTTTAACGTTATGAGGAGTTCAAATAACGTGTTTTTTAGTTGGTTTGGATCGAATCTTTCACTACGTATCTCTTTTAACCAAATTGTAAAAACACTAAAAGTGTTTTCTTTTCGATTAATACCAATCTTTTTACGTTTTGAGGAGTTCAAATAACGTGTTTTTAGATCATTTGTATCGTATCTTTTACTACATAACTATTCACCAAATTTTAAAAACACTAAAAAATTTTGTTTTTTGATTCAAAACAATATTTTAACGTTCCGAGGAGTTCAAAATAACGTGTTTTTGAGATGGTATGGATGGAATCTTGCCTTACGTAACTTTTCACCAAATTGTAAAAACACTAAGAGAGTTTTCTTTTCGATTCATAGCAATCTTTTTACGCTTTGAGGAGTTCAAATAACTTGTTTTTAGATCATTTGTATCATATTTTTTACAACATAACTTTTCATCAAATTTCACAAAGACTAAGAAAGTTTGTTTTTCTAATCAAAACAATCTTTTAACGCTCTAATGAGTTCAAATAACGTCTTTTTGAGAGGGTTTGGATCGAATCTTTAACTACGTAACTTTTCACCAAATTGTACAAACACTAAGAAAGTTTTCTTTTCGATTCATAGCAATCTTTTTACGGTTTGAGGAGTTCAAATAACGTGTTTTTAGATCATTTGTATCGTATCTTTTACTACATAACTATTCACCAAATTTTAAAAACACTAAAAAATTTTGTTTTTTGATTCAAAACAATATTTTAACGTTCCGAGGAGTCCAAAATAATGTGTTTTCGAGATGGTTTGGATGGAATCTTGCACTACGTAACTTTTCACCAAATTGTACAAACACTAAGAAAGTTTTCTTTTCGATTCATGGAAATCTTTTTACGCTTTGAGGAGTTGAATTAACTTGTTTTTATATCATTTGTTTCGTATGTTTTACAATATAACTTTGCACCAAATTGTACAAACATTAAGAAAGTAAGTTTTCCGATTCAAAACAGTCTTTTAATGTTCAGACGAGTTCAAATAACGTGTTTTTGGGATGGTTTGGATCGAATCTTTCCTTACCTAACTTTTCACCAAATTGTAAATAACGTGTTTTTTAAAATTTTACAAACACTAAGAAAGTGTTTTTTTCTATTCAAAACAATCTTTTAACGCTATGAAGAGTTCAAATAACGTGTTTTTTTAGATTGTTTGGATTTAATCTTTCACTACGTATCTTTTCACCAAATTGTAAATACACTGAGAGAGTTTTCTTTTCGATTCAGAGCAATCTTTTTACGCTTTGAGGAGTTCAAATAACCTATTTTTAGATCATTTGTATCGTATCTTTTACTACATAACTTTTCACCAAATTTTACAAAGAGGTTTGTTTTTCGATTCAAAACAATCTTTTAACGTTATAAGGAGTTCAAATAACGTGTTTATTATATGGTTTGGATCAAATCTTTTACTACGTAACTTTTCACCAAATTGTACAAACGCTAAGAGAGTTTTCTTTTCGATTCATAGAAATCTTTTTTCGCTTTGAGGAGTTCAAATAACTTGTTTTTAGATCATTTGTATCGTATTTTTGACACCATAACTTTTCATCAAATTTTACAAAGACTAAGAAAGTTTATTTTTCGAATCAAAACAATCTTTTAACGCTCTAAAGACTTCAAATAACGTCTATTTGAGAGGGTTCGGATCGAATCTTTAACTACGTAAATTTTCACCAAATTGTACAAACACTAAGAAAGATTTCTTTTCGATTCATAGCAATCTTTTTACGCTTTGAGGAGTTCAAATAACGTGTTTTTAGATCATTTGTATCGTATCTTTTACTACATAACTTTTCACCAAATTTTACAAACACTAAGAAAGTTTGTTTTTCGATTCAAAACAATCTTTTAACGTTATGAGGAGTTCAAATAACGGGTTTTTTGGATGGTTTGGTTCGAATCTTTCACTAAGTAACTTTTCACCAATTTGTAAAAACACTAAGAGAGTTTTCTTTTCGATTCAAAGCAATCTTTTTACGTTTTAAGGAGTTCAAATAACTTGTTTTTAGATCATTTGCATCGTATCTTTTACTACATAACTTTTCACCAAATTGTACAAACACTAAGAAAGTTTGATTTTCTATTCAAAACAATCTTTTAACGTTATTAGGAGTTCAAATAACGTGTTTTTTAGTTGGTTTGGATCGAATCTTTCACTACGTATCTCTTTTCACCAAATTGTAAAAACACTAAGAGTGTTTTCTTTTCGATTAATACCAATCTTTTTACGCTTTGAGGAGTTCAAATAACGTGTTTTTAGATCATTTGTATCGTATCTTTTACTACATAACTATTCACCAAATTTTAAAAACACTAAAAATTTTTGTTTTTTGATTCAAAACAATATTTTAACGTTCCGAGGAGTTCAAAATAACGTGTTTTTGAGATGGTATGGATGGAATCTTGCCTTACGTAACTTTTCACCAAATTGTAAAAACACTAAGAGAGTTTTCTTTTCGATTCATAGCAATCTTTTTACGCTTTGAGGAGTTCAAATAACTTGTTTTTAGATCATTTGTATCATATTTTTTACAACATAACTTTTCATCAAATTTCACAAAGACTAAGAAAGTTTGTTTTTCTAATCAAAACAATCTTTTAACGCTCTAATGAGTTCAAATAACGTCTTTTTGAGAGGGTTCGGATCGAATCTTTAACTACGTAACTTTTCACCAAATTGTACAAACACTAAGAAAGTTTTCTTTTCGATTCATAGCAATCTTTTTACGTTTTGAGGAGTTCAAATAGCTTGTTTTTAGATCATTTGTATCCTATTTTTTACAACATAACTTTTCACCAAATTTTACAAACACTAAGAAAGTTTTTTTTTCTATTCAAAACAATCTTTTAACGCTATGAAGAGTTCAAATAACGTGTTTTTTTTAGATTGTTTGGATTTAATCTTTCACTACGTATCTTTTCACCAAATTGTAAATACATTGAGAGAGTTTTCTTTTCGATTCAGAGCAATCTTTTTACGCTTTGAGGAGTTCAAATAACCTATTTTTAGATCATTTGTATCGTATCTTTTGCTGCATAACTTTTCACCAAATTTTACAAAGAGGTTTGTTTTTCGATTCAAAACAATCTTTTAACGTTCTGAGGAGTTCAAATAACGTGTTTATTATATGGTTTGGATCAAATCTTTTACTACGTAACTTTTCACCAAATTGTACAAACGCTAAGAGAGTTTTCTTTTCGATTCATAGAAATCTTTTTACGCTTTGAGGAGTTCAAATAACTTGTTTTTAGATCATTTGAATCGTATTTTTTACAACATAAATTTTCATCAAATTTTACAAAGACTAAGAAAGTTTATTTTACGAATCAAAACAATCTTTTAACGCTTTAAAGACTTCAAATAACTTCGTTTTGAGAGGGTTTGGATCGAATCTTTCACTACGTAAATTTTCACCAAATTGTAAAAACACCAACAAAGTTTTCTTTTCGATTCATAGCAATCTTTTTACGGTTTGAGGAGTTCAAATAACGTGTTTTAGATCATTTGTATCGTATTTTTTTCTACATAAATTTTCACCAAATTTTACAAACACTAAGAAAGTTTGTTTTTCGATTCAAAACAATCTTTTAACGTTATGAGGAGTTCAAATAACGGGTTTTTTAGATGGTTTGGTTCGAATCTTTCACTAAGTAACTTTTCACCAATTTTTAAAAACACTAAGAGAGTTTTCTTTTCGATTCAAAGCAATCTTTTTACGTTTTAAGGAGTTCAAATAACTTGTTTTTTGATCATTTGCATCGTATCTTTTAATTCATAACTTTTCACCAAATTTTACAAACACTAAGATAGTTTGATTTTCTATACAAAACAATCTTTTAACGTTATGAGGAGTTCAAATAACGTGTTTTTTAGTTGGTTTGGATCGAATCTTTCACTACGTATCTCTTTTCACCAAATTGTAAAAACACTAAAAGTGTTTTCTTTTCGATTAATACCAATCTTTTTACGTTTTGAGGAGTTCAAATAACGTGTTTTTAGATCATTTGTATCGTATCTTTTACTACATAACTATTCACCAAATTTTAAAAACACTAAAAAATTTTGTTTTTTGATTCAAAACAATATTTTAACGTTCCGAGGAGTCCAAAATAATGTGTTTTCGAGATGGTTTGGATGGAATCTTGCACTACGTAACTTTTCACCAAATTGTACAAACACTAAGAAAGTTTTCTTTTCGATTCATGGAAATCTTTTTACGCTTTGAGGAGTTGAATTAACTTGTTTTTATATCATTTGTTTCGTATGTTTTACAATATAACTTTGCACCAAATTGTACAAACATTAAGAAAGTAAGTTTTCCGATTCAAAACAGTCTTTTAATGTTCAGACGAGTTCAAATAACGTGTTTTTGGGATGGTTTGGATCGAATCTTTCCTTACGTAACTTTTCACCAAATTGTAAATAACGTGTTTTTTAAAATTTTACAAACACTAAGAAAGTGTTTTTTTCTATTCAAAACAATCTTTTAACGCTATGAAGAGTTCAAATAACGTGTTTTTTTAGATTGTTTGGATTTAATCTTTCACTACGTATCTTTTCACCAAATTGTAAATACACCGAGAGAGTTTTCTTTTCGATTCAGAGCAATCTTTTTACGCTTTGAGGAGTTCAAATAACCTATTTTTAGATCATTTGTATCGTATCTTTTACTACATAACTTTTCACCAAATTTTACAAAGAGGTTTGTTTTTCGATTCAAAACAATCTTTTAACGTTATAAGGAGTTCAAATAACGTGTTTATTATATGGTTTGGATCAAATCTTTTACTACGTAACTTTTCACCAAATTGTACAAACGCTAAGAGAGTTTTCTTTTCGATTCATAGAAATCTTTTTTCGCTTTGAGGAGTTCAAATAACTTGTTTTTAGATCATTTGTATCGTATTTTTGACACCATAACTTTTCATCAAATTTTACAAAGACTAAGAAAGTTTATTTTTCGAATCAAAACAATCTTTTAACGCTCTAAAGACTTCAAATAACGTCTATTTGAGAGGGTTCGGATCGAATCTTTAACTACGTAAATTTTCACCAAATTGTACAAACACTAAGAAAGATTTCTTTTCGATTCATAGCAATCTTTTTACGCTTTGAGGAGTTCAAATAACGTGTTTTTAGATCATTTGTATCGTATCTTTTACTACATAACTTTTCACCAAATTTTACAAACACTAAGAAAGTTTGTTTTTCGATTCAAAACAATCTTTTAACGTTATGAGGAGTTCAAATAACGGGTTTTTTGGATGGTTTGGTTCGAATCTTTCACTAAGTAACTTTTCACCAATTTGTAAAAACACTAAGAGAGTTTTCTTTTCGATTCAAAGCAATCTTTTTACGTTTTAAGGAGTTCAAATAACTTGTTTTTAGATCATTTGCATCGTATCTTTTACTACATAACTTTTCACCAAATTGTACAAACACTAAGAAAGTTTGATTTTCTATTCAAAACAATCTTTTAACGTTATTAGGAGTTCAAATAACGTGTTTTTTAGTTGGTTTGGATCGAATCTTTCACTACGTATCTCTTTTCACCAAATTGTAAAAACACTAAGAGTGTTTTCTTTTCGATTAATACCAATCTTTTTACGCTTTGAGGAGTTCAAATAACGTGTTTTTAGATCATTTGTATCGTATCTTTTACTACATAACTATTCACCAAATTTTAAAAACACTAAAAATTTTTGTTTTTTGATTCAAAACAATATTTTAACGTTCCGAGGAGTTCAAAATAACGTGTTTTTGAGATGGTATGGATGGAATCTTGCCTTACGTAACTTTTCACCAAATTGTAAAAACACTAAGAGAGTTTTCTTTTCGATTCATAGCAATCTTTTTACGCTTTGAGGAGTTCAAATAACTTGTTTTTAGATCATTTGTATCATATTTTTTACAACATAACTTTTCATCAAATTTCACAAAGACTAAGAAAGTTTGTTTTTCTAATCAAAACAATCTTTTAACGCTCTAATGAGTTCAAATAACGTCTTTTTGAGAGGGTTCGGATCGAATCTTTAACTACGTAACTTTTCACCAAATTGTACAAACACTAAGAAAGTTTTCTTTTCGATTCATAGCAATCTTTTTACGTTTTGAGGAGTTCAAATAGCTTGTTTTTAGATCATTTGTATCCTATTTTTTACAACATAACTTTTCACCAAATTTTACAAACACTAAGAAAGTTTTTTTTTCTATTCAAAACAATCTTTTAACGCTATGAAGAGTTCAAATAACGTGTTTTTTTTAGATTGTTTGGATTTAATCTTTCACTACGTATCTTTTCACCAAATTGTAAATACACTGAGAGAGTTTTCTTTTCGATTCAGAGCAATCTTTTTACGCTTTGAGGAGTTCAAATAACCTATTTTTAGATCATTTGTATCGTATCTTTTGCTGCATAACTTTTCACCAAATTTTACAAAGAGGTTTGTTTTTCGATTCAAAACAATCTTTTAACGTTCTGAGGAGTTCAAATAACGTGTTTATTATATGGTTTGGATCAAATCTTTTACTACGTAACTTTTCACCAAATTGTACAAACGCTAAGAGAGTTTTCTTTTCGATTCATAGAAATCTTTTTACGCTTTGAGGAGTTCAAATAACTTGTTTTTAGATCATTTGAATCGTATTTTTTACAACATAAATTTTCATCAAATTTTACAAAGACTAAGAAAGTTTATTTTACGAATCAAAACAATCTTTTAACGCTTTAAAGACTTCAAATAACTTCGTTTTGAGAGGGTTTGGATCGAATCTTTCACTACGTAAATTTTCACCAAATTGTAAAAACACCAACAAAGTTTTCTTTTCGATTCATAGCAATCTTTTTACGGTTTGAGGAGTTCAAATAACGTGTTTTAGATCATTTGTATCGTATTTTTTTCTACATAAATTTTCACCAAATTTTACAAACACTAAGAAAGTTTGTTTTTCGATTCAAAACAATCTTTTAACGTTATGAGGAGTTCAAATAACGGGTTTTTTAGATGGTTTGGTTCGAATCTTTCACTAAGTAACTTTTCACCAATTTTTAAAAACACTAAGAGAGTTTTCTTTTCGATTCAAAGCAATCTTTTTACGTTTTAAGGAGTTCAAATAACTTGTTTTTTGATCATTTGCATCGTATCTTTTAATTCATAACTTTTCACCAAATTTTACAAACACTAAGATAGTTTGATTTTCTATACAAAACAATCATTTAACGTTATGAGGAGTTTAAATAACGTGTTTTTTAGTTGGTTTGGATCGAATCTTTCACTACGTATCTCTTTTCACCAAATTGTAAAAACACTAAAAGTGTTTTCTTTTCGATTAATACCAATCTTTTTACGTTTTGAGGAGTTCAAATAACGTGTTTTTAGATCATTTGTATCGTATCTTTTACTACATAACTATTCACCAAATTTTAAAAACACTAAAAAATTTTGTTTTTTGATTCAAAACAATATTTTAACGTTCCGAGGAGTCCAAAATAATGTGTTTTCGAGATGGTTTGGATGGAATCTTGCACTACGTAACTTTTCACCAAATTGTACAAACACTAAGAAAGTTTTCTTTTCGATTCATGGAAATCTTTTTACGCTTTGAGGAGTTGAATTAACTTGTTTTTATATCATTTGTTTCGTATGTTTTACAATATAACTTTGCACCAAATTGTACAAACATTAAGAAAGTAAGTTTTCCGATTCAAAACAGTCTTTTAATGTTCAGACGAGTTCAAATAACGTGTTTTTGGGATGGTTTGGATCGAATCTTTCCTTACGTAACTTTTCACCAAATTGTAAATAACGTGTTTTTTAAAATTTTACAAACACTAAGAAAGTGTTTTTTTCTATTCAAAACAATCTTTTAACGCTATGAAGAGTTCAAATAACGTGTTTTTTTAGATTGTTTGGATTTAATCTTTCACTACGTATCTTTTCACCAAATTGTAAATACACTGAGAGAGTTTTCTTTTCGATTCAGAGCAATCTTTTTACGCTTTGAGGAGTTCAAATAACCTATTTTTAGATCATTTGTATCGTATCTTTTACTACATAACTTTTCACCAAATTTTACAAAGAGGTTTGTTTTTCGATTCAAAACAATCTTTTAACGTTATAAGGAGTTCAAATAACGTGTTTATTATATGGTTTGGATCAAATCTTTTACTACGTAACTTTTCACCAAATTGTACAAACGCTAAGAGAGTTTTCTTTTCGATTCATAGAAATCTTTTTTCGCTTTGAGGAGTTCAAATAACTTGTTTTTAGATCATTTGTATCGTATTTTTGACACCATAACTTTTCATCAAATTTTACAAAGACTAAGAAAGTTTATTTTTCGAATCAAAACAATCTTTTAACGCTCTAAAGACTTCAAATAACGTCTATTTGAGAGGGTTCGGATCGAATCTTTAACTACGTAAATTTTCACCAAATTGTACAAACACTAAGAAAGATTTCTTTTCGATTCATAGCAATCTTTTTACGCTATGAGGAGTTCAAATAACGTGTTTTTAGATCATTTGTATCGTATCTTTTACTACATAACTTTTCACCAAATTTTACAAACACTAAGAAAGTTTGTTTTTCGATTCAAAACAATCTTTTAACGTTATGAGGAGTTCAAATAACGGGTTTTTTAGATGGTTTGGTTCGAATCTTTCACTAAGTAACTTTTCACCAATTTGTAAAAACACTAAGAGAGTTTTCTTTTCGATTCAAAGCAATCTTTTTACGTTTTAAGGAGTTCAAATAACTTGTTTTTAGATCATTTGCATCGTATCTTTTACTACATAACTTTTCACCAAATTGTACAAACACTAAGAAAGTTTGATTTTCTATTCAAAACAATCTTTTAACGTTATTAGGAGTTCAAATAACGTGTTTTTTAGTTGGTTTGGATCGAATCTTTCACTACGTATCTCTTTTCACCAAATTGTAAAAACACTAAGAGAGTTTTCTTTTCGATTCGTACCAATCTTTTTACGCTTTGAGGAGTTCAAATAACGTGTTTTTAGATCATTTGTATCATATCTTTTACTACATAACTATTCACCAAATTTTAAAAACACTAAAAAATTTTGTTTTTTGATTCAAAACAATATTTTAACGTTCCGAGGAGTTCAAAATAACGTGTTTTTGAGATGGTATGGATGGAATCTTGCCTTACGTAACTTTTCACCAAATTGTAAAAACACTAAGAGAGTTTTCTTTTCGATTCATAGCAATCTTTTTACGCTTTGAGGAGTTCAAATAACTTGTTTTTAGATCATTTGTATCATATATTTTACAATATAACTTTTCATCAAATTTCACAAAGACTAAGAAAGTTTGTTTTTCTAATCAAAACAATCTTTTAACGCTCTAATGAGTTCAAATAACGTCTTTTTGAGAGGGTTCGGATCGAATCTTTAACTACGTAACTTTTCACCAAATTGTACAAACACTAAGAAAGTTTTCTTTTCGATTCATAGCAATCTTTTTACGTTTTGAGGAGTTCAAATAGCTTGTTTTTAGATCATTTGTATCCTATTTTTTACAACATAACTTTTCACCAAATTTTACAAACACTAAGAAAGTTTTTTTTTCTATTCAAAACAATCTTTTAACGCTATGAAGAGTTCAAATAACGTGTTTTTTTAGATTGTTTGGATTTAATCTTTCACTACGTATCTTTTCACCAAATTGTAAATACACTGAGAGAGTTTTCTTTTCGATTCAGAGCAATCTTTTTACGCTTTGAGGAGTTCAAATAACCTATTTTTAGATCATTTGTATCGTATCTTTTGCTGCATAACTTTTCACCAAATTTTACAAAGAGGTTTGTTTTTCGATTCAAAACAATCTTTTAACGTTCTGAGGAGTTCAAATAACGTGTTTATTATATGGTTTGGATCAAATCTTTTACTACGTAACTTTTCACCAAATTGTACAAACGCTAAGAGAGTTTTCTTTTCGATTCATAGAAATCTTTTTACGCTTTGAGGAGTTCAAATAACTTGTTTTTAGATCATTTGAATCGTATTTTTTACAACATAAATTTTCATCAAATTTTACAAAGACTAAGAAAGTTTATTTTACGAATCAAAACAATCTTTTAACGCTTTAAAGACTTCAAATAACTTCGTTTTGAGAGGGTTTGGATCGAATCTTTCACTACGTAAATTTTCACCAAATTGTAAAAACACCAACAAAGTTTTCTTTTCGATTCATAGCAATCTTTTTACGGTTTGAGGAGTTCAAATAACGTGTTTTAGATCATTTGTATCGTATTTTTTTCTACATAAATTTTCACCAAATTTTACAAACACTAAGAAAGTTTGTTTTTCGATTCAAAACAATCTTTTAACGTTATGAGGAGTTCAAATAACGGGTTTTTTAGATGGTTTGGTTCGAATCTTTCACTAAGTAACTTTTCACCAATTTTTAAAAACACTAAGAGAGTTTTCTTTTCGAATCAAAGCAATCTTTTTACGTTTTAAGGAGTTCAAATAACTTGTTTTTTGATCATTTGCATCGTATCTTTTAATTCATAACTTTTCACCAAATTTTACAAACACTAAGATAGTTTGATTTTCTATACAAAACAATCTTTTAACGTTATGAGGAGTTCAAATAACGTGTTTTTTAGTTGGTTTGGATCGAATCTTTCACTACGTATCTCTTTTCACCAAATTGTAAAAACACTAAAAGTGTTTTCTTTTCGATTAATACCAATCTTTTTACGTTTTGAGGAGTTCAAATAACGTGTTTTTAGATCATTTGTATCGTATCTTTTACTACATAACTATTCACCAAATTTTAAAAACACTAAAAAATTTTGTTTTTTGATTCAAAACAATATTTTAACGTTCCGAGGAGTCCAAAATAATGTGTTTTCGAGATGGTTTGGATGGAATCTTGCACTACGTAACTTTTCACCAAATTGTACAAACACTAAGAAAGTTTTCTTTTCGATTCATGGAAATCTTTTTACGCTTTGAGGAGTTGAATTAACTTGTTTTTATATCATTTGTTTCGTATGTTTTACAATATAACTTTGCACCAAATTGTACAAACATTAAGAAAGTAAGTTTTCCGATTCAAAACAGTCTTTTAATGTTCAGACGAGTTCAAATAACGTGTTTTTGGGATGGTTTGGATCGAATCTTTCCTTACGTAACTTTTCACCAAATTGTAAATAACGTGTTTTTTAAAATTTTACAAACACTAAGAAAGTGTTTTTTTCTATTCAAAACAATCTTTTAACGCTATGAAGAGTTCAAATAACGTGTTTTTTTAGATTGTTTGGATTTAATCTTTCACTACGTATCTTTTCACCAAATTGTAAATACACTGAGAGAGTTTTCTTTTCGATTCAGAGCAATCTTTTTACGCTTTGAGGAGTTCAAATAACCTATTTTTAGATCATTTGTATCGTATCTTTTACTACATAACTTTTCACCAAATTTTACAAAGAGGTTTGTTTTTCGATTCAAAACAATCTTTTAACGTTATAAGGAGTTCAAATAACGTGTTTATTATATGGTTTGGATCAAATCTTTTACTACGTAACTTTTCACCAAATTGTACAAACGCTAAGAGAGTTTTCTTTTCGATTCATAGAAATCTTTTTTCGCTTTGAGGAGTTCAAATAACTTGTTTTTAGATCATTTGTATCGTATTTTTGACACCATAACTTTTCATCAAATTTTACAAAGACTAAGAAAGTTTATTTTTCGAATCAAAACAATCTTTTAACGCTCTAAAGACTTCAAATAACGTCTATTTGAGAGGGTTCGGATCGAATCTTTAACTACGTAAATTTTCACCAAATTGTACAAACACTAAGAAAGATTTCTTTTCGATTCATAGCAATCTTTTTACGCTTTGAGGAGTTCAAATAACGTGTTTTTAGATCATTTGTATCGTATCTTTTACTACATAACTTTTCACCAAATTTTACAAACACTAAGAAAGTTTGTTTTTCGATTCAAAACAATCTTTTAACGTTATGAGGAGTTCAAATAACGGGTTTTTTAGATGGTTTGGTTCGAATCTTTCACTAAGTAACTTTTCACCAATTTGTAAAAACACTAAGAGAGTTTTCTTTTCGATTCAAAGCAATCTTTTTACGTTTTAAGGAGTTCAAATAACTTGTTTTTAGATCATTTGCATCGTATCTTTTACTACATAACTTTTCACCAAATTGTACAAACACTAAGAAAGTTTGATTTTCTATTCAAAACAATCTTTTAACGTTATTAGGAGTTCAAATAACGTGTTTTTTAGTTGGTTTGGATCGAATCTTTCACTACGTATCTCTTTTCACCAAATTGTAAAAACACTAAGAGAGTTTTCTTTTCGATTCGTAGCAATCTTTTTACGCTTTGAGGAGTTCAAATAACGTGTTTTTAGATCATTTGTATCGTATCTTTTACTACATAACTATTCACCAAATTTTAAAAACACTAAATTTTTTTGTTTTTTGATTCAAAACAATATTTTAACATTCCGAGGAGTTCAAAATAACGTGTTTTTGAGATGGTTTGGATGGAATCTTGCCTTACGTAACTTTTCACCAAATTGTAAAAACACTAAGAGAGTTTTCTTTTCGATTCATAGCAATCTTTTTACGCTTTGAGGAGTTCAAATAACTTGTTTTTAGATCATTTGTATCATATTTTTTACAACATAACTTTTCATCAAATTTCACAAAGACTAAGAAAGTTTGTTTTTCTAATCAAAACAATCTTTTAACGCTCTAATGAGTTCAAATAACGTCTTTTTGAGAGGGTTTGGATCGAATCTTTAACTACGTAACTTTTCACCAAATTGTACAAACACTAAGAAAGTTTTCTTTTCGATTCATAGCAATCTTTTTACGCTTTGAGGAGTTCAAATAGCTTGTTTTTAGATCATTTGTATCCTATTTTTTACAACATAACTTTTCACCAAATTTTACAAACACTAAGAAAGTTTTTTTTTCTATTCAAAACAATCTTTTAACGCTATGAAGAGTTCAAATAACGTGTTTTTTTAGATTGTTTGGATTTAATCTTTCACTACGTATCTTTTCACCAAATTGTAAATACACTGAGAGAGTTTTCTTTTCGATTCAGAGCAATCTTTTTACGCTTTGAGGATTTCAAATAACCTATTTTTAGATCATTTGTATCGTATCTTTTACTACATAACTTTTCACCAAATTTTACAAAGAGGTTTGTTTTTCGATTCAAAACAATCTTTTAACGTTCTGAGGAGTTCAAATAACGTGTTTATTATATGGTTTGGATCAAATCTTTTACTACGTAACTTTTCACCAAATTGTACAAACGCTAAGAGAGTTTTCTTTTCGATTCATAGAAATCTTTTTACGCTTTGAGGAGTTCAAATAACTTGTTTTTAGATCATTTGTATCGTATTTTTTAAAACATAACTTTTCATCAAATTTTACAAAGACTAAGAAAGTTTATTTTTCGAATCAAAACAATCTTTTAACGCTTTAAAGACTTCAAATAACTTCGTTTTGAGAGGGTTTGGATCGAATCTTTCACTACGTAAATTTTCACCAAATTGTAAAAACACCAACAAAGTTTTCTTTTCGATTCATAGCAATCTTTTTACGGTTTGAGGAGTTCAAATAACGTGTTTTAGATCATTTGTATCGTATTTTTTTCTACATAAATTTTCACCAAATTTTACAAACACTAAGAAAGTTTGTTTTTCGATTCAAAACAATCTTTTAACGTTATGAGGTGTTCAAATAACGGGTTTTTTAGATGGTTTGGTTCGAATCTTTCACTAAGTAACTTTTCACCAATTTTTAAAAACACTAAGAGAGTTTTCTTTTCGATTCAAAGCAATCTTTTTACGTTTTAAGGAGTTCAAATAACTTGTTTTTTGATCATTTGCATCGTATCTTTTAATTCATAACTTTTCACCAAATTTTACAAACACTAAGATAGTTTGATTTTCTATACAAAACAATCATTTAACGTTATGAGGAGTTCAAATAACGTGTTTTTTAGTTGGTTTGGATCGAATCTTTCACTACGTATCTCTTTTCACCAAATTGTAAAAACACTAAAAGTGTTTTCTTTTCGATTAATACCAATCTTTTTACGTTTTGAGGAGTTCAAATAACGTGTTTTTAGATCATTTGTATCGTATCTTTTACTACATAACTATTCACCAAATTTTAAAAACACTAAAAAATTTTGTTTTTTGATTCAAAACAATATTTTAACGTTCCGAGGAGTTCAAAATAACGTGTTTTTGAGATGGTTTGGATGGAATCTTGCCTTACGTAACTTTTCACCAAATTGTAAAAACACTAAGAGAGTTTTCTTTTCGATTCATAGCAATCTTTTTACGCTTTGAGGAGTTCAAATAACTTGTTTTTAGATCATTTGTATCATATTTTTTACAACATAACTTTTCATCAAATTTCACAAAGACTAAGAAAGTTTGTTTTTCTAATCAAAACAATCTTTTAACGCTCTAATGAGTTCAAATAACGTCTTTTTGAGAGGGTTTGGATCGAATCTTTAACTACGTAACTTTTCACCAAATTGTACAAACACTAAGAAAGTTTTCTTTTCGATTCATAGCAATCTTTTTACGCTTTGAGGAGTTCAAATAGCTTGTTTTTAGATCATTTGTATCCTATTTTTTACAACATAACTTTTCACCAAATTTTACAAACACTAAGAAAGTTTTTTTTTCTATTCAAAACAATCTTTTAACGCTATGAAGAGTTCAAATAACGTGTTTTTTTAGATTGTTTGGATTTAATCTTTCACTACGTATCTTTTCACCAAATTGTAAATACACTGAGAGAGTTTTCTTTTCGATTCAGAGCAATCTTTTTACGCTTTGAGGAGTTCAAATAACCTATTTTTAGATCATTTGTATCGTATCTTTTGCTGCATAACTTTTCGCCAAATTTTACAAAGAGGTTTGTTTTTCGATTCAAAACAATCTTTTAACGTTCTGAGGAGTTCAAATAACGTGTTTATTATATGGTTTGGATCAAATCTTTTACTACGTAACTTTTCACCAAATTGTACAAACGCTAAGAGAGTTTTCTTTTCGATTCATAGAAATCTTTTTACGCTTTGAGGAGTTCAAATAACTTGTTTTTAGATCATTTGAATCGTATTTTTTACAACATAAATTTTCATCAAATTTTACAAAGACTAAGAAAGTTTATTTTACGAATCAAAACAATCTTTTAACGCTTTAAAGACTTCAAATAACTTCGTTTTGAGAGGGTTTGGATCGAATCTTTCACTACGTAAATTTTCACCAAATTGTAAAAACACCAACAAAGTTTTCTTTTCGATTCATAGCAATCTTTTTACGGTTTGAGGAGTTCAAATAACGTGTTTTAGATCATTTGTATCGTATTTTTTTCTACATAAATTTTCACCAAATTTTACAAACACTAAGAAAGTTTGTTTTTCGATTCAAAACAATCTTTTAACGTTATGAGGAGTTCAAATAACGGGTTTTTTAGATGGTTTGGTTCGAATCTTTCACTAAGTAACTTTTCACCAATTTTTAAAAACACTAAGAGAGTTTTCTTTTCGATTCAAAGCAATCTTTTTACGTTTTAAGGAGTTCAAATAACTTGTTTTTTGATCATTTGCATCGTATCTTTTAATTCATAACTTTTCACCAAATTTTACAAACACTAAGATAGTTTGATTTTCTATACAAAACAATCTTTTAACGTTATGAGGAGTTCAAATAACGTGTTTTTTAGTTGGTTTGGATCGAATCTTTCACTACGTATCTCTTTTCACCAAATTGTAAAAACACTAAAAGTGTTTTCTTTTCGATTAATACCAATCTTTTTACGTTTTGAGGAGTTCAAATAACGTGTTTTTAGATCATTTGTATCGTATCTTTTACTACATAACTATTCACCAAATTTTAAAAACACTAAAAAATTTTGTTTTTTGATTCAAAACAATATTTTAACGTTCCGAGGAGTCCAAAATAATGTGTTTTCGAGATGGTTTGGATGGAATCTTGCACTACGTAACTTTTCACCAAATTGTACAAACACTAAGAAAGTTTTCTTTTCGATTCATGGAAATCTTTTTACGCTTTGAGGAGTTGAATTAACTTGTTTTTATATCATTTGTTTCGTATGTTTTACAATATAACTTTGCACCAAATTGTACAAACATTAAGAAAGTAAGTTTTCCGATTCAAAACAGTCTTTTAATGTTCAGACGAGTTCAAATAACGTGTTTTTGGGATGGTTTGGATCGAATCTTTCCTTACGTAACTTTTCACCAAATTGTAAATAACGTGTTTTTTAAAATTTTACAAACACTAAGAAAGTGTTTTTTTCTATTCAAAACAATCTTTTAACGCTATGAAGAGTTCAAATAACGTGTTTTTTTAGATTGTTTGGATTTAATCTTTCACTACGTATCTTTTCACCAAATTGTAAATACACTGAGAGAGTTTTCTTTTCGATTCAGAGCAATCTTTTTACGCTTTGAGGAGTTCAAATAACCTATTTTTAGATCATTTGTATCGTATCTTTTACTACATAACTTTTCACCAAATTTTACAAAGAGGTTTGTTTTTCGATTCAAAACAATCTTTTAACGTTATAAGGAGTTCAAATAACGTGTTTATTATATGGTTTGGATCAAATCTTTTACTACGTAACTTTTCACCAAATTGTACAAACGCTAAGAGAGTTTTCTTTTCGATTCATAGAAATCTTTTTTCGCTTTGAGGAGTTCAAATAACTTGTTTTTAGATCATTTGTATCGTATTTTTGACACCATAACTTTTCATCAAATTTTACAAAGACTAAGAAAGTTTATTTTTCGAATCAAAACAATCTTTTAACGCTCTAAAGACTTCAAATAACGTCTATTTGAGAGGGTTCGGATCGAATCTTTAACTACGTAAATTTTCACCAAATTGTACAAACACTAAGAAAGATTTCTTTTCGATTCATAGCAATCTTTTTACGCTTTGAGGAGTTCAAATAACGTGTTTTTAGATCATTTGTATCGTATCTTTTACTACATAACTTTTCACCAAATTTTACAAACACTAAGAAAGTTTGTTTTTCGATTCAAAACAATCTTTTAACGTTATGAGGAGTTCAAATAACGGGTTTTTTAGATGGTTTGGTTCGAATCTTTCACTAAGTAACTTTTCACCAATTTGTAAAAACACTAAGAGAGTTTTCTTTTCGATTCAAAGCAATCTTTTTACGTTTTAAGGAGTTCAAATAACTTGTTTTTAGATCATTTGCATCGTATCTTTTACTACATAACTTTTCACCAAATTGTACAAACACTAAGAAAGTTTGATTTTCTATTCAAAACAATCTTTTAACGTTATTAGGAGTTCAAATAACGTGTTTTTTAGTTGGTTTGGATCGAATCTTTCACTACGTATCTCTTTTCACCAAATTGTAAAAACACTAAGAGAGTTTTCTTTTCGATTCGTAGCGATCTTTTTACGCTTTGAGGAGTTCAAATAACGTGTTTTTAGATCATTTGTATCGTATCTTTTACTACATAACTATTCACCAAATTTTAAAAACACTAAATTTTTTTGTTTTTTGATTCAAAACAATATTTTAACATTCCGAGGAGTTCAAAATAACGTGTTTTTGAGATGGTTTGGATGGAATCTTGCCTTACGTAACTTTTCACCAAATTGTAAAAACACTAAGAGAGTTTTCTTTTCGATTCATAGCAATCTTTTTACGCTTTGAGGAGTTCAAATAACTTGTTTTTAGATCATTTGTATCATATTTTTTACAACATAACTTTTCATCAAATTTCACAAAGACTAAGAAAGTTTGTTTTTCTAATCAAAACAATCTTTTAACGCTCTAATGAGTTCAAATAACGTCTTTTTGAGAGGGTTTGGATCGAATCTTTAACTACGTAACTTTTCACCAAATTGTACAAACACTAAGAAAGTTTTCTTTTCGATTCATAGCAATCTTTTTACGCTTTGAGGAGTTCAAATAGCTTGTTTTTAGATCATTTGTATCCTATTTTTTACAACATAACTTTTCACCAAATTTTACAAACACTAAGAAAGTTTTTTTTTCTATTCAAAACAATCTTTTAACGCTATGAAGAGTTCAAATAACGTGTTTTTTTAGATTGTTTGGATTTAATCTTTCACTACGTATCTTTTCACCAAATTGTAAATACACTGAGAGAGTTTTCTTTTCGATTCAGAGCAATCTTTTTACGCTTTGAGGATTTCAAATAACCTATTTTTAGATCATTTGTATCGTATCTTTTACTACATAACTTTTCACCAAATTTTACAAAGAGGTTTGTTTTTCGATTCAAAACAATCTTTTAACGTTCTGAGGAGTTCAAATAACGTGTTTATTATATGGTTTGGATCAAATCTTTTACTACGTAACTTTTCACCAAATTGTACAAACGCTAAGAGAGTTTTCTTTTCGATTCATAGAAATCTTTTTACGCTTTGAGGAGTTCAAATAACTTGTTTTTAGATCATTTGTATCGTATTTTTTAAAACATAACTTTTCATCAAATTTTACAAAGACTAAGAAAGTTTATTTTTCGAATCAAAACAATCTTTTAACGCTTTAAAGACTTCAAATAACTTCGTTTTGAGAGGGTTTGGATCGAATCTTTCACTACGTAAATTTTCACCAAATTGTAAAAACACCAACAAAGTTTTCTTTTCGATTCATAGCAATCTTTTTACGGTTTGAGGAGTTCAAATAACGTGTTTTAGATCATTTGTATCGTATTTTTTTCTACATAAATTTTCACCAAATTTTACAAACACTAAGAAAGTTTGTTTTTCGATTCAAAACAATCTTTTAACGTTATGAGGTGTTCAAATAACGGGTTTTTTAGATGGTTTGGTTCGAATCTTTCACTAAGTAACTTTTCACCAATTTTTAAAAACACTAAGAGAGTTTTCTTTTCGATTCAAAGCAATCTTTTTACGTTTTAAGGAGTTCAAATAACTTGTTTTTTGATCATTTGCATCGTATCTTTTAATTCATAACTTTTCACCAAATTTTACAAACACTAAGATAGTTTGATTTTCTATACAAAACAATCATTTAACGTTATGAGGAGTTCAAATAACGTGTTTTTTAGTTGGTTTGGATCGAATCTTTCACTACGTATCTCTTTTCACCAAATTGTAAAAACACTAAAAGTGTTTTCTTTTCGATTAATACCAATCTTTTTACGTTTTGAGGAGTTCAAATAACGTGTTTTTAGATCATTTGTATCGTATCTTTTAATACATAACTATTCACCAAATTTTAAAAACACTAAAAAATTTTGTTTTTTGATTCAAAACAATATTTTAACGTTCCGAGGAGTTCAAAATAACGTGTTTTTGAGATGGTTTGGATGGAATCTTGCCTTACGTAACTTTTCACCAAATTGTAAAAACACTAAGAGAGTTTTCTTTTCGATTCATAGCAATCTTTTTACGCTTTGAGGAGTTCAAATAACTTGTTTTTAGATCATTTGTATCATATTTTTTACAACATAACTTTTCATCAAATTTCACAAAGACTAAGAAAGTTTGTTTTTCTAATCAAAACAATCTTTTAACGCTCTAATGAGTTCAAATAACGTCTTTTTGAGAGGGTTTGGATCGAATCTTTAACTACGTAACTTTTCACCAAATTGTACAAACACTAAGAAAGTTTTCTTTTCGATTCATAGCAATCTTTTTACGTTTTGAGGAGTTCAAATAGCTTGTTTTTAGATCATTTGTATCCTATTTTTTACAACATAACTTTTCACCAAATTTTACAAACACTAAGAAAGTTTTTTTTTCTATTCAAAACAATCTTTTAACGCTATGAAGAGTTCAAATAACGTGTTTTTTTAGATTGTTTGGATTTAATCTTTCACTACGTATCTTTTCACCAAATTGTAAATACACTGAGAGAGTTTTCTTTTCGATTCAGAGCAATCTTTTTACGCTTTGAGGAGTTCAAATAACCTATTTTTAGATCATTTGTATCGTATCTTTTGCTGCATAACTTTTCACCAAATTTTACAAAGAGGTTTGTTTTTCGATTCAAAACAATCTTTTAACGTTCTGAGGAGTTCAAATAACGTGTTTATTATATGGTTTGGATCAAATCTTTTACTACGTAACTTTTCACCAAATTGTACAAACGCTAAGAGAGTTTTCTTTTCGATTCATAGAAATCTTTTTACGCTTTGAGGAGTTCAAATAACTTGTTTTTAGATCATTTGAATCGTATTTTTTACAACATAAATTTTCATCAAATTTTACAAAGACTAAGAAAGTTTATTTTACGAATCAAAACAATCTTTTAACGCTTTAAAGACTTCAAATAACTTCGTTTTGAGAGGGTTTGGATCGAATCTTTCACTACGTAAATTTTCACCAAATTGTAAAAACACCAACAAAGTTTTCTTTTCGATTCATAGCAATCTTTTTACGGTTTGAGGAGTTCAAATAACGTGTTTTAGATCATTTGTATCGTATTTTTTTCTACATAAATTTTCACCAAATTTTACAAACACTAAGAAAATTTGTTTTTCGATTCAAAACAATCTTTTAACGTTATGAGGTGTTCAAATAACGGGTTTTTTAGATGGTTTGGTTCGAATCTTTCACTAAGTAACTTTTCACCAATTTTTAAAAACACTAAGAGAGTTTTCTTTTCGATTCAAAGCAATCTTTTTACGTTTTAAGGAGTTCAAATAACTTGTTTTTTGATCATTTGCATCGTATCTTTTAATTCATAACTTTTCACCAAATTTTACAAACACTAAGATAGTTTGATTTTCTATACAAAACAATCTTTTAACGTTATGAGCAGTTCAAATAACGTGTTTTTTAGTTGGTTTGGATCGAATCTTTCACTACGTATCTCTTTTCACCAAATTGTAAAAACACTAAAAGTGTTTTCTTTTCGATTAATACCAATCTTTTTACGTTTTGAGGAGTTCAAATAACGTGTTTTTAGATCATTTGTATCGTATCTTTTACTACATAACTATTCACCAAATTTTAAAAACTCTAAATTTTTTTGTTTTTTGATTCAAAACAATATTTTAACGTTCCGAGGAGTTCAAAATAACGTGTTTTTGAGATGGTTTGGATGGAATCTTGCACTACGTAACTTTTCACCAAATTGTACAAACACTAAGAAAGTTTTCTTTTCGATTCATGGAAATCTTTTTACGCTTTGAGGAGTTGAATTAACTTGTTTTTATATCATTTGTTTCGTATGTTTTACAACATAACTTTGCACCAAATTGTACAAACATTAAGAAAGTAAGTTTTTCGATTCAAAACAGTCTTTTAATGTTCAGACGAGTTCAAATAACGTGTTTTTGGGATGGTTTGGATCGAATCTTTCCTTACGTAACTTTTCACCAAATTGTAAATAACGTGTTTTTTACAATTTTACAAACACTAAGAAAGTGTTTTTTTCTATTCAAAACAATCTTTTAACGCTATGAAGAGTTCAAATAACGTGTTTTTTTAGATTGTTTGGATTTAATCTTTCACTACGTATCTTTTCACCAAATTGTAAATACACTGAGAGAGTTTTCTTTTCGATTCAGAGCAATCTTTTTACGCTTTGAGGAGTTCAAATAACCTATTTTTAGATCATTTGTATCGTATCTTTTACTACATAACTTTTCACCAAATTTTACAAAGAGGTTTGTTTTTCGATTCAAAACAATCTTTTAACGTTCTAAGGAGTTCAAATAACGTGTTTATTATATAGTTTGGATCAAATCTTTTACTACGTAACTTTTCACCAAATTGTACAAACGCTAAGAGAGTTTTCTTTTCGATTCATAGAAATCTTTTTACGCTTTGAGGAGTTCAAATAACTTGTTTTTAGATCATTTGTATCGTATTTTTGACACCATAACTTTTCATCAAATTTTACAAAGACTAAGAAAGTTTATTTTTCGAATCAAAACAATCTTTTAACGCTCTAAAGACTTCAAATAACGTCTATTTGAGAGGGTTCGGATCGAATCTTTAACTACGTAAATTTTCACCAAATTGTACAAACACTAAGAAAGATTTCTTTTCGATTCATAGCAATCTTTTTACGCTTTGAGGAGTTCAAATAACGTGTTTTTAGATCATTTGTATCGTATCTTTTACTACATAACTTTTCACCAAATTTTACAAACACTAAGAAAGTTTGTTTTTCGATTCAAAACAATCTTTTAACGTTATGAGGAGTTCAAATAACGGGTTTTTTAGATGGTTTGGTTCGAATCTTTCACTAAGTAACTTTTCACCAATTTGTAAAAACACTAAGAGAGTTTTCTTTTCGATTCAAAGCAATCTTTTTACGTTTTAAGGAGTTCAAATAACTTGTTTTTAGATCATTTGCATCGTATCTTTTACTACATAACTTTTCACCAAATTGTACAAACACTAAGAAAGTTTGATTTTCTATTCAAAACAATCTTTTAACGTTATTAGGAGTTCAAATAACGTGTTTTTTAGTTGGTTTGGATCGAATCTTTCACTACGTATCTCTTTTCACCAAATTGTAAAAACACTAAGAGAGTTTTCTTTTCGATTCGTAGCAATCTTTTTACGCTTTGAGGAGTTCAAATAAAGTGTTTTTAGATCATTTGTATCGTATCTTTTACTACATAACTATTCACCAAATTTTAAAAACACTAAAATTTTTTGTTTTTTGATTCAAAACAATATTTTAACATTCCGAGGAGTTCAAAATAACGTGTTTTTGAGATGGTTTGGATGGAATCTTGCCTTACGTAACTTTTCACCAAATTGTAAAAACACTAAGAGAGTTTTCTTTTCGATTCATAGTAATCTTTTTACGCTTTGAGGAGTTCAAATAACTTGTTTTTAGATCATTTGTATCATATTTTTTACAACATAACTTTTCATCAAATTTCACAAAGACTAAGAAAGTTTGTTTTTCTAATCAAAACAATCTTTTAACGCTCTAATGAGTTCAAATAACGTCTTTTTGAGAGGGTTTGGATCGAATCTTTAACTACGTAACTTTTCACCAAATTGTACAAACACTAAGAAAGTTTTCTTTTCGATTCATAGCAATCTTTTTACGCATTGAGGAGTTCAAATAGCTTGTTTTTAGATCATTTGTATCCTATTTTTTACAACATAACTTTTCACCAAATTTTACAAACACTAAGAAAGTTTTTTTTTCTATTCAAAACAATCTTTTAACGCTATGAAGAGTTGAAATAACGTGTTTTTTTAGATTGTTTGGATTTAATCTTTCACTACGTATCTTTTCACCAAATTGTAAATACACTGAGAGAGTTTTCTTTTCAATTCAGAGCAATCTTTTTACGCTTTGAGGAGTTCAAATAACCTATTTTTAGATCATTTGTATCGTATCTTTTACTACATAACTTTTCACCAAATTTTACAAAGAGGTTTGTTTTTCGATTCAAACCAATCTTTTAACGTTCTGAGGAGTTCAAATAACGTGTTTATTATATGGTTTGGATCAAATCTTTTACTACGTAACTTTTCACCAAATTGTACAAACGCTAAGAGAGTTTTCTTTTCGATTCATAGAAATCTTTTTACGCTTTGAGGAGTTCAAATAACTTGTTTTTAGATCTTTTGAATCGTATTTTTTACAACATAAATTTTCATCAAATTTTACAAAGACTAAGAAAGTTTATTTTACGAATCAAAACAATCTTTTAACGCTTTAAAGACTTCAAATAACTTCGTTTTGAGAGGGTTTGGATCGAATCTTTCACTACGTAAATTTTCACCAAATTGTAAAAACACCAACAAAGTTTTCTTTTCGATTCATAGCAATCTTTTTACGGTTTGAGGAGTTCAAATAACGTGTTTTAGATCATTTGTATCGTATTTTTTTCTACATAAATTTTCACCAAATTTTACAAACACTAAGAAAGTTTGTTTTTCGATTCAAAACAATCTTTTAACGTTATGAGGAGTTCAAATAACGGGTTTTTTAGATGGTTTGGTTCGAATCTTTCACTAAGTAACTTTTCACCAATTTTTAAAAACACTAAGAGAGTTTTCTTTTCGATTCAAAGCAATCTTTTTACGTTTTAAGGAGTTCAAATAACTTGTTTTTTGATCATTTGCATCGTATCTTTTAATTCATAACTTTTCACCAAATTTTACAAACACTAAGATAGTTTGATTTTCTATACAAAACAATCATTTAACGTTATGAGGAGTTTAAATAACGTGTTTTTTAGTTGGTTTGGATCGAATCTTTCACTACGTATCTCTTTTCACCAAATTGTAAAAACACTAAAAGTGTTTTCTTTTCGATTAATACCAATCTTTTTACGTTTTGAGGAGTTCAAATAACGTGTTTTTAGATCATTTGTATCGTATCTTTTACTACATAACTATTCACCAAATTTTAAAAACACTAAAAAATTTTGGTTTTTGATTCAAAACAATATTTTAACGTTCCGAGGAGTCCAAAATAATGTGTTTTCGAGATGGTTTGGATGGAATCTTGCACTACGTAACTTTTCACCAAATTGTACAAACACTAAGAAAGTTTTCTTTTCGATTCATGGAAATCTTTTTACGCTTTGAGGAGTTGAATTAACTTGTTTTTATATCATTTGTTTCGTATGTTTTACAATATAACTTTGCACCAAATTGTACAAACATTAAGAAAGTAAGTTTTCCGATTCAAAACAGTCTTTTAATGTTCAGACGAGTTCAAATAACGTGTTTTTGGGATGGTTTGGATCGAATCTTTCCTTACGTAACTTTTCACCAAATTGTAAATAACGTGTTTTTTAAAATTTTACAAACACTAAGAAGGTGTTTTTTTCTATTCAAAACAATCTTTTAACGCTATGAAGAGTTCAAATAACGTGTTTTTTTAGATTGTTTGGATTTAATCTTTCACTACGTATCTTTTCACCAAATTGTAAATACACTGAGAGAGTTTTCTTTTCGATTCAGAGCAATCTTTTTACGCTTTGAGGAGTTCAAATAACCTATTTTTAGATCATTTGTATCGTATCTTTTACTACATAACTTTTCACCAAATTTTACAAAGAGGTTTGTTTTTCGATTCAAAACAATCTTTTAACGTTATAAGGAGTTCAAATAACGTGTTTATTATATGGTTTGGATCAAATCTTTTACTACGTAACTTTTCACCAAATTGTACAAACGCTAAGAGAGTTTTCTTTTCGATTCATAGAAATCTTTTTTCGCTTTGAGGAGTTCAAATAACTTGTTTTTAGATCATTTGTATCGTATTTTTGAAACCATAACTTTTCATCAAATTTTACAAAGACTAAGAAAGTTTATTTTTCGAATCAAAACAATCTTTTAACGCTCTAAAGACTTCAAATAACGTCTATTTGAGAGGGTTCGGATCGAATCTTTAACTACGTAAATTTTCACCAAATTGTACAAACACTAAGAAAGATTTCTTTTCGATTCATAGCAATCTTTTTACGCTTTGAGGAGTTCAAATAACGTGTTTTTAGATCATTTGTATCGTATCTTTTACTACATAACTTTTCACCAAATTTTACAAACACTAAGAAAGTTTATTTTTCGATTCAAAACAATCTTTTAACGTTATGAGGAGTTCAAATAACGGGTTTTTTAGATGGTTTGGTTCGAATCTTTCACTAAGTAACTTTTCACCAATTTGTAAAAACACTAAGAGAGTTTTCTTTTCGATTCAAAGCAATCTTTTTACGTTTTAAGGAGTTCAAATAACTTGTTTTTAGATCATTTGCATCGTATCTTTTACTACATAACTTTTCACCAAATTGTACAAACACTAAGAAAGTTTGATTTTCTATTCAAAACAATCTTTTAACGTTATTAGGAGTTCAAATAACGTGTTTTTTAGTTGGTTTGGATCGAATCTTTCACTACGTATCTCTTTTCACCAAATTGTAAAAACACTAAGAGAGTTTTCTTTTCGATTCGTAGCAATCTTTTTACGCTTTGAGGAGTTCAAATAACGTGTTTTTAGATCATTTGTATCGTATCTTTTACTACATAACTATTCACCAAATTTTAAAAACACTAAATTTTTTTGTTTTTTGATTCAAAACAATATTTTAACATTCCGAGGAGTTCAAAATAACGTGTTTTTGAGATGGTTTGGATGGAATCTTGCCTTACGTAACTTTTCACCAAATTGTAAAAACACTAAGAGAGTTTTCTTTTCGATTCATAGCAATCTTTTTACGCTTTGAGGAGTTCAAATAACTTGTTTTTAGATCATTTGTATCATATTTTTTACAACATAACTTTTCATCAAATTTCACAAAGACTAAGAAAGTTTGTTTTTCTAATCAAAACAATCTTTTAACGCTCTAATGAGTTCAAATAACGTCTTTTTGAGAGGGTTTGGATCGAATCTTTAACTACGTAACTTTTCACCAAATTGTACAAACACTAAGAAAGTTTTCTTTTCGATTCATAGCAATCTTTTTACGCTTTGAGGAGTTCAAATAGCTTGTTTTTAGATCATTTGTATCCTATTTTTTACAACATAACTTTTCACCAAATTTTACAAACACTAAGAAAGTTTTTTTTTCTACTCAAAACAATCTTTTAACGCTATGAAGAGTTCAAATAACGTGTTTTTTTAGATTGTTTGGATTTAATCTTTCACTACGTATCTTTTCACCAAATTGTAAATACACTGAGAGAGTTTTCTTTTCGATTCAGAGCAATCTTTTTACGCTTTGAGGATTTCAAATAACCTATTTTTAGATCATTTGTATCGTATCTTTTACTACATAACTTTTCACCAAATTTTACAAAGAGGTTTGTTTTTCGATTCAAAACAATCTTTTAACGTTCTGAGGAGTTCAAATAACGTGTTTATTATATGGTTTGGATCAAATCTTTTACTACGTAACTTTTCACCAAATTGTACAAACGCTAAGAGAGTTTTCTTTTCGATTCATAGAAATCTTTTTACGCTTTGAGGAGTTCAAATAACTTGTTTTTAGATCATTTGTATCGTATTTTTTAAAACATAACTTTTCATCAAATTTTACAAAGACTAAGAAAGTTTATTTTTCGAATCAAAACAATCTTTTAACGCTTTAAAGACTTCAAATAACTTCGTTTTGAGAGGGTTTGGATCGAATCTTTCACTACGTAAATTTTCACCAAATTGTAAAAACACCAACAAAGTTTTCTTTTCGATTCATAGCAATCTTTTTACGGTTTGAGGAGTTCAAGTAACGTGTTTTAGATCATTTGTATCGTATTTTTTTCTACATAAATTTTCACCAAATTTTACAAACACTAAGAAAGTTTGTTTTTCGATTCAAAACAATCTTTTAACGTTATGAGGTGTTCAAATAACGGGTTTTTTAGATGGTTTGGTTCGAATCTTTCACTAAGTAACTTTTCACCAATTTTTAAAAACACTAAGAGAGTTTTCTTTTCGATTCAAAGCAATCTTTTTACGTTTTAAGGAGTTCAAATAACTTGTTTTTTGATCATTTGCATCGTATCTTTTAATTCATAACTTTTCACCAAATTTTACAAACACTAAGATAGTTTGATTTTCTATACAAAACAATCATTTAACGTTATGAGGAGTTCAAATAACGTGTTTTTTAGTTGGTTTGGATCGAATCTTTCACTACGTATCTCTTTTCACCAAATTGTAAAAACACTAAAAGTGTTTTCTTTTCGATTAATACCAATCTTTTTACGTTTTGAGGAGTTCAAATAACGTGTTTTTAGATCATTTGTATCGTATCTTTTACTACATAACTATTCACCAAATTTTAAAAACACTAAAAAATTTTGTTTTTTGATTCAAAACAATATTTTAACGTTCCGTGGAGTTCAAAATAACGTGTTTTTGAGATGGTTTGGATGGAATCTTGCCTTACGTAACTTTTCACCAAATTGTAAAAACACTAAGAGAGTTTTCTTTTCGATTCATAGCAATCTTTTTACGCTTTGAGGAGTTCAAATAACTTGTTTTTAGATCATTTGTATCATATTTTTTACAACATAACTTTTCATCAAATTTCACAAAGACTAAGAAAGTTTGTTTTTCTAATCAAAACAATCTTTTAACGCTCTAATGAGTTCAAATAACGTCTTTTTGAGAGGGTTTGGATCGAATCTTTAACTACGTAACTTTTCACCAAATTGTACAAACACTAAGAAAGTTTTCTTTTCGATTCATAGCAATCTTTTTACGTTTTGAGGAGTTCAAATAGCTTGTTTTTAGATCATTTGTATCCTATTTTTTACAACATAACTTTTCACCAAATTTTACAAACACTAAGAAAGTTTTTTTTTCTATTCAAAACAATCTTTTAACGCTATGAAGAGTTCAAATAACGTGTTTTTTTAGATTGTTTGGATTTAATCTTTCACTACGTATCTTTTCACCAAATTGTAAATACACTGAGAGAGTTTTCTTTTCGATTCAGAGCAATCTTTTTACGCTTTGAGGAGTTCAAATAACCTATTTTTAGATCATTTGTATCGTATCTTTTGCTGCATAACTTTTCACCAAATTTTACAAAGAGGTTTGTTTTTCGATTCAAAACAATCTTTTAACGTTCTGAGGAGTTCAAATAACGTGTTTATTATATGGTTTGGATCAAATCTTTTACTACGTAACTTTTCACCAAATTGTACAAACGCTAAGAGAGTTTTCTTTTCGATTCATAGAAATCTTTTTACGCTTTGAGGAGTTCAAATAACTTGTTTTTAGATCATTTGAATCGTATTTTTTACAACATAAATTTTCATCAAATTTTACAAAGACTAAGAAAGTTTATTTTACGAATCAAAACAATCTTTTAACGCTTTAAAGACTTCAAATAACTTCGTTTTGAGAGGGTTTGGATCGAATCTTTCACTACGTAAATTTTCACCAAATTGTAAAAACACCAACAAAGTTTTCTTTTCGATTCATAGCAATCTTTTTACGGTTTGAGGAGTTCAAATAACGTGTTTTAGATCATTTGTATCGTATTTTTTTCTACATAAATTTTCACCAAATTTTACAAACACTAAGAAAGTTTGTTTTTCGATTCAAAACAATCTTTTAACGTTATGAGGTGTTCAAATAACGGGTTTTTTAGATGGTTTGGTTCGAATCTTTCACTAAGTAACTTTTCACCAATTTTTAAAAACACTAAGAGAGTTTTCTTTTCGATTCAAAGCAATCTTTTTACGTTTTAAGGAGTTCAAATAACTTGTTTTTTGATCATTTGCATCGTATCTTTTAATTCATAACTTTTCACCAAATTTTACAAACACTAAGATAGTTTGATTTTCTATACAAAACAATCTTTTAACGTTATGAGCAGTTCAAATAACGTGTTTTTTAGTTGGTTTGGATCGAATCTTTCACTACGTATCTCTTTTCACCAAATTGTAAAAACACTAAAAGTGTTTTCTTTTCGATTAATACCAATCTTTTTACGTTTTGAGGAGTTCAAATAACGTGTTTTTAGATCATTTGTATCGTATCTTTTACTACATAACTATTCACCAAATTTTAAAAACTCTAAATTTTTTTGTTTTTTGATTCAAAACAATATTTTAACGTTCCGAGGAGTTCAAAATAACGTGTTTTTGAGATGGTTTGGATGGAATCTTGCACTACGTAACTTTTCACCAAATTGTACAAACACTAAGAAAGTTTTCTTTTCGATTCATGGAAATCTTTTTACGCTTTGAGGAGTTGAATTAACTTGTTTTTATATCATTTGTTTCGTATGTTTTACAACATAACTTTGCACCAAATTGTACAAACATTAAGAAAGTAAGTTTTTCGATTCAAAACAGTCTTTTAATGTTCAGACGAGTTCAAATAACGTGTTTTTGGGATGGTTTGGATCGAATCTTTCCTTACGTAACTTTTCACCAAATTGTAAATAACGTGTTTTTTACAATTTTACAAACACTAAGAAAGTGTTTTTTTCTATTCAAAACAATCTTTTAACGCTATGAAGAGTTCAAATAACGTGTTTTTTTAGATTGTTTGGATTTAATCTTTCACTACGTATCTTTTCACCAAATTGTAAATACACTGAGAGAGTTTTCTTTTCGATTCAGAGCAATCTTTTTACGCTTTGAGGAGTTCAAATAACCTATTTTTAGATCATTTGTATCGTATCTTTTACTACATAACTTTTCACCAAATTTTACAAAGAGGTTTGTTTTTCGATTCAAAACAATCTTTTAACGTTCTAAGGAGTTCAAATAACGTGTTTATTATATGGTTTGGATCAAATCTTTTACTACGTAACTTTTCACCAAATTGTACAAACGCTAAGAGAGTTTTCTTTTCGATTCATAGAAATCTTTTTACGCTTTGAGGAGTTCAAATAACTTGTTTTTAGATCATTTGTATCGTATTTTTGACACCATAACTTTTCATCAAATTTTACAAAGACTAAGAAAGTTTATTTTTCGAATCAAAACAATCTTTTAACGCTCTAAAGACTTCAAATAACGTCTATATGAGAGGGTTCGGATCGAATCTTTAACTACGTAAATTTTCACCAAATTGTACAAACACTAAGAAAGATTTCTTTTCGATTCATAGCAATCTTTTTACGCTTTGAGGAGTTCAAATAACGTGTTTTTAGATCATTTGTATCGTATCTTTTACTACATAACTTTTCACCAAATTTTACAAACACTAAGAAAGTTTGTTTTTCGATTCAAAACAATCTTTTAACGTTATGAGGAGTTCAAATAACGGGTTTTTTAGATGGTTTGGTTCGAATCTTTCACTAAGTAACTTTTCACCAATTTGTAAAAACACTAAGAGAGTTTTCTTTTCGATTCAAAGCAATCTTTTTACGTTTTAAGGAGTTCAAATAACTTGTTTTTAGATCATTTGCATCGTATCTTTTACTACATAACTTTTCACCAAATTGTACAAACACTAAGAAAGTTTGATTTTCTATTCAAAACAATCTTTTAACGTTATTAGGAGTTCAAATAACGTGTTTTTTAGTTGGTTTGGATCGAATCTTTCACTACGTATCTCTTTTCACCAAATTGTAAAAACACTAAGAGAGTTTTCTTTTCGATTCGTAGCAATCTTTTTACGCTTTGAGGAGTTCAAATAAAGTGTTTTTAGATCATTTGTATCGTATCTTTTACTACATAACTATTCACCAAATTTTAAAAACACTAAAAGTTTTTGTTTTTTGATTCAAAACAATATTTTAACATTCCGAGGAGTTCAAAATAACGTGTTTTTGAGATGGTTTGGATGGAATCTTGCCTTACGTAACTTTTCACCAAATTGTAAAAACACTAAGAGAGTTTTCTTTTCGATTCATAGTAATCTTTTTACGCTTTGAGGAGTTCAAATAACTTGTTTTTAGATCATTTGTATCATATTTTTTACAACATAACTTTTCATCAAATTTCACAAAGACTAAGAAAGTTTGTTTTTCTAATCAAAACAATCTTTTAACGCTCTAATGAGTTCAAATAACGTCTTTTTGAGAGGGTTTGGATCGAATCTTTAACTACGTAACTTTTCACCAAATTGTACAAACACTAAGAAAGTTTTCTTTTCGATTCATAGCAATCTTTTTACGCATTGAGGAGTTCAAATAGCTTGTTTTTAGATCATTTGTATCCTATTTTTTACAACATAACTTTTCACCAAATTTTACAAACACTAAGAAAGTTTTTTTTTCTATTCAAAACAATCTTTTAACGCTATGAAGAGTTCAAATAACGTGTTTTTTTAGATTGTTTGGATTTAATCTTTCACTACGTATCTTTTCACCAAATTGTAAATACACTGAGAGAGTTTTCTTTTCAATTCAGAGCAATCTTTTTACGCTTTGAGGAGTTCAAATAACCTATTTTTAGATCATTTGTATCGTATCTTTTACTACATAACTTTTCACCAAATTTTACAAAGAGGTTTGTTTTTCGATTCAAAACAATCTTTTAACGTTCTGAGGAGTTCAAATAACGTGTTTATTATATGGTTTGGATCAAATCTTTTACTACGTAACTTTTCACCAAATTGTACAAACGCTAAGAGAGTTTTCTTTTCGATTCATAGAAATCTTTTTACGCTTTGAGGAGTTCAAATAACTTGTTTTTAGATCATTTGTATCGTATTTTTTAAAACATAACTTTTCATCAAATTTTACAAAGACTAAGAAAGTTTATTTTTCGAATCAAAACAATCTTTTAACGCTTTAAAGACTTCAAATTACTTCGTTTTGAGAGGGTTTGGATCGAATCTTTCACTACGTAAATTTTCACCAAATTGTAAAAACACCAACAAAGTTTTCTTTTCGATTCATAGCAATCTTTTTACGGTTTGAGGAGTTCAAATAACGTGTTTTAGATCATTTGTATCGTATTTTTTTCTACATAAATTTTCACCAAATTTTACAAACACTAAGAAAGTTTGTTTTTCGATTCAAAACAATCTTTTAACGTTATGAGGTGTTCAAATAACGGGTTTTTTAGATGGTTTGGTTCGAATCTTTCACTAAGTAACTTTTCACCAATTTTTAAAAACACTAAGAGAGTTTTCTTTTCGATTCAAAGCAATCTTTTTACGTTTTAAGGAGTTCAAATAACTTGTTTTTTGATCATTTGCATCGTATCTTTTAATTCATAACTTTTCACCAAATTTTACAAACACCAAGATAGTTTGATTTTCTATACAAAACAATCTTTTAACGTTATGAGGAGTTCAAATAACGTGTTTTTTAGTTGGTTTGGATCGAATCTTTCACTACGTATCTCTTTTCACCAAATTGTAAAAACACTAAAAGTGTTTTCTTTTCGATTAATACCAATCTTTTTACGTTTTGAGGAGTTCAAATAACGTGTTTTTAGATCATTTGTATCGTATCTTTTACTACATAACTATTCACCAAATTTTAAAAACTCTAAAATTTTTTGTTTTTTGATTCAAAACAATATTTTAACGTTCCGAGGAGTTCAAAATAACGTGTTTTTGAGATGGTTTGGATGGAATCTTGCACTACGTAACTTTTCGCCAAATTGTACAAACACTAAGAAAGTTTTCTTTTCGATTCATGGAAATCTTTTTACGCTTTGAGGAGTTGAATTAACTTGTTTTTATATCATTTGTTTCGTATGTTTTACAACATAACTTTGCACCAAATTGTACAAACATTAAGAAAGTAAGTTTTTCGATTCAAAACAGTCTTTTAATGTTCAGACGAGTTCAAATAACGTGTTTTTGGGATGGTTTGGATCGAATCTTTCCTTACGTAACTTTTCACCAAATTGTAAATAACGTGTTTTTTACAATTTTACAAACACTAAGAAAGTTTTTTTTTCTATTCAAAACAATCTTTTAACGCTGTGAAGAGTTCAAATAACGTGTTTTTTTAGATTGTTTGGATTTAATCTTTCACTACGTATCTTTTCACCAAATTGTAAATACACTGAGAGAGTTTTCTTTTCGATTCAGAGCAATCTTTTTACGCTTTGAGGAGTTCAAATAACCTATTTTTAGATCATTTGTATCGTATCTTTTACTACATAACTTTTCTCCAAATTTTACAAAGAGGTTTGTTTTTCGATTCAAAACAATCTTTTAACGTTCTGAGGAGTTCAAATAACGTGTTTATTATATGGTTTGGATCAAATCTTTTACTACGTAACTTTTCACCAAATTGTACAAACGCTAAGAGAGTTTTCTTTTCGATTCATAGAAATCTTTTTACGCTTTGAGGAGTTCAAATAACTTGTTTTTAGATCATTTGTATCTTATTTTTTACAACATAACTTTTCATCAAATTTTACAAAGACTAAGAAAGTTTATTTTTCGAATCAAAACAATCTTTTAACGCTTTAAAGACTTCAAATAACTTCGTTTTGAGAGGGTTTGGATCGAATCTTTCACTACGTAACTTTTCACCAAATTGTAAAAATACCAACAAAGTTTTCTTTTCGATTCATAGAAATCTTTTTTCGGTTTGAGGAGTTCAAATAACGTGTTTTAGATCATTTGTATCGTATTTTTTTCTACATAAATTTTCACCAAATTTTACAAACACTAAGAAAGTTTGTTTTTCGATTCAAAACAATCTTTTAACGTTATGAGGAGTTCAAATAACGGGTTTTTTAGATGGTTTGGTTCGAATCTTTCACTAAGTAACTTTTCCCCAATTTTTAAAAACACTAAGAGAGTTTTCATTTCGATTCAAAGCAATCTTTTTACGTTTTAAGGAGTTCAAATAACTTGTTTTTTGATCATTTGCATCGTATCTTTTAATTCATAACTTTTCACCAAATTTTACAAACACTAAGATAGTTTGATTTTCTATACAAAACAATCTTTTAACGTTATGAGGAGTTCAAATAACGTGTTTTTTAGTTGGTTTGGATCGAATCTTTCACTACGTATCTCTTTTCACCAAATTGTAAAAACACTAAAAGTGTTTTCTTTTCGATTAATACCAATCTTTTTACGTTTTGAGGAGTTCAAATAACGTGTTTTTAGATCATTTGTATCGTATCTTTTACTACATAACTATTCACCAAATTTTAAAAGCACTAAAAAATTTTGTTTTTTGATTCAAAACAATATTTTAACGTTCCGAGGAGTTCAAAATAACGTGTTTTTGAGATTGTTTGGATTTAATCTTTCACTACGTATCTTTTCACCAAATTGCAAATACACTGAGAGAGTTTCCTTTTCGATTCAGAGCAATCTTTTTACGCTTTGAGGAGTTCAAATAACCTATTTTTAGATCATTTGTATCGTATCTTTTACTACATAACTTTTCACCAAATTATACAAAGCGGTTTGTTTTTCGATTCAAAACAATCTTTTAACGTTCTGAGGAGTTCAAATAACGTGTTTATTATATGGTTTGGATCGAATCTTTTACTACGTAACTTTTCACCAAATTGTACAAACGCTAAGAGAGTTTTCTTTTCGATTCATAGAAATCTTTTTACGCTTTGAGGAGTTCAAATAACTTGTTTTTAGATCATTTGTATCATATTTTTTACACCATAACTTTTCATCAAATTTTACAAAGACTAAGAAAGTTTATTTTTCGAATCAAAACAATCTTTTAACGCTCTAAAGACTTCAAATAACGTCTATTTGAGAGGGTTCGGATCGAATCTTTAACTACGTAAATTTTCACCAAATTGTACAAACACTAAGAAAGATTTCTTTTCGATTCATTGCAATCTTTTTATGCTTTGAGGAGTTCAAATAACATGTTTTTAGATCATTTGTATCGTATCTTTTACTACATAACTTTTCACCAAATTTTACAAACACTAAGAAAGTTTGTTTTTGGATTCAAAACAATCTTTTAACGTTATGAGGAGTTCAAATAACGGGTTTTTTAGATGGTTTGGTTCGAATCTTTCACTAAGTAACTTTTCACCAATTTGTAAAAACACTAAGAGAGTTTTCTTTTCGATTCAAAGCAATCTTTTTACGTTTTAAGGAGTTCAAATAACTTGTTTTTAGATCATTTGCATCGTATCTTTTACTACATAACTTTTCACCAAATTGTACAAACACTAAGAAAGTTTGATTTTCTATTCAAAGCAATCTTTTTACGCTTTGAGAAGTTCAAATGACGTGTTTTAGATCATTTGTATCGTATTTTTTACTACATAAATTTTCGATTCAAAACAATCTTTTAACATTATAAGGAGTTCAAATAACGGGTTTTTTAGATGGTTTGGTTCGAATCTTTCACTAAGTAACTTTTCACCAATTTTTAAAAACACTAAGAGAGTTTTCTTTTCGATTCAAAGCAATCTTTTTACGTTTTAAGGAGTTCAAATAACTTGTTTTTTGATCATTTGCATCGTATCTTTTAATTCATAACTTTTCACCAAATTTTACAAACACTAAGATAGTTTGATTTTCTATACAAAACAATCTTTTAACGTTATGAGGAGTTCAAATAACGTGTTTTTTAGTTGGTTTGGATCGAATCTTTCACTACGTATCTCTTTTCACCAAATTGTAAAAACACTAAAAGTGTTTTCTTTTCGATTAATACCAATCTTTTTACGTTTTGAGGAGTTCAAATAACGTGTTTTTAGATCATTTGTATCGTATCTTTTACTACATAACTATTCACCAAATTTTAAATACACTAAAAAATTTTGTTTTTTGATTCAAAACAATATTTTAACGTTCCGAGGAGTTCAAAATAACGTGTTTTTGTGATGGTTTGGATGGAATCTTGCACTACGTAACTTTTCACCAAATTGTACAAACACTAAGAAAGTTTTCTTTTCGATTCATGGAAATCTTTGAACGCTTTGAGGAGTTGAATTAACTTGTTTTTATATCATTTGTTTCGTATGTTTTAAAATATAACTTTGCACCAAATTGTACAAACATTAAGAAAGTAAGTTTTTCGATTCAAAACAGTCTTTTAATGTTCAGACGAGTTCAAATAACGTGTTTTTGGGATGGTTTGGATCGAATCTTTCCTTACGTAACTTTTCACCAAATTGTAAAAACACTAAGAGAGTTTTCTTTTCGATTCATAGCAATCTTTTTACGCTTTGAGGAGTTCAAATAACTTGTTTTTAGATCATTTGTATCATATTTTTTACAACATAACTTTTCATCAAATTTCACAAAGACTAAGAAAGTTTGTTTTTCTAATCAAAACAATCTTTTAACGCTCTAATGAGTTCAAATAACATCTTTTTGAGAGGGTTTGGATCGAATCTTTAACTACGTAACTTTTCACCAAATTTTACAAACACTAAGAAAGTTTTCTTTTCGATTCATAGCAATCTTTTTACGCTTTGAGGAGTTCAAATAGCTTGTTTTTAGATCATTTGTATCCTATTTTTTACAACATAACTTTTCACCAAATTTTACAAACACTAAGAAAGTTTGTTTTTCTATTCAAAACAATCTTTTAACGCTATGAAGAGTTCAAATAACGTGTTTTTTTAGATTGTTTGGATTTAATCTTTCACTACGTATCTTTTCACCAAATTGTAAATACACTGAGAGAGTTTTCTTTTCGATTCAGAGCAATCTTTTTACGCTTTGAGGAGTTCAAATAACCTATTTTTAGATCATTTGTATCGTATCTTTTACTACATAACTTTTCACCAAATTTTACAAAGAGGTTTGTTTTTCGATTCAAAACAATCTTTTAACGTTCTGAGGAGTTCAAATAACGTGTTTTTTAGTTGGTTTGGATCGCATCTTTCACTACGTATCTCTTTTCACCAAATTGTAAAAACACTAAAAGTGTTTTCTTTTCGATTAATTGCAATCTTTTTACGCTTTTGAGGAGTTCAAATAACGTGTTTTTAGATCATTTGTATCGTATCTTTTACTACATAACTATTCACCAAATTTTACAAACACTAAAAATTTTTGTTTTTTGATTCAAAACAATAATTTAACGTTCCGAGGAGTTCAAAATAACGTACTTTTGAGATGGTTTGGATGGAATCTTGCACTACGTAACTTTTCACCAAATTGTACAAACACTAAGAAAGTTTTCTTTTCGATTCATGGAAATCTTTTTACGCTTTGAGGAGTTGAATTAACTTGTTTTTATATCATTTGTTTCGTATGTTTTACAATATAACTTTGCACCAAATTGTACAAACATTAAGAAAGTAAGTTTTTCGATTCAAAACAGTCTTTTAACGTTCAGACGAGTTCAAATAACGTGTTTTTGGGATGGTTTGGATCGAATCTTTCCCTACGTAACTTTTCACCAAATTGTAAAAACACTAAGAGAGTTTTCTTTTCGATTCATAGCAATCTTTTTATGTTTTGAGGAGTTCAAATAACTTGTTTTTAGATCATTTGTATCATATTTTTTACAACATAACTTTTCATCAAATTTCACAAAGACTAAGAAAGTTTGTTTTTCTATTCAATACAATCTTTTAACGCTATGAGGAGTTCAAATAACGTGTTTTTTTAGATTGTTTGGATCTAATCTTTCACTACGTATCTTTTCACCAAATTGTAAAAACACTGAGAGAGTTTTCTTTTCGATTCAGAGCAATCTTTTTACGCTTTGAGGTGTTCAAATAACCTATTTTTAGATCATTTGTATCGTATCTTTTACTACATAACTTTTCACCAAATTTTACAAAGAAGTTTGTTTTTCGTTTCAAAACAATCTTTTAACGTTCTGAGGAGTACAAATAACTTGTTTATTATATGGTTTGGATCAAATCTTTTACTACGTAACTTTTCACCAAATTGTACAAACGCTAAGAGAGTTTTCTTTTCGATTCATAGCAATCTTTTTACGCTTTGTGGAGTTCAAATAACTTGTTTTTAGATCATTTGTATCGTATTTTTTACAACATAACTTTTCATCAAATTTTACAAAGACTAAGAAAGTTTATTTTTCGAATCAAAACAATCTTTTAACGCTCTAAAGACTTCAAATAACGTCTTTTTGAGAGGGTTTGGATCGAATCTTTAACTACGTAAATTTTCACCAAATTGTACAAACACTAAGAAAGTTTTCTTTTCGATTCATAGCAATCTTTTTACGCTTTGAGGAGTTCAAATAACGTGTTTTTAAATCATTTGTATCGTATCTTTTACTACATAACTTTTCACCAAATTTTACAAACACTAAGAAAGTTTGTTTTTCGATTCAAAACAATATTTTAACGTTCTGTGGAGTTCAAATAAAGGGGTTTTTAGATGGTTTGGTTCGAATCTTTCACTACATATCTTTTCACCAATTTGTAAAAACACTAAGAGAGTTTTCTTTTCGATTCAGAGCAATCTTTTTACGCTTTGAGGAGTTCAAATAACGTGTTTTTAGATCATTTGCATCGTATCTTTTACTACATAACTTTTCACCAAATTTTACAAACACTAAGAAAGTTTGTTTTTCGATTCAAAACAATCTTTTAACGTTCTGAGGAGTTCAAATAACGTGTTTTTTAGTTGGTCTGGATCGAATCTTCCACTACGTATCTTTTCACCAAATTGTAAAAACACTGAAAGAGTTTTCTTTTCGATTCAGAGCAGTCTTTTTACGCTTTGAGGAGTTCAAATAACGTGTTTTTAGATCATTTGTATCGTATCTTTTACTACATAACTATTCACCAAATTTAACAAACACTAAGAAAGTTTGATTTTTGATTCAAAACAATATTTTAACGTTCTGTGGAGTTCAAATAACGTGTTTTTTTAGATGGTTTGGATCTAATCTTTCACTACATATCTTTTCACCAAATTGTAAAAACACGGAGAGAGTTTTCTTTTCGATTCAGAGCAATCTTTTTACGCTTTGAGGAGTTCAAATAACGTGTTTTTTGATCATTTGTATCGTATCTTTTACCACATAACTTTTCTCCAAATTTTACGAACACTAAGAAAGTTTGTTTTTCGATTCAAAACAATCTTTTAACGTTCTGAGGAGTTCAAATAACTTGTTTTTTAGTTGGTTTGGATCGAATCTTCCACCACGTATCTTTTCACCAAATTGTAAAAACACTGAGAGAGTTTTCTTTTCGATTCAGAGCAATCTTTTTAAGCTTTGAGGAGTTCAAAAAACCTGTTTTTAGATCATTTGTATCGAATCTTTTGCAACATAACTTTTCACCAAATTTTACAAAGACTAAGAAAGTTTATTTTTCGAATCAAAACAATCTTTTAACGCTCTAAAGACTTCAAATAACGTCTTTTTGAGAGGGTTTGGATCGAATCTTTAACTACGTAACTTTTCACCAAATTGTACAAACACTAAGAAAGTATTCTTTTCGATTCATAGCAATCTTTTTACGCTTTGAGGAGTTCAAATAACGTGTTTTTAGATCATTTGTATCGTATCTTTTACTACATAACTTTTCTCGAAATTTTACAAACACTAAGAAAGTTTGTTTTTCGATTCAAAACAATCTTTTGACGTTCTGGGGAGTTCAAATAACGTGTTTTTAGATGGTTTGGATCGAATCTTTTACTACGTAACTTTTCACCAAATTGTAAAAACACTAAGAGAGTTTTCTTTTCGATTCATAGCAACCTTTTTACGCATTAAGGAGTTCAAATAATTTGTTTTTAGATCATTTGCATCGTATCTTTTACTACATAACTTTACAACAAATTTTACAAACACTAAGAAAGTTTGTTTTTCGATTCAAAACAATCTTTTAACGTTCTGAGGAGTTCAAATAACGGGTTTTTTTAGATGGTTTGGTTCGAATCTTTCACTACGTAACTTTTCACCAAATTGTAAAAACACTAAGAGAGTTTTCTTTTCGATTCATAGCAATCTTTTTACGTTTTAAGGAGTTCAAATAACTTGTTTTTATATCATTTGTATCGTATCTTTTACTACATAACTTTTCACAAAATTTTACAAACACTAAGAAAGTTTGTTTTTCTATTCAAAATAATCTTTTAACGTTATGAGGAGTTCAAATATCGTGTTTTTTAGTTGGTTTGGACCAAATCTTTAACTACGTATCTTTTCACCAAATTGTAAAAACACTAAAAGAGTTTTCTTTTCGATTCATAGCAATCTTTTTACGCTTGGAGGAGTTCAAATAACGTGTTTTAGATCATTTGTATCGTTTCTTTTTCTACATAACTATTCACCAAATTTTACAAACTCTAAGAAAGTTTGTTTTTCGATTCAAAACTATCTTTTAACGTTCCGAGGAGTTCGAAATAACGTGTTTTTTAGTTGGTTTGGACCGAATCTTTAACTACGTAACTTTTAACCAATTGGTACGAACACTAAGAAAGTTTTGGTTTCGATTCATAGCAATCTTTTTACGCTTTGAGGACTTCAAATAACGTGTTTTTGGATCATTTGTATCGTATCTTTTACTACATAACATTTCACCAAATTTTACAAAAACTAAGAAAGTTTGTTTTTCGATTCAAAACAATCTTTTAACGTTATGAGGAGTTCAAATAACGGGTTTTTTAGATGGTTTGGTTCGAATATTTCACTAAGTAACTTTTCACCAATTTGTAAAAACACTAAGAGAGTTGTCTTTTCGAGTTAATGCAATCTTTTTATGTTTTAAGGAGTTCAAATAACTTGTTTTTAGATCATTTGCATCGTATCTTTTACTACATAACTTTTCACCAAATTGTACAAACACTAAGAAAGTTTGATTTTCTATTCAAAACAATCTTTTAACGTTATTAGGAGTTCAAATAACGTGTTTTTTAGTTGGTTTGGATCGAATCTTTCACTACGTATCTCTTTTCACCAAATTGTAAAAACACTAAAAGAGTTTTCTTTTCGATTCATAGCAATCTTTTTACGCTTTGAGGAGTTCAAATAACGTGTTTTTAGATCATTCGTATCGTATCTTTTACTACATAAGATTTCACCATATTTTACAACAACTAAAAAAGTTTGTTTTTCGATTCAAAACAATATTTTAACGTTCCGAGGAGTTCAAAATAACGTGTTTTTGAGATGGTTTGGCACGAATCTTGCACTACGTAATTTTTCACCAAATTGTACAAACACTAAGAAAGTTTTCTTTTCGATTCATGGAAATCTTTTTACTCTTTGAGGAGTTGAATTAACTTGTTTTTATATCATTTGTTTCGTATGTTTTACTACATAACTTTGCACCAAATTTTACAAACATTAAGAAAGTAAGTTTTTCGATTCAAAACAGTCTTTTAATGTTCAGACGAGTTCAAATAACGTGTTTTTGGGATAGCTTGGATCGAATCTTTCCCTACGTAACTTTTCACCAAATTGTAAAAATACTAAGAGAGTTTCTTTTCGATTCATAGCAATCTTTTTACGCTTTGAGGAGTTCAAACAGCTTGTTTTTAGATCATTTGTATCGTATTTTTTACAACATAACTTTTCATCAAATTTTACAAACACTAAGAAAGTTTGTTTATCTATTCAAAACAATCTGTTAACGCTATGAGAAGTTCAAATAACGTGTTTTTTAGTTGGTTTGGATCGTATCTTTAACTACGTAACTTTTCACCAAATTGAACAAACAGTAAGAATGTTTTCTTTTCGATTCATAGCAATTTTTTTACGCATTGAGGAGTTCAAAAAACGTGTTTTTAGATCACTTGTATCGTATCTTTTACTACATAACTATTCACCAAATTGTACAAACACTAAGAAAGTTTATTTTTCAATTCAAAACTATCTTTTAACGTTCCGAGGAGTTCGAAATAACATGTTTTTGAGATGGTTTGGATCTAATCTTGCACTACCTAACTTTTCAGCAAATTGTACAAACACTAAGAAAGTTTTCTTTACGGATTCATAGAAATTTTTTTACGCTTTGAGAAGTTGAATTAACTTGTTTTTAGATCATTTGTTTCGTATCTTTTAGTACATAACTTTTTACCAAATTTTACAAACATTAAGAAAGTAGGTTTTTCGATTCAAAACAGTCATTTAATGTTCAGACGAGTTCAAATAACGTGTTTTTGGGATGGTTTGGATCGAATCTTTTACTACGTAACTTTTCACCAAATTGTGAAAACACTAAGAGAGTTTTCTTTCCGAATCATAGCAATCTTTTTACGCTTTGAGGAGTTCAAATAACGTGTTTTTAGATCATTTGTATCGTATTTTTTACAACATAACTTTTCATCAAATTTTACAAACACCAAGAAAGCTTGTTTTTCGAATCAAAACAATCTTTTAACGCTCTAGAAAGATCAAATAACGTCTTTTTGGTCGGTTTGGATCGAATCTTTAACTACGTAACTTTTAACCAAATTGTACGAACACTAATAAAGTTTTGTTTCCGATTCATAGCATTCTTTTTGCGCTTTGAGGAGTTCAAATAACGTGTTTTTCGATCATTTGTATGGTATCTTTTACTACATAACATTTCACCAAATTTTACAAAAACTAAGAAAGTTTGTTTTTCGATTCAAAACAATCTTTTAACGTTCTGAGGAGTTCAAATAAAGTGTTTTTGAGATGGTTTGGAATGAATCTTACACTAAGTAACTTTTCACCAAATTGTACAGACACTAAGAGAGTTTTCTTTTCGATTCATAGCAATCTTTTTACGTTTTGAGGAGTTCAAATAACTTGTTTTTAGATCATTTGTATCGTATTTTTTACAACATAACTTTTCATCAAATTTTACAAAGACTATGAAAGTTTATTTTTCGAATCAAAACAATCTTTTAACGCTCTAAAGACTTCAAATTACGTCTTTTTGAGAGGGTTTGGATGGAATCTTTCACTACGTAACTTTTCACCAAATTGTAAAAACACTAAGAAAGTTTTCTTTTCGATTCTTAGCTATCTTTTTACGCTTCGAGGAGTTCAAATAGCTTGTTTTTAGATCATTTGTATCCTATTTTTTACAACATAACTTTTCACCAAATTTTACAAACACTAAGAAAGTTTGTTTTTCTATTCAAAACAATCTTTTAATGCTATGAGGAGTTCAAATAACGTGTTTTTTTAGATTGTTTGGATCTAATCTTTCACTACGTATCTTTTCACCAAATTGTAAAAACACTGAGAGAGTTTTCTTTTCGATTCAGAGCAATGTTTTTACGCTTTGAGGAGTTCAAATAACCTGTTTTTAGATCATTTGTATCGTATCTTTTACTACATAACTTTTCACTAAATTTTACAAGGAAGTTTGTTTTTCGATTCAAAACAATATTTTAACGTTCTGAGGAGTTCAAATAACGTGTTTATTATATGGTTTGGATCAAATCTTTTACTACGTAACTTTTCACCAAATTGTACAATCGCTAAGAGAGTATTCTTTTCGATTCATAGCAATATTTTTACGCTTTCAGGAGTTCAAATAACTTGTTTTTAGATCATTTGGATCGTATTTTTTACGACATAACTTTTCATCAAATTTTACAAAGACTAAGAAAGTTTATTTTTCGAATCAAAAAATCTTTTAACGATCTAAAGACTTCAAATAACATCTTTTTGAGAGGGTTTGGATCGAATCTTTAACTATGTAAATTTTCACCAAATTGTACAGACACTTAGAAAGTTTTCTTTTCAATTCATAGCAATCTTTTTACGCTTTGAGGAGTTCAAATAACGTGTTTTTAGATCATTTGTATCGTATCTTTTACTACATAACTTTTCACCAAATTTTACAAAGAGGTTTGTTTTTCGATTCAAAACAATCTTTTAACGTTATGAGGAGTTCAAATAACGGGTTTTTTAGATGGTTTGGTTCGAATCTTTCACTAAGTAACTTTTCACCAATTTGTAAAAACACTAAGAGAGTTGTCTTTTCGATTCAAAGCAATCTTTTTACGTTTTAAGGAGTTCAAATAACTTGTTTTTAGATCATTTGCATCGTATCTTTTACTACATAACTTTTCACCAAATTGTACAAACACTAAGAAAATTTGATTTTCTATTCAAAACAATCTTTTATCGTTATTAGGAGTTCAAATAACGTGTTTTTTAGTTGGTTTGGATCGAATCTTTCACTACGTATCTCTTTTCACCAAATTGTAAAAACACTAAAAGAGTTTTCTTTTCGATTCATAGCAATCTTTTTACGCTTTGAGGAGTTCAAATAACGTGTTTTTAGATCATTCGTATCGTATCTTTTACTACATAACATTTCACCAAATTTTACAAAAACTAAAAAAGTTTGTTTTTCGATTCAAAACAATATTTTAACGTTCCGAGGAGTTCAAAACAACGTGTTTTTGAGATGGTTTGGCACGAATCTTGCACTACGTAATTTTTCACCAAATTGTACAAACACTAAGAAAGTTTTCTTTTCGATTCATTGAAATCTTTTTACTCTTTGAGGAGTTGAATTAACTTGCTTTTATATCATTTGTTTCGTATGTTTTACTACATAACTTTGCACCAAATTTTACAAACATTAAGAAAGTAAGTTTTTCAATTCAAAACAGTCTTTTAATGTTCAGACGAGTTCAAATAACGTGTTTTTGGGATGGCTTGGATCGAATCTTTCCCTACGTAACTTTTCAACAAATTGTAAAAACACTAAGAGAGTTTTTTTTCGATTCAAAGCAATCTTTTTACGCTTTGAAGAGTTCAAATAACTTGTTTTTAGATCATTTGTATCATATTTTTTACAACATAACTTTTCATCAAATTCCACAAAGACTAAGAAAGTTTGTTTTTCGAATCAAAACAATCTTTTAACGCTCTAAAGAGTTCAAATACCGTCTTTTTGAGAGGGTTTGGATCGAATCTTTAACTACGTAACTTTTCACCAAATTGTACAAACACTAAGAAAGTTTTCTTTTCGATTCAGAGCAATCTTTTTACGCTTCGAGGAGTTCAAATAACGTGTTTTTGGATCATTTGTATCGTATATTTAACTACATAACTTTTCACCAAATTTTGCAAACACTAAGAAAGTTTGTTTTTGATTCAAAACAATCTTTTAACGTTCTGAGGAGTTCAAATAACGTGTTTTTGAGATGGTTTTGGAACGAATCTGGCACTACGTAACTTTTCACCAAATTGGACAAACACTAAGAGAGTTTTCTTTTCGAATCATAGCAATCTTTTTACGCTTTGAGGAGTTCAAACAGATTATTTTTAGATCATTTGTATCGTATTTTTTACAACATAACTTTTCAACAAATTTTACAAACACTAAGAATTTTTGTTTATCTATTCAAAACAATCTGTTAACGCTATGAGAAGTTCAAATAACGTGTTTTTTAGTTGGTTTGGATCGAATCTTTAACTACGTAACTTTTCACCAAATTGTACAAACAGTAAGAAAGTTTTCTTTTCGATTCATAGCAATCTTTTTACGCTTTGAGGAGTTCAAATAACGTGTTTTTAGATCATTTGTATCGTAACTTTTACTACATAACTATTCACCAAATTTTACAACCACTAAGAAAGTTTGTTTTTCGATTCAAAACTATCTTTTAACGTTCCGAGGAGTTCGAAATAACATGTTTTTTAGATGGTTTGGATCGAATCTTGCACTACGTAACTTTTCAGCAAATTGTACAAACACTAAGAAAGTTTTCTTTACGTATTCATAGAAATTTTTTTACGCTTTGAGAAGTTGAATTAACTTGTTTTTAGATCATTTGTTTCGTATCTTTTAGTACATAACGTTTCACCAAATTTTACAAACATTAAGAAAGTAAGTTGTTCGATTCAAAACAGTCATTTAATGTTCAGATGAGTTCAAATAACGTGTTTTTGGGATGGTTTGGATCGAATCTTTAACTACGTAACTTTTAACCAAATTGTACGAACACTAAGAAAGTTTTGTTTTCGATTTATAGCAATCTTTTTACGCTTTGAGGATTTCAAATAACGTGTTTTTGGATCATTTGTATCGTATCTTTTAATACATAACATTTCACCAAATTTTACAAAAACTAAGAAAGTTTGTTTTCGATTCAAAACAATCTTTTAACGTTCTGAGGAGTTCAAATAACGTGTTTTTGAGATGGTTTGGAACGAATCTTGCACTACGTAACTTTTCACCAAATTGTACAAACACTAAGAGAGTTTTATTTCCGATTCATAGCAATCTTTTTACGCTTTGAGGAGTTCAAATAACTTGTTTTTAGATTATTTGTATCGTATTTTTTACAACATAACTTTTCATCAAATTTTACAAAGACTAAGAAAGTTTATTTTTCGAATCAAAACATTATTTTAACGCTCTAAAGACTTCAAATTACGTCTTTTTGAGAGGGTTTGGATCGAATCTTTCACTACGTAACTTTTCACCAAATTGTAAAAACACTAAGAAAGTTTTCTTTTCGATTCATAGCAATCTTTTTGCGCTTTGAGGAGTTCAAATAACGTGTTTTTATATCATTTGTATCGTATTTTTTACTACATAACTTTTCACCAAATCTTACAAACACTAAGAAAGTTTGTTTTTCGATTCAAAACAATCTTTCAATGTTATGAGGAGTTCAAATAACGGGTTTTTTTAGATGGCTTGGTTCGAATCTTTCACTACGTAACTTTTCACCAAATTGTAAAAACACTAAGAGAGTTTTCTTTTCGATTCAAAGCAATCTTTTTACGTTTTAAGGAGTTCAAATAACTTGTTTTTTGATCATTTGCATTGTATCTTTTACTTCATAACTTTTCACCAAATTTTACAAACACTAAGAAAGTTTGATTTTCTATACAAAACAATCTTTTAACGTTATGAGGAGTTCAAATTACGTGTTTTTTAGTTGGTTTGGATCGAATCTTTCACTACGTATCTCTATTTTCACCAAATTGTAAAAACAGTAAAAGAGTTTTCTTTTCGATTCATAGCAATCTTTTTACGCATTGAGGAGTTCAAATAACGTGTTTTTAGATCATTTGTATCGTATCTTTTACGACATAACTATTCACCAAATTTTACAAACACTAAAAAAAATTGTTTTTCGATTCAAAACAATATTTTAACGTTCCGAGGAGTTCAAAATAACGTGTTTTTGAGATGGTTTGGATCGAATCTTGCACTACGTAACTTTTCACCAAATTGTACAAACACTAAGAAAGTTTTCTTTTCGATTCATGGAAATCTTTTTACGCTTTGAGGAGTTGAATTAACTTGTTTTATATCATTTGTTTCGTATGTTTTACTATATAACTTTGCACCAAATTGTACAAACATTAAGAAAGTAAGTTTTTCGATTCAAAACAGTCTTTTAATGTTCAGACGAGTTCAAATAACGTGTTTTTGGGAAGGTTTGGATCGAATCTTTCCCTACGTAACTTTTCACCAAATTGTACAAACACTAAGAGAGTTTTCTTTTCGATTCATAGCAATCTTTTTACGCTTTGAGGAGTTCAAATAACTTGCTTTTAGATTATTTGTATGGTATTTTTTACAACATAACTTTTCATCAAATTTTACAAAGACTAAGAAAGTTTATTTTTCGAATCAAAACAATCTTTTAACGCTCTAAAGACTTCAAATAACGTTTTTTTGAGAGGGTTTGGATCGAATCTTTAACTACGTAACTTTTCACCAAATTGTACAAACACTAAGAAAATTTTCTTTTCGATTCATAGCAATCTTGTTACGCTTTGAGGAGTTCAAATAACGTGTTTTTAGATCATTTGTATCGTATCTTTTACTACATAACTTTTCACCAAATTTTACAAACACTAAGAAAGTTTGTTTTTCGATTCAAAACAATGTTTTAACGTTATGAGGAGTTCAAATAACGGGTTTTTTAGATGGTTTGGTTCGAATCTTTCACTAAGTAACTTTTCACCAAATTGTAAAAACACTAAGAGAGTTTTCTTTTCGATTCAAAGCAATCTTTTTTCGTTTTAAGGAGTTTAAATAACTTGTTTTTAGATCATTTGCAACGTATCTTTTACTACATAACTTTTCACCAAATTTTACAGACACTAAGAAAGTTTGATTTTCTATTCAAAACAATCTTTTAACATTATTAGGAGTTCAAATAACGTGTTTTTTAGTTGGTTTGGATCGAATATTTCACTACGTATCTCTTTTCACCAAATTGTAAAAACACTAAAATAGTTTTCTTTTCGATTCATAGCAATCTTTTTACGCTTTGAGGAGTTCAAATAACGTGTTTTTAGATCATTCGTATCGTATCTTTTACTACATAACTATTCACCAAATTTTACAAACACTAAAAAAGTTTGTTTTTCGATTCCAAACAATATTTTAACGTTCCGAGGAGTTCAAAATAACGTGTTTTTGAGATGGTTTGGATCGAATCTTGCGCTACGTAATTTTTCACCAAATTGTACAAACACTAAGAAAGTTTTTTTTTCGAATCAAAACAATCTTTTAACGCTCTAAAGAGTTCAAATAACGCCTTTTTGAGAGGGTTTGGAAATAATTTTTAACTATGTACCTTTTCACCAAATTGTACAAACACTAAAAAAGTTTTCTTTTCGATTCAGAGCAATCTTTTAACGTTCTGAGGAGTTCAAATAACGTGGTTTTGAGATGGTTTGGAACGAATCTTGCACTACGTAACTTTTCACCAAATTGTACAAACACTAAGAGAGTTTTCTTTTCGATTCATTGCAATCTTTTTACGCTTTGAGGAGTTCAAATAAATTGTTTTTAGATCATTTGTATCGTATTTTTTACAACATAACTTTTCATCAAATTTTACAAAGACTAAGAAAGTTTATTTTTCGAATCAAAACAATCTTTTAACGCTCTAAAGACTTCAAATTACGTCTTTTTGAGAGGGTTTGGATCGAATCTTTCACTACGTAACTTTTCACCAAATTGTAAAAACACTAAGAAAGTTTTCTTTCGATTCATAGCAATCTTTTTGCGCTTTCTTAGAACTCCCCAAAGCATAAACATATTGTTTTGAATCGAAAAACAAACTTTCTTAGTGTTTGTAAATTTTGGTGAAATGTTATGTAGTAAAAAATACGATTCAAATGGTCTAAAATTACGTTATTTGAACTCCCCAAAGCATAAACAAATTGTTTTGAAATGAAAAAAAAACTTTCTTAGTGTTTGTAAATTTTGGTAAAAAGTTATGTAGTAAACAATACGATTCAAATGATCTGAAAATACGTTATTTGAACTCCCCAAAGTCTAAACAGATTGTTTTGAATCGAAAAACAAACTTTCTTAGTGTTTGTAAATTTTGGTGAAATGTTATGTAGTAAAAGATACGATTCAAATGATCTAAAAATATGTTCTTAGAACTCCCCAAAGCATAAACTAGTTGTTTTGAATCGAAAAACAAATTTTCTTAGTATTTGTAAATTTTGGTGAAATGTTATGTAGTAAAAGATACGATTCAAATGGTCTAAAATTACGTTATTTGAACTCCCCAAAGCATAAACAGATTGTTTTGAATCGAAAAACAAACTTTCTTCGTGTTTGTAAATTATGGTAAAAAGTTATGTAGTAAACGATACGATTCAAATGATCTAAAAATACGTTATTTGAACTCCCCAAAGCCTAAACAAATTGTTTTGAATCGAAAAACAAACTTTCATAGTGTTTGTAAATTTTGGTGAAATGTTATTTAGTAAAAGATACGATTCAAATGATCTAAAAATTTGTTATTTGAACTCCCCAAAGCATAAACAGATTATTTTGAATCGAAAAACAAACTTTCTTAGTGTTTGTAAATTTTGGTGAAATGTTATGTAGCGAAAGATACGGTTCAAATGGTCTAAAATTACGTTATTTGAACTCCCCAAAGCATAAACAGATTGTTTTGAAACGAAAAACAAACTTTCTTAGTGTTTGTAAATTTTGGTGAAAAGTTATGTAGTAAAAGATACGATTCAAATGAACTAAAAATATGTTCTTAGAACTCCCCAAAGCATAAACAAATTGTTTTGAATCGAAAAACAAACTTTTTTAGTGTTTGTAAATTTTGGTGAAATGTTATGTAGTAAAAGATACGATTCAAATGATCTAAAAATACGTTATCTGAACTCCCCAAAGCATAAACATATTGTTTTGAATCGAAAAACAAACTTTCTTAGTGTTTATAAATTTTGGTGAAGTGTTATGTAGTAAAAGATACGATTCAAATGATCTAAAAATACGTTATTTGAACTCCCGAAAGCATAAACAGATTGTTTTGAATCGAAAAACAAACTTTCTTAGTGTTTGTCAAATTTGGTGAAATGTTATGTGGTAAAAGATACGATTCAAATGATCTAAAAATATGTTCTTAGAACTCCCCAAAGCATAAACAGATTGTTTTGAATCGAAAAACAAACTTTCTTAGTGTTTGTAAATTTTGGTGAAAAGTAAAAGATACGATTCAAATGATCTAAAAATACGTTATTTGAACTCCCTAAAGCATAAACAGATTGTTTTGAATCGAAAAACAAACTTTCATTTTGTTTGTCAAATTTAGTGAAATGTTATGTGGTAAAAGATACGATTCAAATGATCTAAAAATACATTATTTGAACACCCCAAAGCATAAACAAATTGTTTTGAATCGAAAAACAAACTTTCTTAGTGTTTGTAAATTTTGGTGAAATGTTATGTAGCAAAAGATACGATTCAAATTGTCTAAAATACCTTATTTGAACTCCCCAAAGCATAAACAAATTGTTTTGAATGGAAAAACAAACTTTCTTTGTGTTTGTAAATTTTGGTGAAATGTTATGTTGTAAAAGATACGATTCAAATGCTCTAAAATTACGTTATTTGAACTCCCCAAAGCATAAACAGATTGTTTTGAATCGAAAAACAAACTTTCTTAGTGTTTGTAAATTTTGGTGAAATGTTATGTAGTAAAAGATACGATTCAAATGATCTAAAAATATGTTCTTAGAACTCCCCAAAGCATAAACAAATTGTTTTGAATCGAAAAACAAACTTTCTTAGTGTTCGTAAATTTTGGTGAAATGTTATATAGTAAAAGATACGATTCAAATGATCTAAAAATACGTTATATGAACTCCCCAAAGGATAAACAGATTGTTTTGAATCGAAAAACAAACTTTCTTAGTGTTTGCAAATTTTGGTGAAATGTTATGTAGTAAAAGATACGATTCAAATGATCTAAAAATACGCTATTTGAACTCCCCAAAGCACAAACGATTTGTTTTGAATCGAAAAACAAACTTTCTTAGTGTTTGTAAATTTTGGTAAAATGTTATATAGTAATAGATACGATTCAAATGGTCTAAAATTACGTTATTTGAACTCCCCAAAGCATAAACAGATTGTTTTGAAACGAAAAACAAACTTTCTTAGTGTTTGTAAATTTTGGTGAAAAGTTATGTAGTAAAAGATACGATTCAAATGATCTAAAAATATGTTCTTAGAACTCCCCAAAGCATAAACAAATTGTTTTGAATCGAAAAACAAACTTTCTTAGTGTTTGTAAATTTCGGTGAAATGTTATGTAGTAAAAGATACGATTCAAATGATCTAAAAATACGTTATCTGAACTCCCCAAAGCATAAACAGATTGTTTTGAATCGAAAAACAAACTTTCTTAGTGTTTGTAAATTTTGGTGAAATGTTATGTAGTAAAAAGATACGATTCAAATGATGTAAAAATACATTATTTGAACTCCCCAAAGCATAAACAAATTGTTTTGAATCGAAAAACAAGCTTTCTAAGTGTTTGTAAATTTTGGTGAAATGTTATGTAGTAAAAGATACGATTCAAATGAACTAAAAATACGTTATTTGAACTTCCGAAAGCATAAACAGATTGTTTTGAATCGAAAAACAAACTTTCTTAGTGTTTGTCAAATTTGGTGAAATGGTATGTGGTAAAAGATACGACTCAAATGATCTAAAAATACGTTATTTGAACTCCCCAAACCATAAACAAATTGTTTTGAATCGAAAAACAAACTTTCTTAGTGTTTGTAAATTTTGGTGAAATGTTATGTAGTAAAAGGTACGATTCAAATGGTCTAAAATGACGTTATTTGAACTCACCAAAGCATAAACAAATTGTTTTGAATCGAAAAACAAACTTTCTTAGTGTTTGCAAATTTTGGTGAAATGTTATGTAGTAAAAGATACGATTCAAATAATCTAAAAATATGTTATTTGAACTCCCCAAAGCATAAACAAATTGTTTTGAATCGAAAAACTAACTTTCTTATTGTCTGTAAATTTTGGTGAAATGTTATGTAGTTAAAGATACGATTCAAATGATCTAAAAATACGTTATTTGAACTCCCCAAAGCAAAAACAGATTGTTTTGAATCGAAAAACAAACTTTCTTAGTGTTTGTAAATTTTGGTGAAATGTTATGTAGTAAAAGATACGATTCAAATGATCTAAAAATACGTTATTTGAACTCCCCAAAGCATAAACAAGTTGTTTTGAATCGAAAAACAAACTTTCTTATTGTTTGTAAATTTTGGTGAAATGTTATGTAGTAAAAGATACGATTCAAATGGTCTAAAATTACGTTATTTGAACTCACCAAAGCATAACCAAATTATTTTGAATCGAAAAACCAACTTTCTTAGTGTTTGTAAATTTTGGTGAAATGTTATGTAGTAAAAGATACGATTCAAATGATCTAAAAATATGTTCTTAGAACTCCCCAAAGCATAAACAAATTGTTTAGAATCGAAAAACAAACTTTATTAGTGTTTGTAAATTTTGGTGAAATGTTATATAGTAAAAGATACGATTCAAATGGTCTAAAATTACGTTATTTGAACTCCCCAAAGCATAAACAGATTGTTTTGAAAGGAAAAACAAACTTTCTTAGTGTTTGTAAATTTTGGTGAAAGGTTATGTAGTAAAAGATACGATTCAAATGACCTAAAAATACGTTATTTGAACTCCCCAAAGCATAAACAGATTGTTTTGAATCGAAAAACAAACTTTCTTAGTGTTTGTAAATTTCGATCAAATGTTATGTAGTTAAAAGATACGATTCAAATGATCTAAAAATACGTTATTTGAACTCCCCAAAGGATAAACAGATTGTTTTGAATCGAAAAACAAACATTCTTAGTGTTTGTAAATTTTGGTGAAATGTTATGTAGTAAAAGATACGATTCAAATGATCTAAAAATACGCTATTTGAACTCCCCAAAGCATAAACATATTGTTTTGAATCGAAAAACAAACTTTCTTTGTGTTTGTAAATTTTGGTGAAATGTTATGTAGTAAAAGATACCATTCAAATGATCTAAAAATACGCTATTTGAACTCCCCAAAGCATAAACAAATTGTTTAGAATCGAAAAACAAACTTTCTTAGTGTTTGTAAATTTTGGTGAAATGTTATGTAGTAAAAGATACAATTCAAATGATCTAAAAATATGTTCTTAGAACTCCCCAAAGCATACACAAATTGTTTTGAATCGAAAAACAAACTTTCTTAGGGTTCGTAAATTTTGGTGAAATGTTACGTAGTAAAAGATACGATTCAAATGATCTAAAAATACGTTATTTGAACTCTCCAAAGCATAAACAGATTGTTTTGAATCGAAAAACAAACTTTCTTAGTGTTTGTAAGTTTTGGTCAAATGTTATGTAGTAAAAGATACGATTCAAATGATCTTGAAATACGTTATTTGAACTCCCCAAAGCATAAACAGATTGTTTTGAATTGAAAAACAAACTTTCTTAGTGTTTGTAAATTTTGGTGAAATGTTATGTAGTAAAAGATACGATTCAAATGATCTAAAAATACGTTATTTGAACTCCCCAAAGCATAAACAAGTTGTTTTGAATCGAAAAACAAACTTTCTTAGTGTTTGTAAATTTTGGTGAAATGTTATGTAGTAAAAGATACGAATCAAATGGTCTAAAATGACGTTATTTGAACTCACCAAAGCATAAACAAATTGTTTGAAATCGAAAAACCAACTTTCTTAGTGTTTGTAAATTTTGGTGAAATGTTATGTAGTAAAAGATACAATTCAAATGATCGAAAAATATGTTCTTAGAACTCCCCAAAGCATACACAAATTGTTTTGAATCGAAAAACAAACTTTCTTAGGGTTCGTAAATTTTGGTGAAATGTTACGTAGTAAAAGATACGATTCAAATGATCTAAAAATACGTTATTTGAACTCCCCAAAGGATAAACAGATTGTTTTGAATCGAAAAACAAACTTTCTTTGTGTTTGTAAATTTTGGTGAAATGTTATGTAGTAAAAGATACCATTCAAATGATCTAAAAATACGCTATTTGAACTCCCCAAAGCATAAACAAATTGTTTAGAATCGAAAAACAAACTTTCTTAGTGTTTGTAAATTTTGGTGAAATGTTATATAGTAAAAGATACGATTCAAATGGTCTAAAATTACGTTATTTGAACTCCCCAAAGCATAAACAGATTGTTTTGAAACGAAAAACAAACATTCTTAGTGTTTGTAAATTTTGGTGAAAAGTTATGTAGTAAAAGATACGATTCAAATGATCTAAAAATACGTTATTTGAACTCTCCAAAGCATAAACAGATTGTTTTGAATCGAAAAACAAACTTTCTTAGTGTTTGTAAATTTTGGTCAAATGTTATGTAGTAAAAGATACGATTCAAATGATCTTGAAATACGTTATTTGAACTCCCCAAAGCATAAACAGATTGTTTTGAATCGAAAAACAAACTTTCTTAGTGTTTGTAAATTTTGGTGAAATGTTATGTTGTAAAAGATACGATTCAAATGATCTAAAAATACGTTATTTGAACTCCCCAAAGCATAAACAAGTTGTTTTGAATCGAAAAACAAACTTTCTTAGTGTTTGTAAATTTTGGTGAAATGTTATGTAGTAAAAGATACGATTCAAATGATCTAAAAATATGTTCTTAGAACTCCCCAAAGCATAAACAAATTGTTTAGAATCGAAAAACAAACTTTCTTAGTGTTTGTAAATTTTGGTGAAATGTTATATAGTAAAAGATACGATTCAAATGGTCTAAAATTACGTTATTTGAACTCCCCAAAGCATTAACAGATTGTTTTGAAACGAAAAACAAACTTTCTTAGTGTTTGTAAATTTTGGTGAAAAGTTATGTAGTAAAAGATACGATTCAATTGATCTAAAAATACGTTATTTGAACTCCCCAAAGTATAAACAGATTGTTTTGAATCGAAAAACAAACTTTCTTAGTGTTTGTAAATTTTGGTGAAATGTTATGTAGTAAAAGATACGATTCAAATGATCTAAAAATACGTTATTTGAACTCCCCAAAGGATAAACAGATTGTTTTGAATCGAAAAACAAACATTCTTAGTGTTTGTAAATTTTGGTGAAATGTTATGTAGTAAGAGATACGATTCCAATGATCTAAAAATACGCTATTTGAACTCCCCAAAGCATAAACAGATTGTTTTGAATCGAAAAACAAACTTTCTTAGTGTTTGTAAATTTTGGTCAAATGTTATGTAGTAAAAGATACGATACAAATGATCTAAAAATACGTTATTTGAACTCCCCAAAGCATAAACAGATTGTTTTGAATCGAAAAACAAACTTTCTTAGTGTTTGTAAATTTTGGTGATATGTCATGTAGTAAAAGATACGATTCAAATGATCTAAAAATACGCTATTTTAACTCCCCAAAGGATAAACAGATTGTTTTGAATCGAAAAACAAACTTTCTTAGTGTTTGTAAATTTTGGTGAAAAGTTATGTAGTAAAAGATACGATTCAAATGATCTAAAAATACGTTATTTGAACTCCCCAAAGCATAAACAGATTGTTTTGAATCGAAAAACAAACTTTCTTAGTGTTTGTAAATTTTGGTCAAATGTTATGTAGTATAAGATACGATTCAAATGATCTAAAAATATGTTATTCGAACTCCCCAAAGCATAAACAGATTGTTTTGAATCGAAAAACAAACTTTCTTAGTGTTTGTAAATTTTGGTGAAATGTTATGTAGTAAAAGATACGATTCAAATGATCTAAAAATACGCTATTTGAACTCCCCAATGCATAAACAGATTGTTTTGAATCGAAAAACAAACTTTCTTAGTGTTTGTAAATTTTGGTCAAATGTTATGTAGTAATAGATACGATTCAAATGATCGAGAAATACGTTATTTGAACTCCCCCAAAGCATAAACAGATTGTTTTGAATCGAAAAACAAACTTTCTTAGTGTTTGTAAATTTTGGTGAAATGTTATGTAGTAAAAGATACGATTCAAATGATCTAAAAATACGTTATTTGAACTCCCCAAAGCATAAACAAGTTGTTTTGAATCGAAAAACAAACTTTCTTAGTGTTTGTAAATTTTGGTGAAATGTTATGTAGTAAAAGATACGATTCAAATGGTCTAAAATTACGTTATTTGAACTCACCAAAGCATAACCAAATTGTTTTGAATCGAAAAACCAACTTTCTTAATGTTTGTAAATTTTGGTGAAATGTTATGTAGTAAAAGATACGATTCAAATGATCTAAAAATATGTTCTTAGAACTCCCCAAAGCATAAACAAATTGTTTAGAATCGAAAAACAAACTTTATTAGTGTTTGTAAATTTTGGTGAAATGTTATATAGTAAAAGATACGATTCAAATTGTCTAAAATTACGTTATTTGAACTCCCCAAAGCATAAACAGATTGTTTTGAAACGAAAAACAAACTTTCTTAGTGTTTGTAAATTTTGGTGAAAAGTTATGTAGTAAAAGATACGATTCAAATGATCTAAAAATACGTTATTTGAACTCCCCAAAGCATAAACAGATTGTTTTGAATCGAAAAACAAACTTTCTTAGTGTTTGTAAATTTCGATCAAATGTTATGTAGTTAAAAGATACGATTCAAATGATCTAAAAATACGTTATTTGAACTCCCCAAAGGATAAACAGATTGTTTTGAATCGAAAAACAAACATTCTTAGTGTTTGTAAATTTTGGTGAAATGTTATGTAGTAAAAGATACGATTCAAATGATCTAAAAATACGCTATTTGAACTCCCCAAAGCATAAACATATTGTTTTGAATTGAAAAACAAACTTTCTTTGTGTTTGTAAATTTTGGTGAAATGTTATGTAGTAAAAGATACCATTCAAATGATCTAAAAATACGCTATTTGAACTCCCCAAAGCATAAACAAATTGTTTAGAATCGAAAAACAAACTTTCTTAGTGATTGTAAATTTTGGTGAAATGTTATGTAGTAAAAGATACAATTCAAATGATCTAAAAATATGTTCTTAGAACTCCCCAAAGCATACACAAATTGTTTTGAATCGAAAAACAAACTTTCTTAGGGTTCGTAAATTTTGGTGAAATGTTACGTAGTAAAAGATACGATTCAAATGATCTAAAAATACGTTATTTGAACTCCCCAAAGGATAAACAGATTGTTTTGAATCGAAAAACAAACTTTCTTTGTGTTTGTAAATTTTGGTGAAATGTTATGTAGTAAAAGATACGATTCAAATGATCTAAAATGACGTTATTTGAACTCACCAAAGCATAAACAAATTGTTTCGAATCGAAAAACAAACTTTCTTAGTGTTTGTAAATTTTGGTGAAATGTTATGTAGTAAAAGATACGAATCAAATGGTCTAAAATGACGTTATTTGAACTCACCAAAGCATAAACAAATTGTTTCGAATCGAAAAACCAACTTTCTTAGTGTTTGTAAATTTTGGTGAAATGTTATGTAGTAAAAGATACAATTCAAATGATCCAAAAATATGTTCTTAGAACTCCCCAAAGCATACACAAATTGTTTTGAATCGAAAAACAAACTTTCTTAGGGTTCGTAAATTTTGGTGAAATGTTACGTAGTAAAAGATACGATTCAAATGATCTAAAAATATGTTATTTGAACTCCCCAAAGGATACACAGATTGTTTTGAATCGAAAAACAAACTTTCTTTGTGTTTGTAAATTTTGGTGAAATGTTATGTAGTAAAAGATACCATTCAAATGATCTAAAAATACGCTATTTGAACTCCCCAAAGCATAAACAAATTGTTTAGAATCGAAAAACAAACTTTCTTAGTGTTTGTAAATTTTGGTGAAATGTTATATAATAAAAGATACGATTCAAATGGTCTAAAATTACGTTATTTGAACTCCCCAAAGCATAAACAGATTGTTTTGAAACGAAAAACAAGCATTCTTAGTGTTTGTAAATTTTGGTGAAAAGTTATGTAGTAAAAGATACGATTCAAATGATCTAAAAATACGTTATTTGAACTCTCCAAAGCATAAACAGATTGTTTTGAATCGAAAAACAAACTTTCTTAGTGTTTGTAAATTTTGGTCAAATGTTATGTAGTAAAAGATACGATTCAAATGATCTTGAAATACGTTATTTGAACTCCCCAAAGCATAAACAGATTGTTTTGAATCGAAAAACAAACTTTCTTAGTGTTTGTAAATTTTGGTGAAATGTTATGTAGTAAAAGATATGATTCAAATGATCTAAAAATACGTTATTTGAACTCCCCAAAGCATAAACAAGTTGTTTTGAATCGAAAAACAAACTTTCTTAGTGTTTGTAAATTTTGGTGAAATGTTATGTAGTAAAAGATACGATTCAAATGATCTAAAAATATGTTCTTAGAACTCCCCAAAGCATAAACAAATTGTTTAGAATCGAAAAACAAACTTTCTTAGTGTTTGTAAATTTTGGTGAAATGTTATATAGTAAAAGATACGATTCAAATGGTCTAAAATTACGTTATTTGAACTCCCCAAAGCATTAACAGATTGTTTTGAAACGAAAAACAAACTTTCTTAGTGTTTGTAAATTTTGGTGAAAAGTTATGTAGTAAAAGATACGATTGAAATGATCTAAAAATACGTTATTTGAACTCCCCAAAGCATAAACAGATTGTTTTGAATCGAAAAACAAACTTTCTTAGTGTTTGTAAATTTTGGTCAAATGTTATGTAGTAAAAGATACGATTCAAATGATCTTGAAATACGTTATTTGAACTCCCCAAAGCATAAACAGATTGTTTTGAATCGAAAAACAAACTTTCTTAGTGTTTGTAAATTTTGGTGAAATGTTATGTATTAAAAGATACGATTCAAATGATCTAAAAATACGTTATTTGAACTCCCCAAAGCATAAACAAGTTGTTTTGAATCGAAAAACAAACTTTCTTAGTGTTTGTAAATTTTGGTGAAATGTTATGTAGTAAAAGATACGATTCAAATGATCTAAAAATATGTTCTTAGAACTCCCCAAAGCATAAACAAATTGTTCAGAATCGAAAAACAAACTTTCTTAGTGTTTGTAAATTTTGGTGAAATGTTATATAGTAAAAGATACGATTCAAATGGTCTAAAATTACGTTATTTGAACTCCCCAAAGCATTAACAGATTGTTTTGAAACGAAAAACAAACTTTCTTAGTGTTTGTAAATTTTGGTGAAAAGTTATGTAGTAAAAGATACGATTCAATTGATCTAAAAATACGTTATTTGAACTCCCCAAAGCATAAACAGATTGTTTTGAATCGAAAAACAAACTTTCTTAGTGTTTGTAAATTTTGGTGAAATGTTATGTAGTAAAAGATACGATTCAAATGATCTAAAAATACGTTATTTGAACTCCCCAAAGGATAAACAGATTGTTTTGAATCGAAAAACAAACATTCTTAGTGTTTGTAAATTTTGGTGAAATGTTATGTAGTAAGAGATACGATTCCAATGATCTAAAAATACGCCATTTGAACTCCCCAAAGCATTAAACAGATTGTTTTGAATCGAAAAACAAACTTTCTTAGTGTTTGTAAATTTTGGTCAAATGTTATGTAGTAAAAGATACGATACAAATGATCTAAAAATACGTTATTTGAACTCCCCAAAGCATAAACAGATTGTTTTGAATCGAAAAACAAACTTTCTTAGTGTTTGTAAATTTTGGTGATATGTTATGTAGTAAAAGATACGATTCAAATGATCTAAAAATACGCTATTTTAACTCCCCAAAGGATAAACAGATTGTTTTGAATCGAAAAACAAACTTTCTTAGTGTTTGTAAATTTTGGTGAAAAGTTATGTAGTAAAAGATACGATTCAAATGATCTAAAAATACGTTATTTGAACTCCCCAAAGCATAAACAGATTTTTTTGAATCGAAAAACAAACTTTCTTAGTGTTTGTAAATTTTGGTCAAATGTTATGTAGTATAAGATACGATTCAAATGATCTAAAAATATGTTATTCGAACTCCCCAAAGCATAAACAGATTGTTTTGAATCGAAAAACAAACTTTCTTAGTGTTTGTAAATTTTGGTGAAATATTATGTAGTAAAAGATACGATTCAAATGATCTAAAAATACGCTATTTGAACTCCCCAATGCATAAACAGATTGTTTTGAATCGAAAAACAAACTTTCTTAGTGTTTGTAAATTTTGGTCAAATGTTATGTAGTAAAAGATACGATTCAAATGATCGAGAAATACGTTATTTGAACTCCCCCAAAGCATAAACAGATTGTTTTGAATCGAAAAACAAACTTTCTTAGTGTTTGTAAATTTTGGTGAAATGTTATGTATTAAAAGATACTATTCAAATGATCTAAAAATACGTTATTTGAACTCCCCAAAGCATAAACAAGTTGTTTTGAATCGAAAAACAAACTTTCTTAGTGTTTGTAAATTTTGGTGAAATGTTATGTAGTAAAAGATACGATTCAAATGGTCTAAAATTACGTTATTTGAACTCACCAAAGCATAACCAAATTGTTTTGAATCGAAAAACCAACTTTCTTAGTGTTTGTAAATTTTGGTGAAATGTTATGTAGTAAAAGATACGATTCAAATGATCTAAAAATATGTTCTTAGAACTCCCCAAAGCATAAACAAATTGTTTAGAATCGAAAAACAAACTTTATTAGTGTTTGTAAATTTTGGTGAAATGTTATATAGTAAAAGATACGATTCAAATGGTCTAAAATTACGTTATTTGAACTCCCCAAAGCATAAACAGATTGTTTTGAAACGAAAAACAAACTTTCTTAGTGTTTGTAAATTTTGGTGAAAAGTTATGTAGTAAAAGATACGATTCAAATGATCTAAAAATACGTTATTTGAACTCCCCAAAGCATAAACAGATTGTTTTGAATCGAAAAACAAACTTTCTTAGTGTTTGTAAATTTCGATCAAATGTTATGTAGTTAAAAGATACGATTCAAATGATCTAAAAATACGTTATTTGAACTCCCCAAAGGATAAACAGATTGTTTTGAATCGAAAAACAAACATTCTTAGTGTTTGTAAATTTTGGTGAAATGTTATGTAGTAAAAGATACGATTCAAATGATCTAAAAATACGCTATTTGAACTCACCAAAGCATAAACATATTGTTTTGAATCGAAAAACAAACTTTCTTTGTGTTTGTAAATTTTGGTGAAATGTTATGTAGTAAAAGATACCATTCAAATGATCTAAAAATACGCTATTTGAACTCCCCAAAGCATAAACAAATTGTTTAGAATCGAAAAACAAACTTTCTTAGTGATTGTAAATTTTGGTGAAATGTTATGTAGTAAAAGATACAATTCAAATGATCTAAAAATATGTTCTTAGAACTCCCCAAAGCATACACAAATTGTTTTGAATCGAAAAACAAACTTTCTTAGGGTTCGTAAATTTTGGTGAAATGTTACGTAGTAAAAGATACGATTCAAATGATCTAAAAATACGTTATTTGAACTCCCCAAAGGATAAACAGATTGTTTTGAATCGAAAAACAAACTTTCTTTGTGTTTGTAAATTTTGGTGAAATGTTATGTAGTAAAAGATACGATTCAAATGATCTAAAATGACGTTATTTGAACTCACCAAAGCATAAACAAATTGTTTCGAATCGAAAAACAAACTTTCTTAGTGTTTGTAAATTTTGGTGAAATGTTATGTAGTAAAAGATACGAATCAAATGGTCTAAAATGACGTTATTTGAACTCACCAAAGCATAAACAAATTGTTTCGAATCGAAAAACCAACTTTCTTAGTGTTTGTAAATTTTGGTGAAATGTTATGTAGTAAAAGATACAATTCAAATGATCCAAAAATATGTTCTTAGAACTCCCCAAAGCATACACAAATTGTTTTGAATCGAAAAACAAACTTTCTTAGGGTTCGTAAATTTTGGTGAAATGTTACGTAGTAAAAGATACGATTCAAATGATCTAAAAATATGTTATTTGAACTCCCCAAAGGATACACAGATTGTTTTGAATCGAAAAACAAACTTTCTTTGTGTTTGTAAATTTTGGTGAAATGTTATGTAGTAAAAGATACCATTCAAATGATCTAAAAATACGCTATTTGAACTCCCCAAAGCATAAACAAATTGTTTAGAATCGAAAAACAACTTTCTTAGTGTTTGTAAATTTTGGTGAAATGTTATATAGTAAAAGATACGATTCAAATGGTCTAAAATTACGTTATTTGAACTCCCCAAAGCATAAACAGATTGTTTTGAAACGAAAAACAAGCATTCTTAGTGTTTGTAAATTTTGGTGAAAAGTTATGTAGTAAAAGATACGATTCAAATGATCTAAAAATACGTTATTTGAACTCTCCAAAGCATAAACAGATTGTTTTGAATCGAAAAACAAACTTTCTTAGTGTTTGTAAATTTTGGTCAAATGTTATGTAGTAAAAGATACGATTCAAATGATCTTGAAATACGTTATTTGAACTGCCCAAAGCATAAACAGATTGTTTTGAATCGAAAAACAAACTTTCTTAGTGTTTGTAAATTTTGGTGAAATGCTATGTAGTAAAAGATACGATTCAAATGATCTAAAAATACGTTATTTGAACTCCCCAAAGCATAAACAAGTTGTTTTGAATCGAAAAACAAACTTTCTTAGTGTTTGTAAATTTTGGTGAAATGTTATGTAGTAAAAGATACGATTCAAATGATCTAAAAATATGTTCTTAGAACTCCCCAAAGCATAAACAAATTGTTTAGAATCGAAAAACAAACTTTCTTAGTGTTTGTAAATTTTGGTGAAATGTTATATAGTAAAAGATACGATTCAAATGGTCTAAAATTACGTTATTTGAACTCCCCAAAGCATTAACAGATTGTTTTGAAACGAAAAACAAACTTTCTTAGTGTTTGTAAATTTTGGTGAAATGTTATGTAGTAAAAGATACGATTCAAATGATCTAAAAATACGTTATTTGAACTCCCCAAAGGATAAACAGATTGTTTTGAATCGAAAAACAAACATTCTTAGTGTTTGTAAATTTTGGTGAAATGTTATGTAGTAAAAGATACGATTCCAATGATCTAAAAATACGCTATTTGAACTCCCCAAAGCATAAACAGATTGTTTTGAATCGAAAAACAAACTTTCTTAGTGTTTGTAAATTTTGGTCAAATGTTATGTAGTAAAAGATACGATACAAATGATCTAAAAATACGTTATTTGAACTCCCCAAAGCATAAACAGATTGTTTTGAATCGAAAAACAAACTTTCTTAGTGTTTGTAAATTTTGGTGAAATGTTATGTAGTAAAAGATACGATTCAAATGATCTAAAAATACGCTATTTTAACTCCCCAAAGCATAAACAGATTGTTTTGAATCGAAAAACAAACTTTCTTAGTGTTTGTAAATTTTGGTGAAAAGTTATGTAGTAAAAGATACGATTCAAATGATCTAAAAATACGTTATTTGAACTCCCCAAAGCATAAACAGATTGTTTTGAATCGAAAAACAAACTTTCTTAGTGTTTGTAAATTTTGGTCAAATGTTATGTAGTATAAGATACGATTCAAATGATCTAAAAATATGTTATTTGAACTCCCCAAAGCATAAACAGATTGTTTTGAATCGAAAAACAAACTTTCTTAGTGTTTGTAAATTTTGGTGAAATGTTATGTAGTAAAAGATACGATTCAAATGATCTAAAAATACGCTATTTGAACTCCCCAATGCATAAACAGATTGTTTTGAATCGAAAAAAAAACTTTCTTAGTGTTTGTAAATTTTGGTCAAATGTTATGTAGTAAAAGATACGATTCAAATGATCTAGAAATACGTTATTTGAACTCCCCAAAGCATAAACAGATTGTTTTGAATCGAAAAACAAACTTTCTTAGTGTGTGTAAATTTTGGTGAAATGTTATGTAGTAAAAGATACGATTCAAATGATCTAAAAATACGTTATTTGAACTCCCCAAAGCATAAACAAGTTGTTTTGAATCGAAAAACAAACTTTCTTAGTGTTTGTAAATTTTGGTGAAATGTTATGTAGTAAAAGATACGATTCAAATGGTCTAAAATTACGTTATTTGAACTCACCAAAGCATAAACAAATTGTTTTGAATCGAAAAACCAACTTTCTTAGTGTTTGTAAATTTTGGTGAAATGTTATGTAGTAAAAGATACGATTCAAATGATCTAAAAATATGTTCTTAGAACTCCCCAAAGCATAAACAAATTGTTTAGAATCGAAAAACAAACTTTATTAGTGTTTGTAAATTTTGGTGAAATGTTATATAGTAAAAGATACGATTCAAATGGTCTAAAATTACGTTATTTGAACTCCCCAAAGCATAAACAGATTGTTTTGAAACGAAAAACAAACTTTCTTAGTGTTTGTAAATTTTGGTGAAAAGTTATGTAGTAAAAGATACGATTCAAATGATCTAAAAATACGTTATTTGAACTCCCCAAAGCATAAACAGATTGTTTTGAATCGAAAAACAAACTTTCTTAGTGTTTGTAAATTTCGATCAAATGTTATGTAGTTAAAAGATACGATTCAAATGATCTAAAAATACGTTATTTGAACTCCCCAAAGGATAAACAGATTGTTTTGAATCGAAAAACAAACATTCTTAGTGTTTGTAAATTTTGGTGAAATGTTATGTAGTAAAAGATACGATTCAAATGATCTAAAAATACGCTATTTGAACTCCCCAAAGCATAAACATATTGTTTTGAATCGAAAAACAAACTTTCTTAGTGTTTGTAAATTTTGGTCAAATGTTGTGTAGCAAAAGATACGATTCAAATGATCTAAAAATACGTTATTTGAACTCACCAAAGCATAAACAAATTGTTTTGAATCGAAAAACCAACTTTCTTAGTGTTTGTAAATTTTGGTGAAATGTTATGTAGCAAAAGATACGATTCAAATGATCTAAAAATATGTTCTTAGAACTCCCCAAAGCATAAATAAATTGTTTAGAATCGAAAAACAAACTTTCTTAGTGTTTGTAAATTTTGGAGTAATTTTATATAGTAAAAGATACGATTCAAATGGTCTAAAAATACGTTATTTGAACTCCCCAAAGCATAAACAAGTTGCTTTGAATCGAAAAACAAACTTTCTTAGTGTTTGTAAATTTTGGTGAAATGTTATGTAGTAAAAGATACGAATCAAATGGTCTAAAATGACGTTATTTGAACTCACCAAAGCATAAACAAATTGTTTTGAATCGAAAAACCAACTTTCTTAGTGTTTGTAAATTTTGGTGAAATGTTATGTAGTAAAAGATACAATTCAAATGATCTAAAAATATGTTCTTAGAACTCCCCAAAGCATACACAAATTGTTTTGAATCGAAAAACAAACTTTCTTAGGGTTCGTAAATTTTGGTGAAATGTTATGTAGTAAAAGATACGATTCAAATGATCTAAAAATACGTTATTTGAACTCCCCAAAGGATAAACAGATTGTTTTGAATCGAAAAACAAACTTTCTTTGTGTTTGTAAATTTTGGTGAAATGTTATGTAGTAAAAGATACCATTCAAATGATCTAAAAATACGCTATTTGAACTCCCCAAAGCATAAACAAATTGTTTAGAATCGAAAAACAAACTTTCTTAGTGTTTGTAAATTTTGGTGAAATGTTATATAGTAAAAGATACGATTCAAATGGTCTAAAATTACGTTATTTGAACTCCCCAAAGCATAAACAGATTGTTTTGAAACGAAAAACAAACTTTCTTAGTGTTTGTAAATTTTGGTGAAAAGTTATGTAGTAAAAGATACGATTCAAATGATCTAAAAATACGTTATTTGAACTCCCCAAAGCATAAACAGATTGTTTTGAATCGAAAAACAAACTTTCTTAGTGTTTGTAAATTTTGGTCAAATGTTATGAAGTAAAAGATACGATTCAAATGATCTTGAAATACGTTATTTGAACTCCCCAAAGCATAAACAGATTGTTTTGAATCGAAAAACAAACTTTCTTAGTGTTTGTAAATTTTGGTGAAATGTTATGTAGTAAAAGATCCGATTCAAATGATCTAAAAATACGTTATTTGAACTCCCCAAAGCATAAACAAGTTGTTTTGAATCGAAAAACAAACTTTCTTAGTGTTTGTAAATTTTGGTGAAATGTTATGTAGTAAAAGATACGATTCAAATGGTCTAAAATTACGTTATTTGAACTCACCAAAGCATAAACAAATTGTTTTGAATCGAAAAACCAACTTTCTTAGTGTTTGTAAATTTTGGTGAAATGTTATGTAGTAAAAGATACGATTCAAATGATCTAAAAATATGTTCTTAGAACTCCCCAAAGCATAAACAAATTGTTTAGAATCGAAAAACAAACTTTCTTAGTGTTTGTAAATTTTGGTCAAATGTTATGTAGTATAAGATACGATTCAAATGATCTAAAAATATGTTATTTGAACTCCCCAAAGCATAAACAGATTGTTTTGAAACGAAAAACAAACTTTCTTAGTGTTTGTAAATTTTGGTGAAAAGTTATGTAGTAAAAGATACGATTCAAATGATCTAAAAATACGTTATTTGAACTCCCCAAAGCATAAACATGTTGTTTTGAATCGAAAAACAAACTTTCTTAGTGTTTGTAAATTTTGGTGAAATGTTATGTAGTAAAAGATACGATTCAAATGATCTAAAAATACGCTATTTTAACTCCCCAAAGCATAAACAGATTGTTTTGAATCGAAAAACAAACTTTCTTAGTGTTTGTAAATTTTGGTGAAAAGTTATGTAGTAAAAGATACGATTCAAATGATCTAAAAATACGTTATTTGAACTCCCCAAAGCATAAACAGATGTTTTGAATCGAAAAACAAACTTTCTTAGTGTTTGTAAATTTTGGTGAAAAGTTATGTAGTAAAAGATACGATTCAAATGATCTAAAAATACGTTATTTGAACTCCCCAAAGCATAAACAGATTGTTTTGAATCGAAAAACAAACTTTCTTAGTGTTTGTAAATTTTGGTGAAATGTTATGTAGTAAAAGATACGATTCAAATGATCTAAAAATACGCTATTTGAACTCCCCAAAGCATAAACAGATTGTTTTGAATCGAAAAACAAACTTTCTTAGTGTTTGTAAATTTTGGTCAAATGTTATGTAGTAAAAGATACGATACAAATGATCTAAAAATACGTTATTTGAACTCCCCAAAGCATAAACAGATTGTTTTTAATCGAAAAACAAACTTTCTTAGTGTTTGTAAATTTTGGTGAAAAGTTATGTAGTAAAAGATACGATTCAAATGATCTAAAAATACGTTATTTGAACTCCCCAAAGCATAAACAGATTGTTTTGAATCGAAAAACAAACTTTCTTAGTGTTTGTAAATTTTGGTCAAATGTTATGTAGTATAAGATACGATTCAAATGATCTAAAAATATGTTATTTGAACTCCCCAAAGCATAAACAGATTGTTTTGAATCGAAAAACAAACTTTCTTAGTGTTTGTAAATTTTGGTGAAATGTTATGTAGTAAAAGATACGATTCAAATGATCTAAAAATACGTTATTTGAACTCCCCAATGCATAAACAGATTGTTTTGAATCGAAAAACAAACTTTCTTAGTGTTTGTAAATTTTGGTCAAATGTTATGTAGTAAAAGATACGATTCAAATGATCTAGAAATACGTTATTTGAACTCCCCAAAGCATAAACAGATTGTTTTGAATCGAAAAACAAACTTTCTTAGTGTTTGTAAATTTTGGTGAAATGTTATGTAGTAAAAGATACGATTCAAATGATCTAAAAATACGTTATTTGAACTCCCCAAAGCATAAACAAGTTGTTTTGAATCGAAAAACAAACTTTCTTAGTGTTTGTAAATTTTGGTGAAATGTTATGTTGTAAAAGATACGATTCAAATGGTCTAAAATTACGTTATTTGAACTCACCAAAGCATAAACAAATTGTTTTGAATCGAAAAACCAACTTTCTTAGTGTTTGTAAATTTTGGTGCAATGTTATGTAGTAAAAGATACGATTCAAATGATTTAAAAATATGTTCTTAGAACTCCCCAAAGCATAAACAAATTGTTTAGAATCGAAAAACAAACTTTCTTAGTGTTTGTAAATTTTGGTGAAATGTTATATAGTAAAAGATACGATTCAAATGGTCTAAAATTACGTTATTTGAACTCCCCAAAGCATAAACAGATTGTTTTGAAACGAAAAACAAACTTTCTTAGTGTTTGTAAATTTTGGTGAAAAGTTATGTAGTAAAAGATACGATTCAAATGATCTAAAAATACGTTATTTGAACTCCCCAAAGCATAAACAGATTGTTTTGAATCGAAAAACATACTTTCTTAGTGTTTGTAAATTTTGGTGAAATGTTATGTAGTAAAAGATACGATTCAAATGATCTGAAAATACGTTATTTGAACTCCCCAAATGATAAACAGATTGTTTTGAATCGAAAAACAAACATTCTTAGTGTTTGTAAATTTTGGTGAAATGTTATGTAGTAAAAGATACGATTCAAATGATCTAAAAATACGCTATTTGAACTCCCCAAAGCATAAACATATTGTTTTGAACGAAAAACAAACTTTCTTAGTGTTTGTAAATTTTGGTCAAATGTTATGTAGCAAAAGATACGATTCAAATGATCTAAAAATACGTTATTTGAACTCCCCAAAGCATAAACAGATTGTTTTGAATCGAAAAACAAACTTTCTTAGTGTTTGTAAATTTTGGTGAAATGTTATGTAGTAAAAGGTACGATTCAAATGATCTAAAAATACGCTATTTTAACTCCCCAAAGCATAAACAGATTGTTTTGAATCGAAAAACAAACTTTCTTAGTGTTTGTAAATTTTGGTGAAAAGTTATGTAGTAAAAGATAGGATTCAAATGATCTAAAAATACGTTATTTGAACTCACCAAAGCATAAACATATTGTTTTGAATCGAAAAACAAACTTTCTTAGTGTTTGTAAATTTTGGTCAAATGTTATGTAATATAAGATACGATTCAAATGATCTAAAAATATGTTATTTGAACTCCCCAAAGCATAAACAGATTGTTTTGAATCGAAAAACAAACTTTCTTAGTGTTTGTAAATTTTGGAGAAATGTTATGTAGTAAAAGATACGATTCAAATGATCTAAAAATACGCTATTTGAACTCCCCAATGCATAAACAGATTGTTTTGAATCGAAAAACAAACTTTCTTAGTGTTTGTAAATTTTGGTCAAATGTTATGTAGTAAAAGATACGATACAAATGATCTAAAAATACGTTATTTGAACTCCCCAAAGCATAAACAGATTGTTTTGAATCGAAAAACAAACTTTCTTAGTGTTTGTAAATTTTGGTGAAATGTTATGTAGTAAAAGATACGATTTAAATGATCTAAAAATACGCTATTTTAACTCCCCAAAGCATAAACAGATTGTTTTGAATCGAAAAACAAACTTTCTTAGTGTTTGTAAATTTTGGTGAAAAGTTATGTAGTAAAAGATACGATTCAAATGATCTAAAAATACGTTATTTGAACTCCCCAAAGCATAAACAGATTGTTTTGAATCGAAAAACAAACTTTCTTAGTGTTTGTAAATTTTGGTCAAATGTTATGTAGTATAAGATACGATTCAAATGATCTAAAAATAGGTTATTTGAACTCCCCAAATCATAAACAGATTGTTTTGAATCGAAAAACAAACTTTCTTAGTGTTTGTAAATTTTGGTGAAATGTTATGTAGTAAAAGATACGATTCAAATGATCTAAAAATACGCTATTTGAACTCCCCAATGCATAAACAGATTGTTTTGAATCGAAAAACAAACTTTCTTAGTGTTTGTAAATTTTGGTCAAATGTTATGTAGTAAAAGATACGATTCAAATGATCTAGAAATACGTTATTTGAACTCCCCAAAGCATAAACAGATTGTTTTGAATCGAAAAACAAACTTTCTTAGTGTTTGTAAATTTTGGTGAAATGTTATGCAGTAAAAGATACGATTCAAATGATCTAAAAATACGTTATTTGAACTCCCCAAAGCATAAACAAGTTGTTTTGAATCGAAAAACAAACTTTCTTAGTGTTTGTAAATTTTGGTGAAATGTTATGTAGTAAAAGATACGATTCAAATGGTCTAAAATTACGTTATTTGAACTCACCAAAGCATAAACAAATTGTTTTGAATCGGAAAACCAACTTTCTTAGTGTTTGTAAATTTTGGTGAAATGTTATGTAGTAAAAGATACGATTCAAATGATCTAAAAATATGTTCTTAGAATTCCCCAAAGCATAAGCAAATTGTTTAGAATCGAAAAACAAACTTTCTTAGTGTTTGTAAATTTTGGTGAAATGTTATATAGTAAAAGATACAATTCAAATGGTCTAAAATTACGTTATTTGAACTCCCCAAAGCATAAACAGATTGTTTTGAAACGAAAAACAAACTTTCTTAGTGTTTGTAAATTTTGGTGAAAAGTTATGTAGTAAAAGATACGATTCAAATGATCTAAAAATACGTTATTTGAACTCCCCATAGCATAAACAGATTGTTTTGAATCGAAAAACAATCTTTCTTAGTGTTTGTAAATTTTGGTGAAATGTTATGTAGTAAAAGATACGATTCAAATGATCTAAAAATACGTTATTTGAACTCCCCAAAGGATAAACAGATTGTTTTGAATCGAAAAACAAACATTCTTAGTGTTTGTAAATTTTGGTGAAATGTTATGTAGTAAAAGATACGATTCAAATGATCTAAAAATACGCTATTTGAACTCCCCAAAGCATAAACAGATTGTTTTGAATCGAAAAACAAACTTTCTTAGTGTTTGTAAATTTTGGTCAAATGTTATGTAGTAAAAGATACGATTCAAATGATCTAAAAATACGTTATTTGAACTCCCCAAACCATAAACAGATTGTTTTGAATCGAAAAACAAACTTTCTTAGTGTTTGTAAATTTTGGTGAAAAGTTATGTAGTAAAAGATACGATTCAAATGATCTAAAAATACGTTATTTGAACTCCCCAAAGCATAAACAAGTTGTTTTGAATCGAAAAACAAACTTTCTTAGTGTTTGTAAATTTTGGTGAAATGTTATGTAGTAAAAGATACGAATCAAATGGTCTAAAATGACGTTATTTGAACTCCCCAAAGGATAAACAGATTGTTTTGAATCGAAAAACCAACTTTCTTAGTGTTTGTAAATTTTGGTGAAATGTTATGTAGTAAAAGATACGATTCAAATGTTCCAAAAATACGCTATTTGAACTCCCCAAAGCATAAACAGATTGTTTTGAATCGAAAAACAAACTTTCTTAGTGTTTGTAAATTTTGGTCAAATGTTATGTAGTAAAAGATACGATTCAAATGATCTAAAAATACGTTATTTGAACTCCCCAAACCATAAACAGATTGTTTTGAATCGAAAAACAAACTTTCTTAGTGTTTGTAAATTTTGGTGAAATGTTATGTAGTAAAAGATACGATTCAAATGATCTAAAAATACGTTATTTGAACTCCCCAAAGCATAAACAAGTTGTTTTCAATCGAAAAACAAACTTTCTTAGTGTTTGTAAATTTTGGTGAAATGTTATGTAGTAAAAGATACGAATCAAATGGTCTAAAATGACGTTATTTGAACTCACCAAAGCATAAACAAATTGTTTTGAATTGAAAAACCAACTTTCTTAGTGTTTGTAAATTTTGGTGAAATGTTATGTAGTAAAAGATACAATTCAAATGATCTAAAAATATGTTCTCAGAACTCCCCAAAGCATACACAAATTGTTTTGAATCGAAAAACAAACTTTCTTAGTGTTCGTAAATTTTGGTGAAATGTTATGTAGTAAAAGATACGATTCAAATGATCTAAAAATACGTTATTTGAACTCCCCAAAGCATAAACAGATTGTTTTGAATCGAAAAACAAACTTTCTTAGTGTTTGTAAAATTTGGTCAAATGTTATGTAGTAAAAGATACGATTCAAATGATCTAAAAATACGTTATTTGAACTCCCCAAAGCATAAACAGATTGTTTTGAAACGAAAAACAAACATTCTTAGTGTTTGTAAATTTTGGTGAAAAGTTATGTAGTAAAAGATACGATTCAAATGATCTAAAAATACGTTATTTGAACTCCCCAAAGCATAAACAGATTGTTTTGAATCGAAAAACAAACTTTCTTAGTGTTTGTAAATTTTGGTCAAATGTTATGTAGTAAAAGATACGATTCAAATGATCTTGAAATACGTTATTTGAACTCCCCAAAGCATAAACAGATTGTTTTGAATCGAAAAACAAACTTTCTTAGTGTTTGTAAATTTTGGTGAAATGTTATGTAGTAAAAGATCCGATTCAAATGATCTAAAAATACGTTATTTGAACTCCTCAAAGCGTAAACAAGTTGTTTTGGATCGAAAAACAAACTTTCTTAGTGTTTGTAAATTTTGGTGAAATGTTATGTAGTAAAAGATACGATTCAAATGGTCTAAAATTACGTTATTTGAACTCACCAAAGCATAAACAAATTGTTTTGAATCGAAAAACCAACTTTCTTAGTGTTTGTAAATTTTGGTGAAATGTTATGTAGTAAAAGATACGATTCAAATGATTTAAAAATATGTTCTTAGAACTCCCCAAAGCATAAACAAATTGTTTAGAATCGAAAAACAAACTTTCTTAGTGTTTGTAAATTTTGGTGAAATGTTATATAGTAAAAGATACGATTCAAATGGTCTAAAATTACGTTATTTGAACTCCCCAAAGCATAAACAGATTGTTTTGAAACGAAAAACAAACTTTCTTAGTGTTTGTAAATTTTGGTGAAAAGTTATGTAGTAAAAGATACGATTCAAATGATCTAAAAATACGTTATTTGAACTCCCCAAAGCATAAACAGATTGTTTTGAATCGAAAAACATACTTTCTTAGTGTTTGTAAATTTTGGTGAAATGTTATGTAGTAAAAGATACGATTCAAATGATCTAAAAATACGTTATTTGAACTCCCCAAATGATAAACAGATTGTTTTGAATCGAAAAACAAACATTCTTAGTGTTTGTAAATTTTGGTGAAATGTTATGTAGTAAAAGATACGATTCAAATGATCTAAAAATACGCTATTTGAACTCCCCAAAGCATAAACATATTGTTTTGAACGAAAAACAAACTTTCTTAGTGTTTGTAAATTTTGGTCAAATGTTATGTAGCAAAAGATACGATTCAAATGATCTAAAAATACGTTATTTGAACTCCGCAAAGCATAAACAGATTGTTTTGAATCGAAAAACAAACTTTCTTAGTGTTTGTAAATTTTGGTGAAATGTTATGTAGTAAAAGGTACGATTCAAATGATCTAAAAATACGCTATTTTAACTCCCCAAAGCATAAACAGATTGTTTTGAATCGAAAAACAAACTTTCTTAGTGTTTGTAAATTTTGGTGAAAAGTTATGTAGTAAAAGATAGGATTCAAATGATCTAAAAATACGTTATTTGAACTCACCAAAGCATAAACATATTGTTTTGAATCGAAAAACAAACTTTCTTAGTGTTTGTAAATTTTGGTCAAATGTTATGTAATATAAGATACGATTCAAATGATCTAAAAATATGTTATTTGAACTCCCCAAAGCATAAACAGATTGTTTTGAATCGAAAAACAAACTTTCTTAGTGTTTGTAAATTTTGGAGAAATGTTATGTAGTAAAAGATACGATTCAAATGATCTAAAAATACGCTATTTGAACTCCCCAATGCATAAACAGATTGTTTTGAATCGAAAAACAAACTTTCTTAGTGTTTGTAAATTTTGGTCAAATGTTATGTAGTAAAAGATACGATACAAATGATCTAAAAATACGTTATTTGAACTCCCCAAAGCATAAACAGATTGTTTTGAATCGAAAAACAAACTTTCTTAGTGTTTGTAAATTTTGGTGAAATGTTATGTAGTAAAAGATACGATTTAAATGATCTAAAAATACGCTATTTTAACTCCCCAAAGCATAAACAGATTGTTTTGAATCGAAAAACAAACTTTCTTAGTGTTTGTAAATTTTGGTGAAAAGTTATGTAGTAAAAGATACGATTCAAATGATCTAAAAATACGTTATTTGAACTCCCCAAAGCATAAACATATTGTTTTGAATCGAAAAACAAACTTTCTTAGTGTTTGTAAATTTTGGTCAAATGTTATGTAGTATAAGATACGATTCAAATGATCTAAAAATAGGTTATTTGAACTCCCCAAATCATAAACAGATTGTTTTGAATCGAAAAACAAACTTTCTTAGTGTTTGTAAATTTTGGTGAAATGTTATGTAGTAAAAGATACGATTCAAATGATCTAAAAATACGCTATTTGAACTCCCCAATGCATAAACAGATTGTTTTGAATCGAAAAACAAACTTTCTTAGTGTTTGTAAATTTTGGTCAAATGTTATGTAGTAAAAGATACGATTCAAATGATCTAGAAATACGTTATTTGAACTCCCCAAAGCATAAACAGATTGTTTTGAATCGAAAAACAAACTTTCTTAGTGTTTGTAAATTTTGGTGAAATGTTATGCAGTAAAAGATACGATTCAAATGATCTAAAAATACGTTATTTGAACTCCCCAAAGCATAAACAAGTTGTTTTGAATCGAAAAACAAACTTTCTTAGTGTTTGTAAATTTTGGTGAAATGTTATATAGTAAAAGATACGATTCAAATGGTCTAAAATTACGTTATTTGAACTCACCAAAGCATAAACAAATTGTTTTGAATCGAAAAACCAACTTTCTTAGTGTTTGTAAATTTTGGTGAAATGTTATGTAGTAAAAGATACGATTCAAATGATCTAAAAATATGTTCTTAGAATTCCCCAAAGCATAAGCAAATTGTTTAGAATCGAAAAACAAACTTTCTTAGTGTTTGTAAATTTTGGTGAAATGTTATATAGTAAAAGATACAATTCAAATGGTCTAAAATTACGTTATTTGAACTCCCCAAAGCATAAACAGATTGTTTTGAAACGAAAAACAAACTTTCTTAGTGTTTGTAAATTTTGGTGAAAAGTTATGTAGTAAAAGATACGATTCAAATGATCTAAAAATACGTTATTTGAACTCCCCATAGCATAAACAGATTGTTTTGAATCGAAAAACAATCTTTCTTAGTGTTTGTAAATTTTGGTGAAATGTTATGTAGTAAAAGATACGATTCAAATGATCTAAAAATACGTTATTTGAACTCCCCAAAGGATAAACAGATTGTTTTGAATCGAAAAACAAACATTCTTAGTGTTTGTAAATTTTGGTGAAATGTTATGTAGTAAAAGATACGATTCAAATGATCTAAAAATACGCTATTTGAACTCCCCAAAGCATAAACAGATTGTTTTGAATCGAAAAACAAACTTTCTTAGTGTTTGTAAATTTTGGTCAAATGTTATGTAGTAAAAGATACGATTCAAATGATCTAAAAATACGTTATTTGAACTCCCCAAACCATAAACAGATTGTTTTGAATCGAAAAACAAACTTTCTTAGTGTTTGTAAATTTTGGTGAAAAGTTATGTAGTAAAAGATACGATTCAAATGATCTAAAAATACGTTATTTGAACTCCCCAAAGCATAAACAAGTTGTTTTGAATCGAAAAACAAACTTTCTTAGTGTTTGTAAATTTTGGTGAAATGTTATGTAGTAAAAGATACGAATCAAATGGTCTAAAATGACGTTATTTGAACTCCCCAAAGGATAAACAGATTGTTTTGAATCGAAAAACAAACTTTCTTAGTGTTTGTAAATTTTGGTGAAATGTTATGTAGTAAAAGATACGATTCAAATGTTCCAAAAATACGCTATTTGAACTCCCCAAAGCATAAACAGATTGTTTTGAATCGAAAAACAAACTTTCTTAGTGTTTGTAAATTTTGGTCAAATGTTATGTAGTAAAAGATACGATTCAAATGATCTAAAAATACGTTATTTGAACTCCCCAAACCATAAACAGATTGTTTTGAATCGAAAAACAAACTTTCTTAGTGTTTGTAAATTTTGGTGAAATGTTATGTAGTAAAAGATACGATTCAAATGATCTAAAAATACGTTATTTGAACTCCCCAAAGCATAAACAAGTTGTTTTGAATCGAAAAACAAACTTTCTTAGTGTTTGTAAATTTTGGTGAAATGTTATGTAGTAAAAGATACGAATCAAATGGTCTAAAATGACGTTATTTGAACTCACCAAAGCATAAACAAATTGTTTTGAATTGAAAAACCAACTTTCTTAGTGTTTGTAAATTTTGGTGAAATGTTATGTAGTAAAAGATACAATTCAAATGATCTAAAAATATGTTCTCAGAACTCCCCAAAGCATACACAAATTGTTTTGAATCGAAAAACAAACTTTCTTAGTGTTCGTAAATTTTGGTGAAATGTTATGTAGTAAAAGATACGATTCAAATGATCTAAAAATACGTTATTTGAACTCCCCAAAGCATAAACAGATTGTTTTGAATCGAAAAACAAACTTTCTTAGTGTTTGTAAATTTTGGTCAAATGTTATGTAGTAAAAGATACGATTCAAATGATCTAAAAATACGTTATTTGAACTCCCCAAAGCATAAACAGATTGTTTTGAAACGAAAAACAAACATTCTTAGTGTTTGTAAATTTTGGTGAAAAGTTATGTAGTAAAAGATACGATTCAAATGATCTAAAAATACGTTATTTGAACTCCCCAAAGCATAAACAGATTGTTTTGAATCGAAAAACAAACTTTCTTAGTGTTTGTAAATTTTGGTCAAATGTTATGTAGTAAAAGATACGATTCAAATGATCTTGAAATACGTTATTTGAACTCCCCAAAGCATAAACAGATTGTTTTGAATCGAAAAACAAACTTTCTTAGTGTTTGTAAATTTTGGTGAAATGTTATGTAGTAAAAGATCCGATTCAAATGATCTAAAAATACGTTATTTGAACTCCTCAAAGCATAAACAAGTTGTTTTGGATCGAAAAACAAACTTTCTTAGTGTTTGTAAATTTTGGTGAAATGTTATGTAGTAAAAGATACGATTCAAATGGTCTAAAATTACGTTATTTGAACTCACCAAAGCATAAACAAATTGTTTTGAATCGAAAAACCAACTTTCTTAGTGTTTGTAAATTTTGGTGAAATGTTATGTAGTAAAAGATACGATTCAAATGATCTAAAAATATGTTCTTAGAACTCCCCAAAGTATAAACAAATTGTTTAGAATCGAAAAACAAACTTTCTTAGTGTTTGTAAATTTTGGTGAAATGTTATATAGTAAAAGATGCGATTCAAATGGTCTAAAATTACGTTATTTGAACTCCCCAAAGCATAAACAGATTGTTTTGAAACGAAAAACAAACTTTCTTAGTGTTTGTAAATTTTGGTGAAAAGTTATGTTAGTAAAAGATACGATTCAAATGATCTAAAAATACGTTATTTGAACTCCCCAAAGCATAAACAGGTTGTTTTGAATCGAAAAACAAACTTTCTTAGTGTTTGTAAATTTTGGTGAAATGTTATGTAGTAAAAGATACGATTCAAATGATCTAAAAATACGCTATTTTAACTCCCCAAAGCATAAACAGATTGTTTTGAATCGAAAAACAAACTTTCTTAGTGTTTGTAAATTTTGGTGAAAAGTTATGTAGTAAAAGATACGATTCAAATGATCTAAAAATACGTTATTTGAACTCCCCAAAGCATAAACAGATTGTTTTGAATCGAAAAACAAACTTTCTTAGTGTTTGTAAATTTTGGTCAAATGTTATGTAGTAAAAGATACGATTCAAATGATCTAAAAATACGCTATTTTAACTCCCCAAAGCATAAACAGATTGTTTTGAATCGAAAAACAAACTTTCTTAGTGTTTGTAAATTTTGGTGAAATGTTATGTAGTAAAAGATACGATTCAAATGATCTAAAAATACGTTATTTGAACTCCCCAAAGCATAAACAAGTTGTTTTGAATCGAAAAACAAACTTTCTTAGTGTTTGTAAATTTTGGTGAAATGTTATGTAGTAAAAGATACGAATCAAATGGTCTAAAATGACGTTATTTGAACTCACCAAAGCATAAACAAATTGTTTTGAATTGAAAAACCAACTTTCTTAGTGTTTGTAAATTTTGGTGAAATGTTATGTAGTAAAAGATACAATTCAAATGATCTAAAAATATGTTCTCAGAACTCCCCAAAGCATACACAAATTGTTTTGAATCGAAAAACAAACTTTCTTAGTGTTCGTAAATTTTGGTGAAATGTTATGTAGTAAAAGATACGATTCAAATGATCTAAAAATACATTATTTGAACTCCCCAAAGCATAAACAGATTGTTTTGAATCGAAAAACAAACTTTCTTAGTGTTTGTAAATTTTGGTCAAATGTTATGTAGTAAAAGATACGATTCAAATGATCTAAAAATACGTTATTTGAACTCCCCAAAGCATAAACAGATTGTTTTGAAACGAAAAACAAACATTCTTAGTGTTTGTAAATTTTGGTGAAAAGTTATGTAGTAAAAGATACGATTCAAATGATCTAAAAATACGTTATTTGAACTCCCCAAAGCATAAACAGATTGTTTTGAATCGAAAAACAAACTTTCTTAGTGTTTGTAAATTTTGGTCAAATGTTATGTAGTAAAAGATACGATTCAAATGATCTTGAAATACGTTATTTGAACTCCCCAAAGCATAAACAGATTGTTTTGAATCGAAAAACAAACTTTCTTAGTGTTTGTAAATTTTGGTGAAATGTTATGTAGTAAAAGATCCGATTCAAATGATCTAAAAATACGTTATTTGAACTCCTCAAAGCATAAACAAGTTGTTTTGGATCGAAAAACAAACTTTCTTAGTGTTTGTAAATTTTGGTGAAATGTTATGTAGTAAAAGATACGATTCAAATGGTCTAAAATTACGTTATTTGAACTCACCAAAGCATAAACAAATTGTTTTGAATCGAAAAACCAACTTTCTTAGTGTTTGTAAATTTTGGTGAAATGTTATGTAGTAAAAGATACGATTCAAATGATCTAAAAATATGTTCTTAGAACTCCCCAAAGTATAAACAAATTGTTTAGAATCGAAAAACAAACTTTCTTAGTGTTTGTAAATTTTGGTGAAATGTTATATAGTAAAAGATGCGATTCAAATGGTCTAAAATTACGTTATTTGAACTCCCCAAAGCATAAACAGATTGTTTTGAAACGAAAAACAAACTTTCTTAGTGTTTGTAAATTTTGGTGAAAAGTTATGTTAGTAAAAGATACGATTCAAATGATCTAAAAATACGTTATTTGAACTCCCCAAAGCATAAACAGGTTGTTTTGAATCGAAAAACAAACTTTCTTAGTGTTTGTAAATTTTGGTGAAATGTTATGTAGTAAAAGATACGATTCAAATGATCTAAAAATACGCTATTTTAACTCCCCAAAGCATAAACAGATTGTTTTGAATCGAAAAACAAACTTTCTTAGTGTTTGTAAATTTTGGTGAAAAGTTATGTAGTAAAAGATACGATTCAAATGATCTAAAAATACGTTATTTGAACTCCCCAAAGCATAAACAGATTGTTTTGAATCGAAAAACAAACTTTCTTAGTGTTTGTAAATTTTGGTGAAAAGTTATGTAGTAAAAGATACGATTCAAATGATCTAAAAATACGTTATTTGAACTCCCCAAAGCATAAACAGATTGTTTTGAATCGAAAAACAAACTTTCTTAGTGTTTGTAAATTTTGGTGAAATGTTATGTAGTAAAAGATACGATTCAAATGATCTAAAAATACGCTATTTGAACTCCCCAAAGCATAAACAGATTGTTTTGAATCGAAAAACAAACTTTCTTAGTGTTTGTAAATTTTGGTCAAATGTTATGTAGTAAAAGATACGATACAAATGATCTAAAAATACGTTATTTGAACTCCCCAAAGCATAAACAGATTGTTTTGAATCGAAAAACAAACTTTCTTAGTGTTTGTAAATTTTGGTGAAATGTTATGTAGTAAAAGATACGATTCAAATGATCTAAAAATACGCTATTTTAACTCCCCAAAGCATAAACAGATTGTTTTGAATCGAAAAACAAACTTTCTTAGTGTTTGTAAATTTTGGTGAAAAGTTATGTAGTAAAAGATACGATTCAAATGATCTAAAAATACGTTATTTGAACTCCCCAAAGCATAAACAGATTGTTTTGAATCGAAAAACAAACTTTCTTAGTGTTTGTAAATTTTGGTCAAATGTTATGTAGTATAAGATACGATTCAAATGATCTAAAAATATGTTATTTGAACTCCCCAAAGCATAAACAGATTGTTTTGAATCGAAAAACAAACTTTCTTAGTGTTTGTAAATTTTGGTGAAATGTTATGTAGTAAAAGATACGATTCAAATGATCTAAAAATACGCTACTTGAACTCCCCAATGCATAAACAGATTGTTTTGAATCGAAAAACAAACTTTCTTAGTGTTTGTAAATTTTGGTCAAATGTTATGTAGTAAAAGATACGATTCAAATGATCTAGAAATACGTTATTTGAACTCCCCAAAGCATAAACAGATTGTTTTGAATCGAAAAACAAACTTTCTTAGTGTTTGTAAATTTTGGTGAAATGTTATGTAGTAAAAGATACGATTCAAATGATCTAAAAATACGTTATTTGAACTCCCCAAAGCATAAACAAGTTGTTTTGAATCGAAAAACAAACTTTCTTAGTGTTTGTAAATTTTGGTGAAATGTTATGTAGTAAAAGATACGATTCAAATGGTCTAAAATTACGTTATTTGAACTCACCAAAGCAAAAACAAATTGTTTTGAATCGAAAAACCAACTTTCTTAGTGTTTGTAAATTTTGGTGAAATGTTATGTAGTAAAAGATACGATTCAAATGATCTAAAAATATGTTCTTAGAACTCCCCTAGCATAAACAAATTGTTTAGAATCGAAAAACAAACTTTCTTAGTGTTTGTAAATTTTGGTGAAATGTTATATAGTAAAAGATACGATTCAAATGGTCTAAAATTACGTTATTTGAACTCACCAAAGCATAAACAGATTGTTTTGAATCGAAAAACAAACTTTCTTAGTGTTTGTAAATTTTGGTCAAACGTTATGTAGTATAAGATACGATTCAAATGATCTAAAAATATGTTATTTGAACTCCCCAAAGCATAAACAGATTGTTTTGAATCGAAAAACAAACTTTCTTAGTGTTTGTAAATTTTGGTGAAATGTTATGTAGTAAAAGATACGATTCAAATGATCTAAAAATACGCTATTTGAACTCCCCAATGCATAAACAGATTGTTTTGAATCGAAAAACAAACTTTCTTAGTGTTTGTAAATTTTGGTCAAAAGTTATGTAGTAAAAGATACGATTCAAATGATCTAGAAATACGTTATTTGAACTCCCCAAAGCATAAACAGATTGTTTTGAATAGAAAAACAAACTTTCTTAGTGTTTGTAAATTTTGGTGAAATGTTATGTAGTAAAAGATACGATTCAAATGATCTAAAAATACGTTATTTGAACTCCCCAAAGCATAAACAAGTTGTTTTGAATCGAAAAACAAACTTTCTTAGTGTTTGTAAATTTTGGTGAAATGTTATGTAGTAAAAGATACGATTCAAATGGTCTAAAATTACGTTATTTGAACTCACCAAAGCATAAACAAATTGTTTTGAATCGAAAAACCAACTTTCTTAGTGTTTGTAAATTTTGGTGAAATATTATGAAGTAAAAGATACGATTCAAATAATCTAAAAATATGTTCTTAGAATTCCCCAAAGCATAAACAAATTGTTTAGAATCGAAAAACAAACTTTCTTAGTGTTTGTAAATTTTGGTGAAATGTTATATAGTAAAAGATACGATTCAAATGGTCTAAAATTACGTTATTTGAACTCCCCAAAGCATAAACAGATTGTTTTGAAACGAAAAACAAAATTTCTTAGTGTTTGTAAATTTTGGTGAAAAGTTATGTAGTAAAAGATACGATTCAAATGATCTAAAAATACGTTATTTGAACTCCCCATAGCATAAACAGATTGTTTTGAATCGAAAAACAAACTTTCTTAGTGTTTGTAAGTTTTGGTGAAATGTTATGTAGTAAAAGATACGATTCAAATGATCTAAAAATACGTTATTTGAACTCCCCAAAGGATAAACAGATTGTTTTGAATCGAAAAACAAACATTCTTAGTGTTTGTAAATTTTGGTGAAATGTTATGTAGTAAAAGATACGATTCAAATGATCTAAAAATACGCTATTTGAACTCCCCAAAGCATAAACAGATTGTTTTGAATCGAAAAACAAACTTTCTTAGTGTTTGTAAATTTTGGTCAAATGTTATGTAGTAAAAGATACGATTCAAATGATCTAAAAATACGTTATTTGAACTCCCCAAACCATAAACAGATTGTTTTGAATCGAAAAACAAACTTTCTTAGTGTTTGTAAATTTTGGTGAAATGTTATGTAGTAAAAGATACGATTCAAATGATCTAAAAATTCGTTATTTGAACTCCCCAAAGCATAAACAAGTTGTTTTGAATCGAAAAACAAACTTTCTTAGTGTTTGTAAATTTTGGTGAAATGTTATGTAGTAAAAGATACGAATCAAATGGTCTAAAATGACGTTATTTGAACTCACCAAAGCATAAACAAATTGTTTTGAATCGAAAAACCAACTTTCTTAGTGTTTGTAAATTTTGGTGAAATGTTATGTAGTAAAAGATACAATTCAAATGATCTAAAAATATGTTCTCAGAACTCCCCAAAGCATACACAAATTGTTTTGAATCGAAAAACAAACTTTCTTAGTGTTCGTAAATTTTGGTGAAATGTTATGTAGTAAAAGATACGATTCAAATGATCTAAAAATACGTTATTTGAACTCCCCAAAGCATAAACAGATTGTTTTGAATCGAAAAACAAACTTTCTTAGTGTTTGTAAATTTTGGTCAAATGTTATGTAGTAAAAGATACGATTCAAATGATCTAAAAATACGTTATTTGAACTCCCCAAAGCATAAACAGATTGTTTTGAAACGAAAAACAAACATTCTTAGTGTTTGTAAATTTTGGTGAAAAGTTATGTAGTAAAAGATACGATTCAAATGATCTAAAAATACGTTATTTGAACTCCCCAAAGCATAAACAGATTGTTTTGAATCGAAAAACAAACTTTCTTAGTGTTTGTAAATTTTGGTCAAATGTTATGTAGTAAAAGATACGATTCAAATGATCTTGAAATACGTTATTTGAATCAAATGATCTTGAAATACGTTATTTGAACTCCCCAAAGCATAAACAGATTGTTTTGAATCGAAAAACAAACTTTCTTAGTGTTTGTAAATTTTGGTGAAATGTTATGTAGTAAAAGATCCGATTCAAATGATCTAAAAATACGTTATTTGAACTCCCCAAAGCATAAACAAGTTGTTTTGAATCGAAAAACAAACTTTCTTAGTGTTTGTAAATTTTGGTGAAATGTTATGTAGTAAAAGATACGATTCAAATGGTCTAAAATTACGTTATTTGAACTCACCAAAGCATAAACAAATTGTTTTGAATCGAAAAACCAACTTTCTTAGTGTTTGTAAATTTTGGTGAAATGTTATGTAGTAAAAGATACGATTCAAATGATCTAAAAATATGTTCTTAGAACTCCCCAAAGCATAAACAAATTGTTTAGAATCGAAAAACAAACTTTCTTAGTGTTTGTAAATTTTGGTGAAATGTTATATAGTAAAAGATGCGATTCAAATGGTCTAAAATTACGTTATTTGAACTCCCCAAAGCATAAACAGATTGTTTTGAAACGAAAAACAAACTTTCTTAGTGTTTGTAAATTTTGGTGAAAAGTTATGTAGTAAAAGATACGATTCAAATGATCTAAAAATACGTTATTTGAACTCCCCAAAGCATAAACAGGTTGTTTTGAATCGAAAAACAAACTTTCTTAGTGTTTGTAAATTTTGGTGAAATGTTATGTACTAAAAAATACGATTCAAATGATCTAAAAATACGCTATTTTAACTCCCCAAAGCATAAACAGATTGTTTTGAATCGAAAAACAAACTTTCTTAGTGTTTGTAAATTTTGGTGAAAAGTTATGTAGTAAAAGATACGATTCAAATGATCTAAAAATACGTTATTTGAACTCCCCAAAGCATAAACAGATTGTTTTGAATCGAAAAACAAACTTTCTTAGTGTTTGTAAATTTTGGTGAAAAGTTATGTAGTAAAAGATACGATTCAAATGATCTAAAAATACGTTATTTGAACTCCCCAAAGCATAAACAGATTGTTTTGAATCGAAAAACAAACTTTCTTAGTGTTTGTAAATTTTGGTGAAATGTTATGTAGTAAAAGATACGATTCAAATGATCTAAAAATACGCTATTTGAACTCCCCAAAGCATAAACAGATTGTTTTGAATCGAAAAACAAACTTTCTTAGTGTTTGTAAATTTTGGTCAAATGTTATGTAGTAAAAGATACGATACAAATGATCTAAAAATACGTTATTTGAACTCCCCAAAGCATAAACAGATTGTTTTGAATCGAAAAACAAACTTTCTTAGTGTTTGTAAATTTTGGTGAAAAGTTATGTAGTAAAAGATACGATTCAAATGATCTAAAAATACGTTATTTGAACTCCCCAAAGCATAAACAGATTGTTTTGAATCGAAAAACAAACTTTCTTAGTGTTTGTAAATTTTGGTCAAATGTTATGTAGTATAAGATACGATTCAAATGATCTAAAAATATGTTATTTGAACTCCCCAAAGCATAAACAGATTGTTTTGAATCGAAAAACAAACTTTCTTAGTGTTTGTAAATTTTGGTGAAATGTTATGTAGTAAAAGATACGATTCAAATGATCTAAAAATACGCTATTTGAACTCCCCAATGCATAAACAGATTGTTTTGAATCGAAAAACAAACTTTCTTAGTGTTTGTAAATTTTGGTCAAATGTTATGTAGTAAAAGATACGATTCAAATGATCTAGAAATACGTTATTTGAACTCCCCAAAGCATAAACAGATTGTTTTGAATCGAAAAACAAACTTTCTTAGTGTTTGTAAATTTTGGTGAAATGTTATGTAGTAAAAGATACGATTCAAATGATCTAAAAATACGTTATTTGAACTCCCCAAAGCATAAACAAGTTGTTTTGAATCGAAAAACAAACTTTCTTAGTGTTTGTAAATTTTGGTGAAATGTTATGTAGTAAAAGATACGATTCAAATGGTCTAAAATTACGTTATTTGAACTCACCAAAGCATAAACAAATTGTTTTGAATCGAAAAACCAACTTTCTTAGTGTTTGTAAATTTTGGTGAAATGTTATGTAGTAAAAGATACGATTCAAATGATCTAAAAATATGTTCTTAGAACTCCCCAAAGCATAAACAAATTGTTTAGAATCGAAAAACAAACTTTCTTAGTGTTTGTAAATTTTGGTGAAATGTTATATAGTAAAAGATACGATTCAAATGGTCTAAAATTACGTTATTTGAACTCACCAAAGCATAAACAGATTGTTTTGAATCGAAAAACAAACTTTCTAAGTGTTTGTAAATTTTGGTCAAATGTTATGTAGTATAAGATACGATTCAAATGATCTAAAAATATGTTATTTGAACTCCCCAAAGCATAAACAGATTGTTTTGAATCGAACAACAAACTTTCTTAGTGTTTGTAAATTTTGGTGAAATGTTATGTAGTAAAAGATACGATTCAAATGATCTAAAAATACGCTATTTGAACTCCCCAATGCATAAACAGATTGTTTTGAATCGAAAAACAAACTTTCTTAGTGTTTGTAAATTTTGGTCAAATGTTATGTAGTAAAAGATACGATTCAAATGATCTAGAAATACGTTATTTGAACTCCCCAAAGCATAAACAGATTGTTTTGAATCGAAAAACAAACTTTCTTAGTGTTTGTAAATTTTGGTGAAATGTTATGTAGTAAAAGATACGATTCAAATGATCTAAAAATACGTTATTTGAACTCCCCAAAGCATAAACAAGTTGTTTTGAATCGAAAAACAAACTTTCTTAGTGTTTGTAAATTTTGGTGAAATGTTATGTAGTAAAAGATACGATTCAAATGGTCTAAAATTACGTTATTTGAACTCACCAAAGCATAAACAAATTGTTTTGAATCGAAAAACCAACTTTCTTAGTGTTTGTAAATTTTGGTGAAATATTATGTAGTAAAAGATACGATTCAAATGATCTAAAAATATGTTCTTAGAATTCCCCAAAGCATAAACAAATTGTTTAGAATCGAAAAACAAACTTTCTTAGTGTTTGTAAATTTTGGTGAAATGTTATATAGTAAAAGATACGATTCAAATGGTCTAAAATTACGTTATTTGAACTCCCCAAAGCATAAACAGATTGTTTTGAAACGAAAAACAAAATTTCTTAGTGTTTGTAAATTTTGGTGAAAAGTTATGTAGTAAAAGATACGATTCAAATGATCTAAAAATACGTTATTTGAACTCCCCATAGCATAAACAGATTGTTTTGAATCGAAAAACAAACTTTCTTAGTGTTTGTAAATTTTGGTGAAATGTTATGTAGTAAAAGATACGATTCAAATGATCTAAAAATACGTTATTTGAACTCCCCAAAGGATAAACAGATTGTTTTGAATCGAAAAACAAACATTCTTAGTGTTTGTAAATTTTGGTGAAATGTTATGTAGTAAAAGATACTATTCAAATGATCTAAAAATACGCTATTTGAACTCCCCAAAGCATAAACAGATTGTTTTGAATCGAAAAACAAACTTTCTTAGTGTTTGTAAATTTTGGTCAAATGTTATGTAGTAAAAGATACGATTCAAATGATCTAAAAATACGTTATTTGAACTCCCCAAACCATAAACAGATTGTTTTGAATCGAAAAACAAACTTTCTTAGTGTTTGTAAATTTTGGTGAAATGTTATGTAGTAAAAGATACGATTCAAATGATCTAAAAATTCGTTATTTGAACTCCCCAAAGCATAAACAAGTTGTTTTGAATCGAAAAACAAACTTTCTTAGTGTTTGTAAATTTTGGTGAAATGTTATGTAGTAAAAGATACGAATCAAATGGTCTAAAATGACGTTATTTGAACTCACCAAAGCATAAACAAATTGTTTTGAATCGAAAAACCAACTTTCTTAGTGTTTGTAAATTTTGGTGAAATGTTATGTAGTAAAAGATACAATTCAAATGATCTAAAAATATGTTCTCAGAACTCCCCAAAGCATACACAAATTGTTTTGAATCGAAAAACAAACTTTCTTAGTGTTCGTAAATTTTGGTGAAATGTTATGTAGTAAAAGATACGATTCAAATGATCTAAAAATACGTTATTTGAACTCCCCAAAGCATAAACAGATTGTTTTGAATCGAAAAACAAACTTTCTTAGTGTTTGTAAATTTTGGTCAAATGTTATGTAGTAAAAGATACGATTCAAATGATCTAAAAATACGTTATTTGAACTCCCCAAAGCATAAACAGATTGTTTTGAAACGAAAAACAAACATTCTTAGTGTTTGTAAATTTTGGTGAAAAGTTATGTAGTAAAAGATACGATTCAAATGATCTAAAAATACGTTATTTGAACTCCCCAAAGCATAAACAGATTGTTTTGAATCGAAAAACAAACTTTCTTAGTGTTTGTAAATTTTGGTCAAATGTTATGTAGTAAAAGATAAGATTCAAATGATCTTGAAATACGTTATTTGAACTCCCCAAAGCATAAACAGATTGTTTTGAATCGAAAAACAAACTTTCTTAGTGTTTGTAAATTTTGGTGAAATGTTATGTAGTAAAAGATCCGATTCAAATGATCTAAAAATACGTTATTTGAACTCCCCAAAGCATAAACAAGTTGTTTTGAATCGAAAAACAAACTTTCTTAGTGTTTGTAAATTTTGGTGAAATGTTATGTAGTAAAAGATACGATTCAAATGGTCTAAAATTACGTTATTTGAACTCACCAAAGCATAAACAAATTGTTTTGAATCGAAAAACCAACTTTCTTAGTGTTTGTAAATTTTGGTGAAATGTTATGTAGTAAAAGATACGATTCAAATGATCTAAAAATATGTTCTTAGAACTCCCCAAAGCATAAACAAATTGTTTAGAATCGAAAAACAAACTTTCTTAGTGTTTGTAAATTTTGGTGAAATGTTATATAGTAAAAGATGCGATTCAAATGGTCTAAAATTACGTTATTTGAACTCCCCAAAGCATAAACAGATTGTTTTGAAACGAAAAACAAACTTTCTTAGTGTTTGTAAATTTTGGTGAAAAGTTATGTAGTAAAAGATACGATTCAAATGATCTAAAAATACGTTATTTGAACTCCCCAAAGCATAAACAGGTTGTTTTGAATCGAAAAACAAACTTTCTTAGTGTTTGTAAATTTTGGTGAAATGTTATGTAGTAAAAGATACGATTCAAATGATCTAAAAATACGCTATTTTAACTCCCCAAAGCATAAACAGATTGTTTTGAATCGAAAAACAAACTTTCTTAGTGTTTGTAAATTTTGGTGAAAAGTTATGTAGTAAAAGATACGATTCAAATGATCTAAAAATACGTTATTTGAACTCCCCAAAGCATAAACAGATTGTTTTGAATCGAAAAACAAACTTTCTTAGTGTTTGTAAATTTTGGTGAAAAGTTATGTAGTAAAAGATACGATTCAAATGATCTAAAAATACGTTATTTGAACTCCCCAAAGCATAAACAGATTGTTTTGAATCGAAAAACAAACTTTCTTAGTGTTTGTAAATTTTGGTGAAAAGTTATGTAGTAAAAGATACGATTCAAATGATCTAAAAATACGTTATTTGAACTCCCCAAAGCATAAACAGATTGTTTTGAATCGAAAAACAAACTTTCTTAGTGTTTGTAAATTTTGGTGAAATGTTATGTAGTAAAAGATACGATTCAAATGATCTAAAAATACGCTATTTGAACTCCCCAAAGCATAAACAGATTGTTTTGAATCGAAAAACAAACTTTCTTAGTGTTTGTAAATTTTGGTCAAATGTTATGTAGTAAAAGATTCGATACAAATGATCTAAAAATACGTTATTTGAACTCCCCAAAGCATAAACAGATTGTTTTGAATCGAAAAACAAACTTTCTTAGTGTTTGTAAATTTTGGTGAAAAGTTATGTAGTAAAAGATACGATTCAAATGATCTAAAAATACGTTATTTGAACTCCCCAAAGCATAAACAGATTGTTTTGAATCGAAAAACAAACTTTCTTAGTGTTTGTAAATTTTGGTCAAATGTTATGTAGTATAAGATACGATTCAAATGATCTAAAAATATGTTATTTGAACTCCCCAAAGCATAAACAGATTGTTTTGAATCGAAAAACAAACTTTCTTAGTGTTTGTAAATTTTGGTGAAATGTTATGTAGTAAAAGATACGATTCAAATGATCTAAAAATACGCTATTTGAACTCCCCAATGCATAAACAGATTGTTTTGAATCGAAAAACAAACTTTCTTAGTGTTTGTAAATTTTGGTCAAATGTTATGTAGTAAAAGATACGATTCAAATGATCTAGAAATACGTTATTTGAACTCCCCAAAGCATAAACAGATTGTTTTGAATCGAAAAACAAACTTTCTTAGTGTTTGTAAATTTTGGTGAAATGTTATGTAGTAAAAGATACGATTCAAATGATCTAAAATTACGTTATTTGAACTCCCCAAAGCATAAACAAGTTGTTTTGAATCGAAAAACAAACTTTCTTAGTGTTTGTAAATTTTGGTGAAATGTTATGTAGTAAAAGATACGATTCAAATGGTCTAAAATTACGTTATTTGAACTCACCAAAGCATAAACAAATTGTTTTGAATCGAAAAACCAACTTTCTTAGTGTTTGTAAATTTTGGTGAAATGTTATGTAGTAAAAGATACGATTCAAATGATCTAAAAATATGTTCTTAGAACTCCCCAAAGCATAAACAAATTGTTTAGAATCGAAAAACAAACTTTCTTAGTGTTTGTAAATTTTGGTGAAATGTTATATAGTAAAAGATACGATTCAAATGGTCTAAAATTACGTTATTTGAACTCACCAAAGCATAAACAGATTGTTTTGAATCGAAAAACAAACTTTCTAAGTGTTTGTAAATTTTGGTCAAATGTTATGTAGTATAAGATACGATTCAAATGATCTAAAAATATGTTATTTGAACTCCCCAAAGCATAAACAGATTGTTTTGAATCGAACAACAAACTTTCTTAGTGTTTGTAAATTTTGGTGAAATGTTATGTAGTAAAAGATACGATTCAAATGATCTAAAAATCCGCTATTTGAACTCCCCAATGCATAAACAGATTGTTTTGAATCGAAAAACAAACTTTCTTAGTGTTTGTAAATTTTGGTCAAATGTTATGTAGTAAAAGATACGATTCAAATGATCTAGAAATACGTTATTTGAACTCCCCAAAGCATAAACAGATTGTTTTGAATCGAAAAACAAACTTTCTTAGTGTTTGTAAATTTTGGTGAAATGTTATGTAGTAAAAGATACGATTCAAATGATCTAAAAATACGTTATTTGAACTCCCCAAAGCATAAACAAGTTGTTTTGAATCGAAAAACAAACTTTCTTAGTGTTTGTAAATTTTGGTGAAATGTTATGTAGTAAAAGATACGATTCAAATGGTCTAAAATTACGTTATTTGAACTCACCAAAGCATAAACAAATTGTTTTGAATCGAAAAACCAACTTTCTTAGTGTTTGTAAATTTTGGTGAAATATTATGTAGTAAAAGATACGATTCAAATGATCTAAAAATATGTTCTTAGAATTCCCCAAAGCATAAACAAATTGTTTAGAATCGAAAAACAAACTTTCTTAGTGTTTGTAAATTTTGGTGAAATGTTATATAGTAAAAGATACGATTCAAATGGTCTAAAATTACGTTATTTGAACTCCCCAAAGCATAAACAGATTGTTTTGAAACGAAAAACAAAATTTCTTAGTGTTTGTAAATTTTGGTGAAAAGTTATGTAGTAAAAGATACGATTCAAATGATCTAAAAATACGTTATTTGAACTCCCCATAGCATAAACAGATTGTTTTGAATCGAAAAACAAACTTTCTTAGTGTTTGTAAATTTTGGTGAAATGTTATGTAGTAAAAGATACGATTCAAATGATCTAAAAATACGTTATTTGAACTCCCCAAAGGATAAACAGATTGTTTTGAATCGAAAAACAAACATTCTTAGTGTTTGTAAATTTTGGTGAAATGTTATGTAGTAAAAGATACTATTCAAATGATCTAAAAATACGCTATTTGAACTCCCCAAAGCATAAACAGATTGTTTTGAATCGAAAAACAAACTTTCTTAGTGTTTGTAAATTTTGGTCAAATGTTATGTAGTAAAAGATACGATTCAAATGATCTAAAAATACGTTATTTGAACTCCCCAAACCATAAACAGATTGTTTTGAATCGAAAAACAAACTTTCTTAGTGTTTGTAAATTTTGGTGAAATGTTATGTAGTAAAAGATACGATTCAAATGATCTAAAAATACGCTATTTGAACTCCCCAATGCATAAACAGATTGTTTTGAATCGAAAAACAAACTTTCTTAGTGTTTGTAAATTTTGGTCAAATGTTATGTAGTAAAAGATACGATTCAAATGATCTAGAAATACGTTATTTGAACTCCCCAAAGCATAAACAGATTGTTTTGAATCGAAAAACAAACTTTCTTAGTGTTTGTAAATTTTGGTGAAATGTTATGTAGTAAAAGATACGATTCAAATGATCTAAAAATACGTTATTTGAACTCCCCAAAGCATAAACAAGTTGTTTTGAATCGAAAAACAAACTTTCTTAGTGTTTGTAAATTTTGGTGAAATGTTATGTAGTAAAAGATACGATTCAAATGGTCTAAAATTACGTTATTTGAACTCACCAAAGCATAAACAAATTGTTTTGAATCGAAAAACCAACTTTCTTAGTGTTTGTAAATTTTGGTGAAATGTTATGTAGTAAAAGATACGATTCAAATGATCTAAAAATATGTTCTTAGAACTCCCCAAAGCATAAACAAATTGTTTAGAATCGAAAAACAAACTTTCTTAGTGTTTGTAAATTTTGGTGAAATGTTATATAGTAAAAGATACGATTCAAATGGTCTAAAATTACGTTATTTGAACTCACCAAAGCATAAACAGATTGTTTTGAATCGAAAAACAAACTTTCTAAGTGTTTGTAAATTTTGGTCAAATGTTATGTAGTATAAGATACGATTCAAATGATCTAAAAATATGTTATTTGAACTCCCCAAAGCATAAACAGATTGTTTTGAATCGAACAACAAACTTTCTTAGTGTTTGTAAATTTTGGTGAAATGTTATGTAGTAAAAGATACGATTCAAATGATCTAAAAATCCGCTATTTGAACTCCCCAATGCATAAACAGATTGTTTTGAATCGAAAAACAAACTTTCTTAGTGTTTGTAAATTTTGGTCAAATGTTATGTAGTAAAAGATACGATTCAAATGATCTAGAAATACGTTATTTGAACTCCCCAAAGCATAAACAGATTGTTTTGAATCGAAAAACAAACTTTCTTAGTGTTTGTAAATTTTGGTGAAATGTTATGTAGTAAAAGATACGATTCAAATGATCTAAAAATACGTTATTTGAACTCCCCAAAGCATAAACAAGTTGTTTTGAATCGAAAAACAAACTTTCTTAGTGTTTGTAAATTTTGGTGAAATGTTATGTAGTAAAAGATACGATTCAAATGGTCTAAAATTACGTTATTTGAACTCACCAAAGCATAAACAAATTGTTTTGAATCGAAAAACCAACTTTCTTAGTGTTTGTAAATTTTGGTGAAATATTATGTAGTAAAAGATACGATTCAAATGATCTAAAAATATGTTCTTAGAATTCCCCAAAGCATAAACAAATTGTTTAGAATCGATAAACAAACTTTCTTAGTGTTTGTAAATTTTGGTGAAATGTTATATAGTAAAAGATACGATTCAAATGGTCTAAAATTACGTTATTTGAACTCCCCAAAGCATAAACAGATTGTTTTGAAACGAAAAACAAAATTTCTTAGTGTTTGTAAATTTTGGTGAAAAGTTATGTAGTAAAAGATACGATTCAAATGATCTAAAAATACGTTATTTGAACTCCCCATAGCATAAACAGATTGTTTTGAATCGAAAAACAAACTTTCTTAGTGTTTGTAAATTTTGGTGAAATGTTATGTAGTAAAAGATACGATTCAAATGATCTAAAAATACGTTATTTGAACTCCCCAAAGGATAAACAGATTGTTTTGAATCGAAAAACAAACATTCTTAGTGTTTGTAAATTTTGGTGAAATGTTATGTAGTAAAAGATACTATTCAAATGATCTAAAAATACGCTATTTGAACTCCCCAAAGCATAAACAGATTGTTTTGAATCGAAAAACAAACTTTCTTAGTGTTTGTAAATTTTGGTCAAATGTTATGTAGTAAAAGATACGATTCAAATGATCTAAAAATACGTTATTTGAACTCCCCAAACCATAAACAGATTGTTTTGAATCGAAAAACAAACTTTCTTAGTGTTTGTAAATTTTGGTGAAATGTTATGTAGTAAAAGATACGATTCAAATGATCTAAAAATTCGTTATTTGAACTCCCCAAAGCATAAACAAGTTGTTTTGAATCGAAAAACAAACTTTCTTAGTGTTTGTAAATTTTGGTGAAATGTTATGTAGTAAAAGATACGAATCAAATGGTCTAAAATGACGTTATTTGAACTCACCAAAGCATAAACAAATTGTTTTGAATCGAAAAACCAACTTTCTTAGTGTTTGTAAATTTTGGTGAAATGTTATGTAGTAAAAGATACAATTCAAATGATCTAAAAATATGTTCTCAGAACTCCCCAAAGCATACACAAATTGTTTTGAATCGAAAAACAAACTTTCTTAGTGTTCGTAAATTTTGGTGAAATGTTATGTAGTAAAAGATACGATTCAAATGATCTAAAAATACGTTATTTGAACTCCCCAAAGCATAAACAGATTGTTTTGAATCGAAAAACAAACTTTCTTAGTGTTTGTAAATTTTGGTCAAATGTTATGTAGTAAAAGATACGATTCAAATGATCTAAAAATACGTTATTTGAACTCCCCAAAGCATAAACAGATTGTTTTGAAACGAAAAACAAACATTCTTAGTGTTTGTAAATTTTGGTGAAAAGTTATGTAGTAAAAGATACGATTCAAATGATCTAAAAATACGTTATTTGAACTCCCCAAAGCATAAACAGATTGTTTTGAATCGAAAAACAAACTTTCTTAGTGTTTGTAAATTTTGGTCAAATGTTATGTAGTAAAAGATAAGATTCAAATGATCTTGAAATACGTTATTTGAACTCCCCAAAGCATAAACAGATTGTTTTGAATCGAAAAACAAACTTTCTTAGTGTTTGTAAATTTTGGTGAAAAGTTATGTAGTAAAAGATACGATTCAAATGATCTAAAAATACGTTATTTGAACTCCCCAAAGCATAAACAGGTTGTTTTGAATCGAAAAACAAACTTTCTTAGTGTTTGTAAATTTTGGTGAAATGTTATGTACTAAAAAATACGATTCAAATGATCTAAAAATACGCTATTTTAACTCCCCAAAGCATAAACAGATTGTTTTGAATCGAAAAACAAACTTTCTTAGTGTTTGTAAATTTTGGTGAAAAGTTATGTAGTAAAAGATACGATTCAAATGATCTAAAAATACGTTATTTGAACTCCCCAAAGCATAAACAGATTGTTTTGAATCGAAAAACAAACTTTCTTAGTGTTTGTAAATTTTGGTGAAAAGTTATGTAGTAAAAGATACGATTCAAATGATCTAAAAATACGTTATTTGAACTCCCCAAAGCATAAACAGATTGTTTTGAATCGAAAAACAAACTTTCTTAGTGTTTGTAAATTTTGGTGATATGTTATGTAGTAAAAGATACGATTCAAATGATCTAAAAATACGCTATTTGAACTCCCCAAAGCATAAACAGATTGTTTTGAATCGAAAAACAAACTTTCTTAGTGTTTGTAAATTTTGGTCGAATGTTATGTAGTAAAAGATACGATACAAATGATCTAAAAATACGTTATTTGAACTCCCCAAAGCATAAACAGATTGTTTTGAATCGAAAAACAAACTTTCTTAGTGTTTGTAAATTTTGGTGAAAAGTTATGTAGTAAAAGATACGATTCAAATGATCTAAAAATACGTTATTTGAACTCCCCAAAGCATAAACATATTGTTTTGAATCGAAAAACAAACTTTCTTAGTGTTTGTAAATTTTGGTCAAATGTTATGTAGTATAAGATACGATTCAAATGATCTAAAAATATGTTATTTGAACTCCCCAAAGCATAAACAGATTGTTTTGAATCGAAAAACAAACTTTCTTAGTGTTTGTAAATTTTGGTGAAATGTTATGTAGTAAAAGATACGATTCAAATGATCTAAAAATACGCTATTTGAACTCCCCAATGCATAAACAGATTGTTTTGAATCGAAAAACAAACTTTCTTAGTGTTTGTAAATTTTGGTCAAATGTTATGTAGTAAAAGATACGATTCAAATGATCTAGAAATACGTTATTTGAACTCCCCAAAGCATAAACAGATTGTTTTGAATCGAAAAACAAACTTTCTTAGTGTTTGTAAATTTTGGTGAAATGTTATGTAGTAAAAGATACGATTCAAATGATCTAAAAATACGTTATTTGAACTCCCCAAAGCATAAACAAGTTGTTTTGAATCGAAAAACAAACTTTCTTAGTGTTTGTAAATTTTGGTGAAATGTTATGTAGTAAAAGATACGATTCAAATGGTCTAAAATTACGTTATTTGAACTCACCAAAGCATAAACAAATTGTTTTGAATCGAAAAACCAACTTTCTTAGTGTTTGTAAATTTTGGTGAAATGTTATGTAGTAAAAGATACGATTCAAATGATCTAAAAATATGTTCTTAGAACTCCCCAAAGCATAAACAAATTGTTTAGAATCGAAAAACAAACTTTCTTAGTGTTTGTAAATTTTGGTGAAATGTTATATAGTAAAAGATACGATTCAAATGGTCTAAAATTACGTTATTTGAACTCACCAAAGCATAAACAGATTGTTTTGAATCGAAAAACAAACTTTCTAAGTGTTTGTAAATTTTGGTCAAATGTTATGTAGTATAAGATACGATTCAAATGATCTAAAAATATGTTATTTGAACTCCCCAAAGCATAAACAGATTGTTTTGAATCGAACAACAAACTTTCTTAGTGTTTGTAAATTTTGGTGAAATGTTATGTAGTAAAAGATACGATTCAAATGATCTAAAAATACGCTATTTGAACTCCCCAATGCATAAACAGATTGTTTTGAATCGAAAAACAAACTTTCTTAGTGTTTGTAAATTTTGGTCAAATGTTATGTAGTAAAAGATACGATTCAAATGATCTAGAAATACGTTATTTGAACTCCCCAAAGCATAAACAGATTGTTTTGAATCGAAAAACAAACTTTCTTAGTGTTTGTAAATTTTGGTGAAATGTTATGTAGTAAAAGATACGATTCAAATGATCTAAAAATACGTTATTTGAACTCCCCAAAGCATAAACAAGTTGTTTTGAATCGAAAAACAAACTTTCTTAGTGTTTGTAAATTTTGGTGAAATGTTATGTAGTAAAAGATACGATTCAAATGGTCTAAAATTACGTTATTTGAACTCACCAAAGCATAAACAAATTGTTTTGAATCGAAAAACCAACTTTCTTAGTGTTTGTAAATTTTGGTGAAATATTATGTAGTAAAAGATACGATTCAAATGATCTAAAAATATGTTCTTAGAATTCCCCAAAGCATAAACAAATTGTTTAGAATCGAAAAACAAACTTTCTTAGTGTTTGTAAATTTTGGTGAAATGTTATATAGTAAAAGATACGATTCAAATGGTCTAAAATTACGTTATTTGAACTCCCCAAAGCATAAACAGATTGTTTTGAAACGAAAAACAAAATTTCTTAGTGTTTGTAAATTTTGGTGAAAAGTTATGTAGTAAAAGATACGATTCAAATGATCTAAAAATCGTTATTTGAACTCCCCATAGCATAAACTGATTGTTTTGAATCGAAAAACAAACTTTCTTAGTGTTTGTAAATTTTGGTGAAATGTTATGTAGTAAAAGATACGATTCAAATGATCTAAAAATACGTTATTTGAACTCCCCAAAGGATAAACAGATTGTTTTGAATCGAAAAACAAACATTCTTAGTGTTTGTAAATTTTGGTGAAATGTTATGTAGTAAAAGATACTATTCAAATGATCTAAAAATACGCTATTTGAACTCCCCAAAGCATAAACAGATTGTTTTGAATCGAAAAACAAACTTTCTTAGTGTTTGTAAATTTTGGTCAAATGTTATGTAGTAAAAGATACGATTCAAATGATCTAAAAATACGTTATTTGAACTCCCCAAACCATAAACAGATTGTTTTGAATCGAAAAACAAACTTTCTTAGTGTTTGTAAATTTTGGTGAAATGTTATGTAGTAAAAGATACGATTCAAATGATCTAAAAATTCGTTATTTGAACTCCCCAAAGCATAAACAAGTTGTTTTGAATCGAAAAACAAACTTTCTTAGTGTTTGTAAATTTTGGTGAAATGTTATGTAGTAAAAGATACGAATCAAATGGTCTAAAATGACGTTATTTGAACTCACCAAAGCATAAACAAATTGTTTTGAATCGAAAAACCAACTTTCTTAGTGTTTGTAAATTTTGGTGAAATGTTATGTAGTAAAAGATACAATTCAAATGATCTAAAAATATGTTCTCAGAACTCCCCAAAGCATACACAAATTGTTTTGAATCGAAAAACAAACTTTCTTAGTGTTCGTAAATTTTGGTGAAATGTTATGTAGTAAAAGATACGATTCAAATGATCTAAAAATACGTTATTTGAACTCCCCAAAGCATAAACAGATTGTTTTGAATCGAAAAACAAACTTTCTTAGTGTTTGTAAATTTTGGTCAAATGTTATGTAGTAAAAGATACGATTCAAATGATCTAAAAATACGTTATTTGAACTCCCCAAAGCATAAACAGATTGTTTTGAAACGAAAAACAAACATTCTTAGTGTTTGTAAATTTTGGTGAAAAGTTATGTAGTAAAAGATACGATTCAAATGATCTAAAAATACGTTATTTGAACTCCCCAAAGCATAAACAGATTGTTTTGAATCGAAAAACAAACTTTCTTAGTGTTTGTAAATTTTGGTCAAATGTTATGTAGTAAAAGATAAGATTCAAATGATCTTGAAATACGTTATTTGAACTCCCCAAAGCATAAACAGATTGTTTTGAATCGAAAAACAAACTTTCTTAGTGTTTGTAAATTTTGGTGAAATGTTATGTAGTAAAAGATCCGATTCAAATGATCTAAAAATACGTTATTTGAACTCCCCAAAGCATAAACAAGTTGTTTTGAATCGAAAAACAAACTTTCTTAGTGTTTGTAAATTTTGGTGAAATGTTATGTAGTAAAAGATACGATTCAAATGGTCTAAAATTACGTTATTTGAACTCACCAAAGCATAAACAAATTGTTTTGAATCGAAAAACCAACTTTCTTAGTGTTTGTAAATTTTGGTGAAATGTTATGTAGTAAAAGATACGATTCAAATGATCTAAAAATATGTTCTTAGAACTCCCCAAAGCATAAACAAATTGTTTAGAATCGAAAAACAAACTTTCTTAGTGTTTGTAAATTTTGGTGAAATGTTATATAGTAAAAGATGCGATTCAAATGGTCTAAAATTACGTTATTTGAACTCCCCAAAGCATAAACAGATTGTTTTGAAACGAAAAACAAACTTTCTTAGTGTTTGTAAATTTTGGTGAAAAGTTATGTAGTAAAAGATACGATTCAAATGATCTAAAAATACGTTATTTGAACTCCCCAAAGCATAAACAGGTTGTTTTGAATCGAAAAACAAACTTTCTTAGTGTTTGTAAATTTTGGTGAAATGTTATGTAGTAAAAGATACGATTCAAATGATCTAAAAATACGCTATTTTAACTCCCCAAAGCATAAACAGATTGTTTTGAATCGAAAAACAAACTTTCTTAGTGTTTGTAAATTTTGGTGAAAAGTTATGTAGTAAAAGATACGATTCAAATGATCTAAAAATACGTTATTTGAACTCCCCAAAGCATAAACAGATTGTTTTGAATCGAAAAACAAACTTTCTTAGTGTTTGTAAATTTTGGTGAAAAGTTATGTAGTAAAAGATACGATTCAAATGATCTAAAAATACGTTATTTGAACTCCCCAAAGCATAAACAGATTGTTTTGAATCGAAAAACAAACTTTCTTAGTGTTTGTAAATTTTGGTGAAATGTTATGTAGTAAAAGATACGATTCAAATGATCTAAAAATACGCTATTTGAACTCCCCAAAGCATAAACAGATTGTTTTGAATCGAAAAACAAACTTTCTTAGTGTTTGTAAATTTTGGTCAAATGTTATGTAGTAAAAGATACGATACAAATGATCTAAAAATACGTTATTTGAACTCCCCAAAGCATAAACAGATTGTTTTGAATCGAAAAACAAACTTTCTTAGTGTTTGCAAATTTTGGTGAAATGTTATGTAGTAAAAGATACGATTCAAATGATCTAAAAATACGCTATTTTAACTCCCCAAAGCATAAACAGATTGTTTTGAATCGAAAAACAAACTTTCTTAGTGTTTGTAAATTTTGGTGAAAAGTTATGTAGTAAAAGATACGATTCAAATGATCTAAAAATACGTTATTTGAACTCCCCAAAGCATAAACAGATTGTTTTGAATCGAAAAACAAACTTTCTTAGTGTTTGTAAATTTTGGTCAAATGTTATGTAGTATAAGATACGATTCAAATGATCTAAAAATATGTTATTTGAACTCCCCAAAGCATAAACAGATTGTTTTGAATCGAAAAACAAACTTTCTTAGTGTTTGTAAATTTTGGTGAAATGTTATGTAGTAAAAGATACGATTCAAATGATCTAAAAATACGCTATTTGAACTCCCCAATGCATAAACAGATTGTTTTGAATCGAAAAACAAACTTTCTTAGTGTTTGTAAATTTTGGTCAAATGTTATGTAGTAAAAGATACGATTCAAATGATCTAGAAATACGTTATTTGAACTCCCCAAAGCATAAACAGATTGTTTTGAATCGAAAAACAAACTTTCTTAGTGTTTGTAAATTTTGGTGAAATGTTATGTAGTAAAAGATACGATTCAAATGATCTAAAAATACGTTATTTGAACTCCCCAAAGCATAAACAAGTTGTTTTGAATCGAAAAACAAACTTTCTTAGTGTTTGTAAATTTTGGTGAAATGTTATGTAGTAAAAGATACGATTCAAATGGTCTAAAATTACGTTATTTGAACTCACCAAAGCATAAACAAATTGTTTTGAATCGAAAAACCAACTTTCTTAGTGTTTGTAAATTTTGGTGAAATGTTATGTAGTAAAAGATACGATTCAAATGATCTAAAAATATGTTCTTAGAACTCCCCAAAGCATAAACAAATTGTTTAGAATCGAAAAACAAACTTTCTTAGTGTTTGTAAATTTTGGTGAAATGTTATATAGTAAAAGATACGATTCAATTGGTCTAAAATTACGTTATTTGAACTCACCAAAGCATAAACAGATTGTTTTGAATCGAAAAACAAACTTTCTTAGTGTTTGTAAATTTTGGTCAAATGTTATGTAGTATAAGATACGATTCAAATGATCTAAAAATATGTTATTTGAACTCCCCAAAGCATAAACAGATTGTTTTGAATCGAAAAACAAACTTTCTTAGTGTTTGTAAATTTTGGTGAAATGTTATGTAGTAAAAGATACGATTCAAATGATCTAAAAATACGCTATTTGAACTCCCCAATGCATAAACAGATTGTTTTGAATCGAAAAACAAACTTTCTTAGTGTTTGTAAATTTTGGTCAAATGTTATGTAGTAAAAGATACGATTCAAATGATCTAGAAATACGTTATTTGAACTCCCCAAAGCATAAACAGATTGTTTTGAATCGAAAAACAAACTTTCTTAGTGTTTGTAAATTTTGGTGAAATGTTATGTTGTAAAAGATACGATTCAAATGATCTAAAAATACGTTATTTGAACTCCCCAAAGCATAAACAAGTTGTTTTGAATCGAAAAACAAACTTTCTTAGTGTTTGTAAATTTTGGTGAAATGTTATATAGTAAAAGATGCGATTCAAATGGTCTAAAATTACGTTATTTGAACTCCCCAAAGCATAAACAGATTGTTTTGAAACGAAAAACAAACTTTCTTAGTGTTTGTAAATTTTGGTGAAAAGTTATGTAGTAAAAGATACGATTCAAATGATCTAAAAATACGTTATTTGAACTCCCCAAAGCATAAACAGGTTGTTTTGAATCGAAAAACAAACTTTCTTAGTGTTTGTAAATTTTGGTGAAATGTTATGTAGTAAAAGATACGATTCAAATGATCTAAAAATACGCTATTTAAACTCCCCAAAGCATAAACAGATTGTTTTGAATCGAAAAACAAACTTTCTTAGTGTTTGTAAATTTTGGTGAAAAGTTATGTAGTAAAAGATACGATTCAAATGATCTAAAAATACGTTATTTGAACTCCCCAAAGCATAAACAGATTGTTTTGAATCGAAAAACAAACTTTCTTAGTGTTTGTAAATTTTGGTGAAAAGTTATGTAGTAAAAGATACGATTCAAATGATCTAAAAATACGTTATTTGAACTCCCCAAAGCATAAACAGATTGTTTTGAATCGAAAAACAAACTTTCTTAGTGTTTGTAAATTTTGGTGAAATGTTATGTAGTAAAAGATACGATTCAAATGATCTAAAAATACGCTATTTGAACTCCCCAAAGCATAAACAGATTGTTTTGAATCGAAAAACAAACTTTCTTAGTGTTTGTAAATTTTGGTCAAATGTTATGTAGTAAAAGATACGATACAAATGATCTAAAAATACGTTATTTGAACTCCCCAAAGCATAAACAGATTGTTTTGAATCGAAAAACAAACTTTCTTAGTGTTTGCAAATTTTGGTGAAATGTTATGTAGTAAAAGATACGATTCAAATGATCTAAAAAATACGCTATTTTAACTCCCCAAAGCATAAACAGATTGTTTTGAATCGAAAAACAAACTTTCTTAGTGTTTGTAAATTTTGGTGAAAAGTTATGTAGTAAAAGATACGATTCAAATGATCTAAAAATACGTTATTTGAACTCCCCAAAGCATAAACAGATTGTTTTGAATCGAAAAACAAACTTTCTTAGTGTTTGTAAATTTTGGTCAAATGTTATGTAGTATAAGATACGATTCAAATGATCTAAAAATATGTTATTTGAACTCCCCAAAGCATAAACAGATTGTTTTGAATCGAAAAACAAACTTTCTTAGTGTTTGTAAATTTTGGTGAAATGTTATGTAGTAAAAGATACGATTCAAATGATCTAAAAATACGCTATTTGAACTCCCCAATGCATAAACAGATTGTTTTGAATCGAAAAACAAACTTTATTAGTGTTTGTAAATTTTGGTCAAATGTTATGTAGTAAAAGATACGATTCAAATGATCTAGAAATACGTTATTTGAACTCCCCAAAGCATAAACAGATTGTTTTGAATCGAAAAACAAACTTTCTTAGTGTTTGTAAATTTTGGTGAAATGTTATGTAGTAAAAGATACGATTCAAATGATCTAAAAATACGTTATTTGAACTCCCCAAAGCATAAACAAGTTGTTTTGAATCGAAAAACAAACTTTCTTAGTGTTTGTAAATTTTGGTGAAATGTTATGTAGTAAAAGATACGATTCAAATGGTCTAAAATTACGTTATTTGAACTCACCAAAGCATAAACAAATTGTTTTGAATCGAAAAACCAACTTTCTTAGTGTTTGTAAATTTATGTGAAATGTTATGTAGTAAAAGATACGATTCAAATGATCTAAAAATATGTTCTTAGAACTCCCCAAAGCATAAACAAATTGTTTAGAATCGAAAAACAAACTTTCTTAGTGTTTGTAAATTTTGGTGAAATGTTATATAGTAAAAGATACGATTCAATTGGTCTAAAATTACGTTATTTGAACTCACCAAAGCATAAACAGATTGTTTTGAATCGAAAAACAAACTTTCTTAGTGTTTGTAAATTTTGGTCAAATGTTATGTAGTATAAGATACGATTCAAATGATCTAAAAATATGTTATTTGAACTCCCCAAAGCATAAACAGATTGTTTTGAATCGAAAAACAAACTTTCTTAGTGTTTGTAAATTTTGGTGAAATGTTATGTAGTAAAAGATACGATTCAAATGATCTAAAAATACGCTATTTGAACTCCCCAATGCATAAACAGATTGTTTTGAATCGAAAAACAAACTTTCTTAGTGTTTGTAAATTTTGGTCAAATGTTATGTAGTAAAAGATACGATTCAAATGATCTAGAAATACGTTATTTGAACTCCCCAAAGCATAAACAGATTGTTTTGAATCGAAAAACAAACTTTCTTAGTGTTTGTAAATTTTGGTGAAATGTTATGTTGTAAAAGATACGATTCAAATGATCTAAAAATACGTTATTTGAACTCCCCAAAGCATAAACAAGTTGTTTTGAATCGAAAAACAAACTTTCTTTGTGTTTGTAAATTTTGGTGAAATGTTATGTAGTAAAAGATACGATTCAAATGGTCTAAAATTACGTTATTTGAACTCACCAAAGCATAAACAAATTGTTTTGAATCGAAAAACCAACTTTCTTAGTGTTTGTAAATTTTGGTGAAATTTTATGTAGTAAAAGATACGATTCAAATGATCTAAAAATATGTTCTTAGAACTCCCCAAAGCATAAACAAATTGTTTAGAATCGAAAAACAAACTTTCTTAGTGTTTGTAAATTTTGGTGAAATGTTATATAGTAAAAGATACGATTCAAATGGTCTAAAATTACGTTATTTGAACTCACCAAAGCATAAACAGATTGTTTTGAATCGAAAAACTAACTTTCTTAGTGTTTGTAAATTTTGGTCAAATGTTATGTAGTATAAGATACGATTCAAATGATCTAAAAATACGTTATTTGAACTCCCCAAAGCATAAACATATTGTTTTGAATCGAAAAACAAACTTTCTTAGTGTTTGTAAATTTTGGTGAAATGTTATGTAGTAAAAGATACGATTCAAATGATCTAAAAATACGCTATTTGAACTCCCCAATGCATAAACAGATTGTTTTGAATCGAAAAACAAACTTTCTTAGTGTTTGTAAATTTTGGTCAAATGTTATGTAGTAAAAGATACGATTCAAATGATCTAGAAATACGTTATTTGAACTCCCCAAAGCATAAACAGATTGTTTTGAATCGAAAAACAAACTTTCTTAGTGTTTGTAAATTTTGGTGAAATGTTATGTAGTAAAAGATACGATTCAAATGATCTAAAAATACGTTATTTGAACTCCCCAAAGCATAAACAAGTTGTTTTGAATCGAAAAACAAACTTTCTTAGTGTTTGTAAATTTTGGTGAAATGTTATGTAGTAAAAGATACGATTCAAATGGTCTAAAATTACGTTATTTGAACTCACCAAAGCATAAACAAATTGTTTTGAATCGAAAAACCAACTTTCTTAGTGTTTGTAAATTTTGGTGAAATGTTATGTAGTAAAAGATACGATTCAAATGATCTAAAAATATGTTCTTAGAATTCCCCAAAGCATAAACAAATTGTTTAGAATCGAAAAACAAACTTTCTTAGTGTTTGTAAATTTTGGTGAAATGTTATATAGTAAAAGATACGATTCAAATGGTCTAAAATTACGTTATTTGAACTCCCCAAAGCATAAACAGATTGTTTTGAAACGAAAAATAAACTTTCTTAGTGTTTGTAAATTTTGGTTAAAAGTTATGTAGTAAAAGATACGATTCAAATGATCTAAAAATACGTTATTTGAACTCCCCAAAGCATAAACATATTGTTTTGAATCGAAAAACAAACATTCTTAGTGTTTGTAAATTTTGGTGAAATGTTATGTAGTAAAAGATACGATTCAAATGATCTAAAAATACGTTATTTTAACTCCCCAAAGCATAAACAGATTGTTTTGAATCGAAAAACAAACTTTCTTAGTGTTTGTAAATTTTGATGAAATGTTATGTAGTAAAAGATACGATTCAAATGATCGAAAAATACGTTATTTGAACTCCCCAAAGGATAAACAGATTGTTTTGAATCGAAAAACAAACATTCTTAGTGTTTGTAAATTTTGGTGAAATGTTATGTAGTAAAAGATACGATTCAAATGATCTAAAAATACGCTATTTGAACTCCCCAAAGCATAAACATATTGTTTTGAATCGAAAAACAAACTTTCTTAGTGTTTGTAAATTTTGGTGAAATGTTATGTCGTAAAAGATACGATTCAAATGATCTAAAAATACGTTATTTGAACTCCCCAAAGGATAAACAGATTGTTTTGAATCGAAAAACAAACATTCTTAGTGTTTGTAAATTTTGGTGAAATGTTATGTAGTAAAAGATACGATTCAAATGATCTAAAAATACGCTATTTGAACTCCCCAAAGCATAAACATATTGTTTTGAATCGAAAAACAAACTTTCTTAGTGTTTGTAAATTTTGGTGAAATGTTATGTAGTAAAAGATACGATTCAAATGATCTAAAAATACGCTATTTGAACTCCCCAAAGCATAAACATATTGTTTTGAATCGAAAAACAAACTTTCTTAGTGTTTGTAAATTTTGGTGAAATGTTATGTAGTAAAAGATACGATTCAAATGATCTAAAAATACGCTATTTGAACTCCCCAAAGCATAAACATATTGTTTTGAATCGAAAAACAAACTTTCTTAGTGTTTGTAAATTTTGGTTAAATGTTATGTAGCAAAAGATACGATTCAAATGATCTAAAAATATGTTCTTAGAACTCCCCAAAGCATAAACAAATTGTTTAGAATCGAAAAACAAACTTTCTTAGTGTTTGTAAATTTTGGAGTAATTTTATATAGTAAAAGATACGATTCAAATGGTCTAAAATTACGTTATTTGAACTCCCCAAAGCATAAACAGATTGTTTTGAAACGAAAAACAAACTTTCTTAGTGTTTGTAAATTTTGGTGAAAAGTTATGTAGTAAAAGATACGATTCAAATGATCTAAAAATACGTTATTTGAACTCCCCATAGCATAAACAGACTGTTTTGAATCGAAAAACAAACTTTCTTAGTGTTTGTAAATTTTGGTGAAATGTTATGTAGTATAAGATACGATTCAAGTGATCTAAAAATACGTTATTTGAACTCCCCAAAGGATAAACAGATTGTTTTGAATCGAAAAACAAACATTCTTAGTGTTTGTAAATTTTGGTGAAATGTTATGTAGTAAAAGATACGATTCAAATGATCTAAAAATACGCTATTTGAACTCCCCAAAGCATAAACAGATTGTTTTGAATCGAAAAACAAACTTTCTTAGTGTTTGTAAATTTTGGTCAAATGTTATGTAATAAAAGATACGATTCAAATGATCTAAAAATACGTTATTTGAACTCCCCAAACCATAAACAGATTGTTTTGAATCGAAAAACAAACTTTCTTAGTGTTTGTAAATTTTGGTGAAATGTTATGTAGTAAAAGATACGATTCAAATGATCTAAAAATACGTTATTTGAACTCCCCAAAGCATAAACAAGTTATTTTGAATCGAAAAACAAACTTTCTTAGTGTTTGTAAATTTTGGTGAAATGTTATGTAGTAAAAGATATGAATCAAATGGTCTAAAATGACGTTATTTGAACTCCCCAAAGCATAAACAAATTGTTTTGAATCGAAAAACCAACTTTCTTAATGTTTGTAAATTTTGGTGAAATGTTATGTAGTAAAAGATATGATTCAAATGATCTAAAAATATGTTCTTAGAACTCCCCAAAGCATACACAAATTGTTTTGAATCGAAAAACAAACTTTCTTAGTGTTTGTAAATTTTGGTGAAATGTTATATAGTAAAAGATACGATTCAAATGGTCTAAAATTACGTTATTTGAACACCCCAAAGCATAAACAGATTGTTTTGAAACGAAAAACAAACTTTCTTAGTGTTTGTAAATTTTGGTGAAAAGTTATGTAGTAAAAGATACGATTCAAATGATCTAAAAATACGTTATTTGAACTCCCCAAAGCATAAACAGATTGTTTTGAATCGAAAAACATACTTTCTTAGTGTTTGTAAATTTTGGTGAAATGTTATGTAGTAAAAGATACGAATCAAATGATCTAAAAATACGTTATTTGAACTCCCCAAAGGATAAACAGATTGTTTTGAATCGAAAAACAAACATTCTTAGTGTTTGTAAATTTTGGTGAAATGTTATGTAGTAAAAGATACGATTCAAATGATCTAAAAATACGCTATTTGAACTCCCCAAAGCATAAACATATTGTTTTGAATCGAAAAAGAAACTTTCTTAGTGTTTGTAAATTTTGGTGAAATGTTATGTAGTAAAAGATACGATTCAAATGATCTAAAAATACGCTATTTGAACTCCCCAAAGCATAAACATATTGTTTTGAATCGAAAAACAAACTTTCTTAGTGTTTGTAAATTTTGGTGAAATGTTATGTAGTAAAAGATACGATTCAAATGATCTAAAAATACGCTATTTGAACTCCCCAAAGCATAAACATATTGTTTTGAATCGAAAAACAAACTTTCTTAGTGTTTGTAAATTTTGGTGAAATGTTATGTAGCAAAAGATACGATTCAAATGATCTAAAAATATGTTCTTAGAACTCCCCAAAGCATAAACAAATTGTTTAGAATCGAAAAACAAACTTTCTTAGTGTTTGTAAATTTTGGAGTAATTTTATATAGTAAAAGATACGATTCAAATGGTCTAAAATTACGTTATTTGAACTCCCCAAAGCATAAACAGATTGTTTTGAATCGAAAAACAAACATTCTTAGTGTTTGTAAATTTTGGTGAAATGTTATGTAGTAAAAGATACGATTCAAATGATCTAAAAATACGTTATTTGAACTCCCCAAAGCATAAACAAGTTGTTTTGAATCGAAAAACAAACTTTCTTAGTGTTTGTAAATTTTGGTGAAATGTTATGTAGTATAAGATACGATTCAAATGATCTAAAAATACGTTATTTGAACTCCCCAAAGCATAAACAAATTGTTTAGAATCGAAAAACAAACTTTCTTAGTGTTTGTAAATTTTGGTGAAATGTTATATAGTAAAAGATACGATTCAAATGGTCTAAAATTACGTTATTTGAACTCCCCAAAGCATAAACAGATTGTTTTGAAACGAAAAACAAACTTTCTTAGTGTTTGTAAATTTTGGTGAAAAGTTATGTAGTAAAAGATACGATTCAAATGATCTAAAAATACGTTATTTGAACTCCCCAAAGCATAAACAGATTGTTTTGAATCGAAAAACATACTTTCTTAGTGTTTGTAAATTTTGGTGAAATGTTATGTTGTAAAAGATACGATTCAAATGATCTAAAAATACGTTATTTGAACTCCCCAAAGCATAAACAAGTTGTTTTGAATCGAAAAACAAACTTTCTTAGTGTTTGTAAATTTTGGTGAAATGTTATGTAGTAAAAGATACGATTCAAATGGTCTAAAATTACGTTATTTGAACTCACCAAAGCATAAACAAATTGTTTTGAATCGAAAAACCAACTTTCTTAGTGTTTGTAAATTTTGGTGAAATTTTATGTAGTAAAAGATACGATTCAAATGATCTAAAAATATGTTCTTAGAACTCCCCAAAGCATAAACAAATTGTTTAGAATCGAAGAACAAACTTTCTTAGTGTTTGTAAATTTTGGTGAAATGTTATATAGTAAAAGATACGATTCAAATGGTCTAAAATTACGTTATTTGAACTCACCAAAGCACAAACAGATTGTTTTGAATCGAAAAACAAACTTTCTTAGTGTTTGTAAATTTTGGTCAAATGTTATGTAGTATAAGATACGATTCAAATGATCTAAAAATACGGTATTTGAACTCCCCAAAGCATAAACATATTGTTTTGAATTGAAAAACAAACTTTCTTAGTGTTTGTAAATTTTGGTGAAATGTTATGTCGTAAAAGATACGATTCAAATGATCTAAAAATACGTTATTTGAACTCCCCAAAGGATAAACAGATTGTTTTGAATCGAAAAACAAACATTCTTAGTGTTTGTAAATTTTGGTGAAATGTTATGTAGTAAAAGATACGATTCAAATGATCTAAAAATACGCTATTTGAACTCCCCAAAGCATAAACATATTGTTTTGAATCGAAAAACAAACTTTCTTAGTGTTTGTAAATTTTGGTGAAATGTTATGTAGTAAAAGATACGATTCAAATGATCTAAAAAAACGCTATTTGAACTCCCCAAAGCATAAACATATTGTTTTGAATCGAAAAACAAACTTTCTTAGTGTTTGTAAATTTTGGTGAAATGTTATGTAGTAAAAGATACGATTCAAATGATCTAAAAATACGCTATTTGAACTCCCCAAAGCATAAACATATTGTTTTGAATCGAAAAACAAACTTTCTTAGTGTTTGTAAATTTTGGTGAAATGTTATGTAGCAAAAGATACGATTCAAATGATCTAAAAATATGTTCTTAGAACTCCCCAAAGCATAAACAAATTGTTTAGAATCGAAAAACAAACTTTCTTAGTGTTTGTAAATTTTGGAGTAATTTTATATAGTAAAAGATACGATTCAAATGGTCTAAAATTACGTTATTTGAACTCCCCAAAGCATAAACAGATTGTTTTGAATCGAAAAACAAACATTCTTAGTGTTTGTAAATTTTGGTGAAATGTTATGTAGTAAAAGATACGATTCAAATGATCTAAAAATACGTTATTTGAACTCCCCAAAGCATAAACAAGTTGTTTTGAATCGAAAAACAAACTTTCTTAGTGTTTGTAAATTTTGGTGAAATGTTATGTAGTATAAGATACGATTCAAATGATCTAAAAATACGTTATTTGAACTCCCCAAAGCATAAACAAATTGTTTAGAATCGAAAAACAAACTTTCTTAGTGTTTGTAAATTTTGGTGAAATGTTATATAGTAAAAGATACGATTCAAATGGTCTAAAATTACGTTATTTGAACTCCCCAAAGCATAAACAGATTGTTTTGAAACGAAAAACAAACTTTCTTAGTGTTTGTAAATTTTGGTGAAAAGTTATGTAGTAAAAGATACGATTCAAATGATCTAAAAATACGTTATTTGAACTCCCCAAAGCATAAACAGATTGTTTTGAATCGAAAAACATACTTTCTTAGTGTTTGTAAATTTTGGTGAAATGTTATGTTGTAAAAGATACGATTCAAATGATCTAAAAATACGTTATTTGAACTCCCCAAAGCATAAACAAGTTGTTTTGAATCGAAAAACAAACTTTCTTAGTGTTTGTAAATTTTGGTGAAATGTTATGTAGTAAAAGATACGATTCAAATGGTCTAAAATTACGTTATTTGAACTCACCAAAGCATAAACAAATTGTTTTGAATCGAAAAACCAACTTTCTTAGTGTTTGTAAATTTTGGTGAAATTTTATGTAGTAAAAGATACGATTCAAATGATCTAAAAATATGTTCTTAGAACTCCCCAAAGCATAAACAAATTGTTTAGAATCGAAAAACAAACTTTCTTAGTGTTTGTAAATTTTGGTGAAATGTTATATAGTAAAAGATACGATTCAAATGGTCTAAAATTACGTTATTTGAACTCACCATAGCATAAACAGATTGTTTTGAATCGAAAAACAAACTTTCTTAGTGTTTGTAAATTTTGGTCAAATGTTATGTAGTATAAGATACGATTCAAATGATCTAAAAATACGGTATTTGAACTCCCCAAAGCATAAACATATTGTTTTGAATCGAAAAACAAACTTTCTTAGTGTTTGTAAATTTTGGTGAAATGTTATGTAGTAAAAGATACGATTCAAATGATCTAAAAATACGCTATTTGAACTCCCCAATGCATAAACAGATTGTTTTGAATCGAAAAACAAACTTTCTTAGTGTTTGTAAATTTTGGTCAAATGTTATGTAGTAAAAGATACGATTCAAATGATCTAGAAATACGTTATTTGAACTCCCCAAAGCATAAACAGATTGTTTTGAATCGAAAAACAAACTTTCTTAGTGTTTGTAAATTTTGGTGAAAAGTTATGTAGTAAAAGATACGATTCAAATGATCTAAAAATACGTTATTTGAACTCCCCATAGCATAAACAGACTGTTTTGAATCGAAAAACAAACTTTCTTAGTGTTTGTAAATTTTGGTGAAATGTTATGTAGTATAAGATACGATTCAAGTGATCTAAAAATACGTTATTTGAACTCCCCAAAGGATAAACAGATTGTTTTGAATCGAAAAACAAACATTCTTAGTGTTTGTAAATTTTGGTGAAATGTTATGTAGTAAAAGATACGATTCAAATGATCTAAAAATACGCTATTTGAACTCCCCAAAGCATAAACAGATTGTTTTGAATCGAAAAACAAACTTTCTTAGTGTTTGTAAATTTTGGTCAAATGTTATGTAATAAAAGATACGATTCAAATGATCTAAAAATACGTTATTTGAACTCCCCAAACCATAAACAGATTGTTTTGAATCGAAAAACAAACTTTCTTAGTGTTTGTAAATTTTGGTGAAATGTTATGTAGTAAAAGATACGATTCAAATGATCTAAAAATACGTTATTTGAACTCCCCAAAGCATAAACAAGTTATTTTGAATCGAAAAACAAACTTTCTTAGTGTTTGTAAATTTTGGTGAAATGTTATGTAGTAAAAGATATGAATCAAATGGTCTAAAATGACGTTATTTGAACTCCCCAAAGCATAAACAAATTGTTTTGAATCGAAAAACCAACTTTCTTAATGTTTGTAAATTTTGGTGAAATGTTATGTAGTAAAAGATATGATTCAAATGATCTAAAAATATGTTCTTAGAACTCCCCAAAGCATACACAAATTGTTTTGAATCGAAAAACAAACTTTCTTAGTGTTTGTAAATTTTGGTGAAATGTTATATAGTAAAAGATACGATTCAAATGGTCTAAAATTACGTTATTTGAACACCCCAAAGCATAAACAGATTGTTTTGAAACGAAAAACAAACTTTCTTAGTGTTTGTAAATTTTGGTGAAAAGTTATGTAGTAAAAGATACGATTCAAATGATCTAAAAATACGTTATTTGAACTCCCCAAAGCATAAACAGATTGTTTTGAATCGAAAAACATACTTTCTTAGTGTTTGTAAATTTTGGTGAAATGTTATGTAGTAAAAGATACGAATCAAATGATCTAAAAATACGTTATTTGAACTCCCCAAAGGATAAACAGATTGTTTTGAATCGAAAAACAAACATTCTTAGTGTTTGTAAATTTTGGTGAAATGTTATGTAGTAAAAGATACGATTCAAATGATCTAAAAATACGCTATTTGAACTCCCCAAAGCATAAACATATTGTTTTGAATCGAAAAAGAAACTTTCTTAGTGTTTGTAAATTTTGGTGAAATGTTATGTAGTAAAAGATACGATTCAAATGATCTAAAAATACGCTATTTGAACTCCCCAAAGCATAAACATATTGTTTTGAATCGAAAAACAAACTTTCTTAGTGTTTGTAAATTTTGGTGAAATGTTATGTAGTAAAAGATACGATTCAAATGATCTAAAAATACGCTATTTGAACTCCCCAAAGCATAAACATATTGTTTTGAATCGAAAAACAAACTTTCTTAGTGTTTGTAAATTTTGGTGAAATGTTATGTAGCAAAAGATACGATTCAAATGATCTAAAAATATGTTCTTAGAACTCCCCAAAGCATAAACAAATTGTTTAGAATCGAAAAACAAACTTTCTTAGTGTTTGTAAATTTTGGAGTAATTTTATATAGTAAAAGATACGATTCAAATGGTCTAAAATTACGTTATTTGAACTCCCCAAAGCATAAACAGATTGTTTTGAATCGAAAAACAAACATTCTTAGTGTTTGTAAATTTTGGTGAAATGTTATGTAGTAAAAGATACGATTCAAATGATCTAAAAATACGTTATTTGAACTCCCCAAAGCATAAACAAGTTGTTTTGAATCGAAAAACAAACTTTCTTAGTGTGTGTAAATTTTGGTGAAATGTTATGTAGTATAAGATACGATTCAAATGATCTAAAAATACGTTATTTGAACTCCCCAAAGCATAAACAAATTGTTTAGAATCGAAAAACAAACTTTCTTAGTGTTTGTAAATTTTGGTGAAATGTTATATAGTAAAAGATACGATTCAAATGGTCTAAAATTACGTTATTTGAACTCCCCAAAGCATAAACAGATTGTTTTGAAACGAAAAACAAACTTTCTTAGTGTTTGTAAATTTTGGTGAAAAGTTATGTAGTAAAAGATACGATTCAAATGATCTAAAAATACGTTATTTGAACTCCCCAAAGCATAAACAGATTGTTTTGAATCGAAAAACATACTTTCTTAGTGTTTGTAAATTTTGGTGAAATGTTATGTTGTAAAAGATACGGTTCAAATGATCTAAAAATACGTTATTTGAACTCCCCAAAGCATAAACAAGTTGTTTTGAATCGAAAAACAAACTTTCTTAGTGTTTGTAAATTTTGGTGAAATGTTATGTAGTAAAAGATACGATTCAAATGGTCTAAAATTACGTTATTTGAACTCACCAAAGCATAAACAAATTGTTTTGAATCGAAAAACCAACTTTCTTAGTGTTTGTAAATTTTGGTGAAATTTTATGTAGTAAAAGATACGATTCAAATGATCTAAAAATATGTTCTTAGAACTCCCCAAAGCATAAACAAATTGTTTAGAATCGAAGAACAAACTTTCTTAGTGTTTGTAAATTTTGGTGAAATGTTATATAGTAAAAGATACGATTCAAATGGTCTAAAATTACGTTATTTGAACTCACCAAAGCACAAACAGATTGTTTTGAATCGAAAAACAAACTTTCTTAGTGTTTGTAAATTTTGGTCAAATGTTATGTAGTATAAGATACGATTCAAATGATCTAAAAATACGGTATTTGAACTCCCCAAAGCATAAACATATTGTTTTGAATTGAAAAACAAACTTTCTTAGTGTTTGTAAATTTTGGTGAAATGTTATGTCGTAAAAGATACGATTCAAATGATCTAAAAATACGTTATTTGAACTCCCCAAAGGATAAACAGATTGTTTTGAATCGAAAAACAAACATTCTTAGTGTTTGTAAATTTTGGTGAAATGTTATGTAGTAAAAGATACGATTCAAATGATCTAAAAATACGCTATTTGAACTCCCCAAAGCATAAACATATTGTTTTGAATCGAAAAACAAACTTTCTTAGTGTTTGTAAATTTTGGTGAAATGTTATGTAGTAAAAGATACGATTCAAATGATCTAAAAAAACGCTATTTGAACTCCCCAAAGCATAAACATATTGTTTTGAATCGAAAAACAAACTTTCTTAGTGTTTGTAAATTTTGGTGAAATGTTATGTAGTAAAAGATACGATTCAAATGATCTAAAAATACGCTATTTGAACTCCCCAAAGCATAAACATATTGTTTTGAATCGAAAAACAAACTTTCTTAGTGTTTGTAAATTTTGGTGAAATGTTATGTAGCAAAAGATACGATTCAAATGATCTAAAAATATGTTCTTAGAACTCCCCAAAGCATAAACAAATTGTTTAGAATCGAAAAACAAACTTTCTTAGTGTTTGTAAATTTTGGAGTAATTTTATATAGTAAAAGATACGATTCAAATGGTCTAAAATTACGTTATTTGAACTCCCCAAAGCATAAACAGATTGTTTTGAATCGAAAAACAAACATTCTTAGTGTTTGTAAATTTTGGTGAAATGTTATGTAGTAAAAGATACGATTCAAATGATCTAAAAATACGTTATTTGAACTCCCCAAAGCATAAACAAGTTGTTTTGAATCGAAAAACAAACTTTCTTAGTGTTTGTAAATTTTGGTGAAATGTTATGTAGTATAAGATACGATTCAAATGATCTAAAAATACGTTATTTGAACTCCCCAAAGCATAAACAAATTGTTTAGAATCGAAAAACAAACTTTCTTAGTGTTTGTAAATTTTGGTGAAATGTTATATAGTAAAAGATACGATTCAAATGGTCTAAAATTACGTTATTTGAACTCCCCAAAGCATAAACAGATTGTTTTGAAACGAAAAACAAACTTTCTTAGTGTTTGTAAATTTTGGTGAAAAGTTATGTAGTAAAAGATACGATTCAAATGATCTAAAAATACGTTATTTGAACTCCCCAAAGCATAAACAGATTGTTTTGAATCGAAAAACATACTTTCTTAGTGTTTGTAAATTTTGGTGAAATGTTATGTTGTAAAAGATACGATTCAAATGATCTAAAAATACGTTATTTGAACTCCCCAAAGCATAAACAAGTTGTTTTGAATCGAAAAACAAACTTTCTTAGTGTTTGTAAATTTTGGTGAAATGTTATGTAGTAAAAGATACGATTCAAATGGTCTAAAATTACGTTATTTGAACTCACCAAAGCATAAACAAATTGTTTTGAATCGAAAAACCAACTTTCTTAGTGTTTGTAAATTTTGGTGAAATTTTATGTAGTAAAAGATACGATTCAAATGATCTAAAAATATGTTCTTAGAACTCCCCAAAGCATAAACAAATTGTTTAGAATCGAAAAACAAACTTTCTTAGTGTTTGTAAATTTTGGTGAAATGTTATATAGTAAAAGATACGATTCAAATGGTCTAAAATTACGTTATTTGAACTCACCATAGCATAAACAGATTGTTTTGAATCGAAAAACAAACTTTCTTAGTGTTTGTAAATTTTGGTCAAATGTTATGTAGTATAAGATACGATTCAAATGATCTAAAAATACGGTATTTGAACTCCCCAAAGCATAAACATATTGTTTTGAATCGAAAAACAAACTTTCTTAGTGTTTGTAAATTTTGGTGAAATGTTATGTAGTAAAAGATACGATTCAAATGATCTAAAAATACGCTATTTGAACTCCCCAATGCATAAACAGATTGTTTTGAATCGAAAAACAAACTTTCTTAGTGTTTGTAAATTTTGGTCAAATGTTATGTAGTAAAAGATACGATTCAAATGATCTAGAAATACGTTATTTGAACTCCCCAAAGCATAAACAGATTGTTTTGAATCGAAAAACAAACTTTCTTAGTGTTTGTAAATTTTGGTCAAATGTTATGTAGTAAAAGATACGATTCAAATGATCTAGAAATACGTTATTTGAACTCCCCAAAGCATAAACAGATTGTTTTGAATCGAAAAACAAACTTTCTTAGTGTTTGTAAATTTTGGTCAAATGTTATGTAGTATAAGATACGATTCAAATGATCTAAAAATACGTTATTTGAACTCCCCAAAGCATAAACATATTGTTTTGAATCGAAAAACAAACTTTCTTAGTGTTTGTAAATTTTGGTGAAATGTTATGTTGTAAAAGATACGATTCAAATGATCTAAAAATACGTTATTTGAACTCCCCAAAGCATAAACAAGTTGTTTTGAATCGAAAAACAAACTTTCTTAGTGTTTGTAAATTTTGGTGAAATGTTATGTAGTAAAAGATACGATTCAAATGGTCTAAAATTACGTTATTTGAACTCACCAAAGCATAAACAAATTGTTTTGAATCGAAAAACCAACTTTCTTAGTGTTTGTAAATTTTGGTGAAATTTTATGTAGTAAAAGATACGATTCAAATGATCTAAAAATATGTTCTTAGAACTCCCCAAAGCATAAACAAATTGTTTAGAATCGAAAAACAAACTTTCTTAGTGTTTGTAAATTTTGGTGAAATGTTATATAGTAAAAGATACGATTCAAATGGTCTAAAATTACGTTATTTGAACTCACCAAAGCATAAACAGATTGTTTTGAATCGAAAAACAAACTTTCTTAGTGTTTGTAAATTTTGGTCAAATGTTATGTAGTATAAGATACGATTCAAATGATCTAAAAATACGGTATTTGAACTCCCCAAAGCATAAACATATTGTTTTGAATCGAAAAACAAACTTTCTTAATGTTTGTAAATTTTGGTCAAATGTTATGTAGTATAAGATACGATTCAAATGATCTAAAAATACGGTATTTGAACTCCCCAAAGCATAAACATATTGTTTTGAATCGAAAAACAAACTTTCTTAGTGTTTGTAAATTTTGGTGAAATGTTATGTAGTAAAAGATACGATTCAAATGATCTAAAAATACGCTATTTGAACTCCCCAATGCATAAACAGATTGTTTTGAATCGAAAAACAAACTTTCTTAGTGTTTGTAAATTTTGGTCAAATGTTATGTAGTAAAAGATACGATTCAAATGATCTAGAAATACGTTATTTGAACTCCCCAAAGCATAAACAGATTGTTTTGAATCGAAAAACAAACTTTCTTAGTGTTTGTAAATTTTGGTCAAATGTTATGTAGTAAAAGATACGATTCAAATGATCTAGAAATACGTTATTTGAACTCCCCAAAGCATAAACAGATTGTTTTGAATCGAAAAACAAACTTTCTTAGTGTTTGTAAATTTTGGTCAAATGTTATGTAGTATAAGATACGATTCAAATGATCTAAAAATACGTTATTTGAACTCCCCAAAGCATAAACATATTGTTTTGAATCGAAAAACAAACTTTCTTAGTGTTTGTAAATTTTGGTGAAATGTTATGTTGTAAAAGATACGATTCAAATGATCTAAAAATACGTTATTTGAACTCCCCAAAGCATAAACAAGTTGTTTTGAATCGAAAAACAAACTTTCTTAGTGTTTGTAAATTTTGGTGAAATGTTATGTAGTAAAAGATACGATTCAAATGGTCTAAAATTACGTTATTTGAACTCACCAAAGCATAAACAAATTGTTTTGAATCGAAAAACCAACTTTCTTAGTGTTTGTAAATTTTGGTGAAATTTTATGTAGTAAAAGATACGATTCAAATGATCTAAAAATATGTTCTTAGAACTCCCCAAAGCATAAACAAATTGTTTAGAATCGAAAAACAAACTTTCTTAGTGTTTGTAAATTTTGGTGAAATGTTATATAGTAAAAGATACGATTCAAATGGTCTAAAATTACGTTATTTGAACTCACCAAAGCATAAACAGATTGTTTTGAATCGAAAAACAAACTTTCTTAGTGTTTGTAAATTTTGGTCAAATGTTATGTAGTATAAGATACGATTCAAATGATCTAAAAATACGGTATTTGAACTCCCCAAAGCATAAACATATTGTTTTGAATCGAAAAACAAACTTTCTTAGTGTTTGTAAATTTTGGTCAAATGTTATGTAGTATAAGATACGATTCAAATGATCTAAAAATACGGTATTTGAACTCCCCAAAGCATAAACATATTGTTTTGAATCGAAAAACAAACTTTCTTAGTGTTTGTAAATTTTGGTGAAATGTTATGTAGTAAAAGATACGATTCAAATGATCTAAAAATACGCTATTTGAACTCCCCAATGCATAAACAGATTGTTTTGAATCGAAAAACAAACTTTCTTAGTGTTTGTAAATTTTGGTCAAATGTTATGTAGTAAAAGATACGATTCAAATGATCTAGAAATACGTTATTTGAACTCCCCAAAGCATAAACAGATTGTTTTGAATCGAAAAACAAACTTTCTTAGTGTTTGTAAATTTTGGTCAAATGTTATGTAGTAAAAGATACGATTCAAATGATCTAGAAATACGTTATTTGAACTCCCCAAAGCATAAACAGATTGTTTTGAATCGAAAAACAAACTTTCTTAGTGTTTGTAAATTTTGGTCAAATGTTATGTAGTATAAGATACGATTCAAATGATCTAAAAATACGTTATTTGAACTCCCCAAAGCATAAACATATTGTTTTGAATCGAAAAACAAACTTTCTTAGTGTTTGTAAATTTTGGTGAAATGTTATGTTGTAAAAGATACGATTCAAATGATCTAAAAATACGTTATTTGAACTCCCCAAAGCATAAACAAGTTGTTTTGAATCGAAAAACAAACTTTCTTAGTGTTTGTAAATTTTGGTGAAATGTTATGTAGTAAAAGATACGATTCAAATGGTCTAAAATTACGTTATTTGAACTCACCAAAGCATAAACAAATTGTTTTGAATCGAAAAACCAACTTTCTTAGTGTTTGTAAATTTTGGTGAAATTTTATGTAGTAAAAGATACGATTCAAATGATCTAAAAATATGTTCTTAGAACTCCCCAAAGCATAAACAAATTGTTTAGAATCGAAAAACAAACTTTCTTAGTGTTTGTAAATTTTGGTGAAATGTTATATAGTAAAAGATACGATTCAAATGGTCTAAAATTACGTTATTTGAACTCACCAAAGCATAAACAGATTGTTTTGAATCGAAAAACAAACTTTCTTAGTGTTTGTAAATTTTGGTCAAATGTTATGTAGTATAAGATACGATTCAAATGATCTAAAAATACGTTATTTGAACTCCCCAAAGCATAAACATATTGTTTTGAATCGAAAAACAAACTTTCTTAGTGTTTGTAAATTTTGGTGAAATGTTATGTAGTAAAAGAAACGATTCAAATGATCTAAAAATACGCTATTTGAACTCCCCAATGCATAAACAGATTGTTTTGAATCGAAAAACAAACTTTCTTAGTGTTTGTAAATTTTGGTCAAATGTTATGTAGTAAAAGATACGATTCAAATGATCTAGAAATACGTTATTTGAACTCCCCAAAGCATAAACAGATTGTTTTGAATCGAAAAACAAACTTTCTTAGTGTTTGTAAATTTTGGTGAAATGTTATGTAGTATAAGATACGATTCAAATGATCTAAAAATACGTTATTTGAACTCCCCAAAGCATAAACAAGTTGTTTTGAATCGAAAAACAAACTTTCTTAGTGTTTGTAAATTTTGGTGAAATGTTATGTAGTAAAAGATACGATTCAAATGGTCTAAAATTACGTTATTTGAACTCACCAAAGCATAAACAAATTGTTTTGAATCGAAAAACCAACTTTCTTAGTGTTTGTAAATTTTGGTGAAATGTTATGTAGTAAAAGATACGATTCAAATGATCTAAAAATATGTTCTTAGAATTCCCCAAAGCATAAACAAATTGTTTAGAATCGAAAAACAAACTTTCTTAGTGTTTGTAAATTTTGGTGAAATGTTATATAGTAAAAGATACGATTCAAATGGTCTAAAATTACGTTATTTGAACTCCCCAAAGCATAAACAGATTGTTTTGAAACGAAAAATAAACTTTCTTAGTGTTTGTAAATTTTGGTTAAAAGTTATGTAGTAAAAGATACGATTCAAATGATCTAAAAATACGTTATTTGAACTCCCCAAAGCATAAACATATTGTTTTGAATCGAAAAACAAACATTCTTAGTGTTTGTAAATTTTGGTGAAATGTTATGTAGTAAAAGATACGATTCAAATGATCTAAAAATACGTTATTTTAACTCCCCAAAGCATAAACAGATTGTTTTGAATCGAAAAACAAACTTTCTTAGTGTTTGTAAATTTTGATGAAATGTTATGTAGTAAAAGATACGATTCAAATGATCTAAAAATACGTTATTTGAACTCCCCAAAGGATAAACAGATTGTTTTGAATCGAAAAACAAACATTCTTGGTGTTTGTAAATTTTGGTGAAATGTTATGTAGTAAAAGATACGATTCAAATGATCTAAAAATACGCTATTTGAACTCCCCAAAGCATAAACATATTGTTTTGAATCGAAAAACAAACTTTCTTAGTGTTTGTAAATTTTGGTGAAATGTTATGTCGTAAAAGATACGATTCAAATGATCTAAAAATACGTTATTTGAACTCCCCAAAGGATAAACAGATTGTTTTGAATCGAAAAACAAACATACTTAGTGTTTGTAAATTTTGGTGAAATGTTATGTAGTAAAAGATACGATTCAAATGATCTAAAAATACGCTATTTGAACTCCCCAAAGCATAAACATATTGTTTTGAATCGAAAAACAAACTTTCTTAGTGTTTGTAAATTTTGGTGAAATGTTATGTAGTAAAAGATACGATTCAAATGATCTAAAAATACGCTATTTGAACTCCCCAAAGCATAAACATATTGTTTTGAATCGAAAAACAAACTTTCTTAGTGTTTGTAAATTTTGGTGAAATGTTATGTAGTAAAAGATACGATTCAAATGATCTAAAAATACGCTATTTGAACTCCCCAAAGCATAAACATATTGTTTTGAATCGAAAAACAAACTTTCTTAGTGTTTGTAAATTTTGGTGAAATGTTATGTAGCAAAAGATACGATTCAAATGATCTAAAAATATGTTCTTAGAACTCCCCAAAGCATAAACAAATTGTTTAGAATCGAAAAACAAACTTTCTTAGTGTTTGTAAATTTTGGAGTAATTTTATATAGTAAAAGATACGATTCAAATGGTCTAAAATTACGTTATTTGAACTCCCCAAAGCATAAACAGATTGTTTTGAATCGAAAAACAAACATTCTTAGTGTTTGTAAATTTTGGTGAAATGTTATGTAGTAAAAGATACGATTCAAATGATCTAAAAATACGTTATTTGAACTCCCCAAAGCATAAACAAGTTGTTTTGAATCGAAAAACAAACTTTCTTAGTGTTTGTAAATTTTGGTGAAATGTTATGTAGTATAAGATACGATTCAAATGATCTAAAAATACGTTATTTGAACTCCCCAAAGCATAAACAAATTGTTTAGAATCGAAAAACAAACTTTCTTAGTGTTTGTAAATTTTGGAGTAATTTTATATAGTAAAAGATACGATTGAAATGGTCTAAAATTACGTTATTTGAACTCCCCAAAGCATAAACAGATTGTTTTGAATCGAAAAACAAACATTCTTAGTGTTTGTAAATTTTGGTGAAATGTTATGTAGTAAAAGATACGATTCAAATGATCTAAAATTACGTTATTTGAACTCCCCAAAGCATAAACAAGTTGTTTTGAAACGAAAAACAAACTTTCTTAGTGTTTGTAAATTTTGGTGAAAAGTTATGTAGTAAAAGATACGATTCAAATGATCTAAAAATACGTTATTTGAACTCCCCATAGCATAAACAGACTGTTTTGAATCGAAAAACAAACTTTCTTAGTGTTTGTAAATTTTGGTGAAATGTTATGTAGTATAAGATACGATTCAAGTGATCTAAAAATACGTTATTTGAACTCCCCAAAGGATAAACAGATTGTTTTGAATCGAAAAACAAACATTCTTAGTGTTTGTAAATTTTGGTGAAATGTTATGTAGTAAAAGATACGATTCAAATGATCTAAAAATACGCTATTTGAACTCCCCAAAGCATAAACAGATTGTTTTGAATCGAAAAACAAACTTTCTTAGTGTTTGTAAATTTTGGTCAAATGTTATGTAATAAAAGATACGATTCAAATGATCTAAAAATACGTTATTTGAACTCCCCAAACCATAAACAGATTGTTTTGAATCGAAAAACAAACTTTCTTAGTGTTTGTAAATTTTGGTGAAATGATATGTAGTAAAAGATACGATTCAAATGATCTAAAAATACGTTATTTGAACTCCCCAAAGCATAAACAAGTTATTTTGAATCGAAAAACAAACTTTCTTAGTGTTTGTAAATTTTGGTGAAATGTTATGTAGTAAAAGATACGAATCAAATGGTCTAAAATGACGTTATTTGAACTCCCCAAAGCATAAACAAATTGTTTTGAATCGAAAAACCAACTTTCTTAGTGTTTGTAAATTTTGGTGAAATGTTATGTAGTAAAAGATATGATTCAAATGATCTAAAAATATGTTCTTAGAACTCCCCAAAGCATACACAAATTGTTTTGAATCGAAAAACAAACTTTCTTAGTGTTCGTAAATTTTGGTGAAATGTTATGTAGTAAAAGATACGATTCAAATGATCTAAAAATACGTTATTTGAACTCCCCAAAGGATAAACAGATTGTTTTGAATCGAAAAACTAACTTTCTTAGTGTTTGTAAATTTTGGTGAAATGTTATGTAGTAAAAGATACCATTAAAATGATCTAAAAATACGCTATTTGACCTCCCCAAAGCATAAACAAATTGTTTAGAATCGAAAAACAAACTTTATTAGTGTTTGTAAATTTTGGTGAAATGTTATATAGTAAAAGATACGATTCAAATGGTCTAAAATTACGTTATTTGAACACCCCAAAGCATAAACAGATTGTTTTGAAACGAAAAACAAACTTTCTTAGTGTTTGTAAATTTTGGTGAAAAGTTATGTAGTAAAAGATACGATTCAAATGATCTAAAAATACGTTATTTGAACTCCCCAAAGCATAAACAGATTGTTTTGAATCGAAAAACATACTTTCTTAGTGTTTGTAAATTTTGGTGAAATGTTATGTAGTAAAAGATACGATTCAAATGATCTAAAAATACGTTATTTAAACTCCCCAAAGGATAAACAGATTGTTTTGAATCGAAAAACAAACATTCTTAGTGTTTGTAAATTTTGGTGAAATGTTATGTAGTAAAAGATACGATTCAAATGATCTAAAAATACGCTATTTGAACTCCCCAAAGCATAAACATATTGTTTTGAACGAAAAACAAACTTTCTTAGTGTTTGTAAATTTTGGTCAAATGTTATGTAGCAAAAGATACGATTCAAATGATCTAAAAATACGTTATTTGAACTCCCCAAAGCATAAACAGATTGTTTTGAATCGAAAAACAAACTTTCTTAGTGTTTGTAAATTTTGGTGAAATGTTATGTAGTGAAAGGTACGATTCAAATGATCTAAAAATACGCTATTTTAACTCACCAAAGCATAAACAGATTGTTTTGAATCGAAAAACAAACTTTCTTAGTGTTTGTAAATTTTGGTGAAAAGTTATGTAGTAAAAGATAGGATTCAAATGATCTAAAAATACGTTATTTGAACTCACCAAAGCATAAACAGATTGTTTTGAATCGAAAAACAAACTTTCTTAGTGTTTGTAAATTTTGGTCAAATGTTATGTAGTATAAGATACGATTCAAATGATCTAAAAATATGTTATTTGAACTCCCCAAAGCATAAACAGATTGTTTTGAATCGAAAAACAAACTTTCTTAGTGTTTGTAAATTTTGGTGAAATGTTATGTAGTAAAAGATACGATTCAAATGATCTAAAAATACGCTATTTGAACTCCCCAATGCATAAACAGATTGTTTTGAATCGAAAAACAAACTTTCTTAGTGTTTGTAAATTTTGGTCAAATGTTATGTAGTAAAAGATACGATTCAAATGATCTAGAAATACGTTATTTGAACTCCCCAAAGCATAAACAGATTGTTTTGAATCGAAAAACAAACTTTCTTAGTGTTTGTAAATTTTGGTGAAATGTTATGTAGTAAAAGATACGATTCAAATGATCTAAAAATACGTTCTTTGAATTCCCCAAAGCATAAACAAGTTGTTTTGAATCGAAAAACAAACTTTCTTAGTGTTTGTAAATTTTGGTGAAATGTTATGTAGTAAAAGATACGATTCAAATGGTCTAAAATTACGTTATTTGAACTCACCAAAGCATAAACAAATTGTTTTGAATCGAAAAACCAACTTTCTTAGTGTTTGTAAATTTTGGTGAAATGTTATGTAGTAAAAGATACGATTCAAATGATCTACAAAAATGTTCTTAGAATTCCCCAAAGCATAAACAAATTGTTTAGAATCGAAAAACAAACTTTCTTAGTGTTTGTAAATTTTGGTGAAATGTTATATAGTAAAAGATACGATTCAAATGGTCTAAAATTACGTTATTTGAACTCCCCAAAGCATAAACAGATTGTTTTGAAACGAAAAAAAAACTTTCTTAGTGTTTGTAAATTTTGGTTAAAAGTTATGTAGTAAAAGATACGATTCAAACGATCTAAAAATACGTTATTTGAACTCCCCAAAGCATAAACATATTGTTTTGAATCGAAAAACAAACTTTCTTAGTGTTTGTAAATTTTGGTGAAATGTTATGTAGTAAAAGATACGATTCAAATGATCTAAAAATATGTTCTTAGAATTCCCCAAAGCATAAACAAATTGTTTAGAATCGAAAAACAAACTTTCTTAGTGTTTGTAAATTTTGGTGAAATGTTATATAGTAAAAGATACGATTCAAATGGTCTAAAATTACGTTATTTGAACTCCCCAAAGCATAAACAGATTGTTTTGAAACGAAAAACAAACTTTCTTAGTGTTTGTAAATTTTGGTTAAAAGTTATGTAGTAAAAGATACGATTCAAATGATCTAAAAATACGTTATTTGAGCTCCCCAAAGCATAAACATATTGTTTTGAATCGAAAAACAAACTTTCTTAGTGTTTGTAAATTTTGGTGAAATGTTATGTAGTAAAAGATACGATTCAAATGATTTAAAATACGTTATTTTAACTCCCCAAAGCATAAACAGATTGTTTTGAATCGAAAAACAAACTTTCTTAGTGTTTGTAAATTTTGATGAAATGTTATGTAGTAAAAGATACGATTCAAATGATCTAAAAATACGTTATTTGAACTCCCCAAAGGATAAACAGATTGTTTTGAATCGAAAAACAAACATTCTTAGTGTTTGTAAATTTTGGTGAAATGTTATGTAGTAAAAGATACGATTCAAATGATCTAAAAATACGCTATTTGAACTCCCCAAAGCATAAACATATTGTTTTGAACGAAAAACAAACTTTCTTAGTGTTTGTAAATTTTGGTCAAATGTTATGTAGCAAAAGATACGATTCAAATGATCTAAAAATACGTTATTTGAACTCCCCAAAGCATAAACAGATTGTTTTGAATCGAAAAACAAACTTTCTTAGTGTTTGTAAATTTTGGTGAAATGTTATGTAGTAAAAGGTACAATTCAAATGATCTAAAAATACGCTATTTTAACTCCCCAAAGCATAAACAGATTGTTTTGAATCGAAAAACAAACTTTCTTAGTGTTTGTAAATTTTGGTGAAAAGTTATGTAGTAAAAGATAGGATTCAAATGATCTAAAAATACGTTATTTGAACTCACCAAAGCATAAACAGATTGTTTTGAATCGAAAAACAAACTTTCTTAGTGTTTGTAAATTTTGGTCAAATGTTATGTAGTATAAGATACGATTCAAATGATCTAAAAATATGTTATTTGAACTCCCCAAAGCATAAACAGATTGTTTTGAATCGAAAAACAAACTTTCTTAGTGTTTGTAAATTTTGGTGAAATGTTATGTAGTAAAAGATACGATTCAAATGATCTAAAAATACGCTATTTGAACTCCCCAATGCATAAACAGATTGTTTTGAATCGAAAAACAAACTTTCTTAATGTTTGTAAATTTTGGTCAAATGTTATGTAGTAAAAGATACGATTCAAATGATCTAGAAATACGTTATTTGAACTCCCCAAAGCATAAACAGATTGTTTTGAATCGAAAAACAAACTTTCTTAGTGTTTGTAAATTTTGGTGAAATGTTATGTAGTAAAAGATACGATTCAAATGATCTAAAAATACGTTATTTGAATTCCCCAAAGCATAAACAAGTTGTTTTGAATCGAAAAACAAACTTTCTTAGTTGTTGTAAATTTTGGTGAAATGTTATGTAGTAAAAGATACGATTCAAATGGTCTAAAATTACGTTATTTGAACTCACCAAAGCATAAACAAATTGTTTTGAATCGAAAAACCAACTTTCTTAGTGTTTGTAAATTTTGGTGAAATGTTATGTAGTAAAAGATACGATTCAAATGATCTAAAAATATGTTCTTAGAATTCCCCAAAGCATAAACAAATTGTTTAGAATCGAAAAACAAACTTTCTTAGTGTTTGTAAATTTTGGTGAAATGTTATATAGTAAAAGATACGATTCAAATGGTCTAAAATTACGTTATTTGAACTCCCCAAAGCATAAACAGATTGTTTTGAAACGAAAAATAAACTTTCTTAGTGTTTGTAAATTTTGGTTAAAAGTTATGTAGTAAAAGATACGATTCAAATGATCTAAAAATACGTTATTTGAACTCCCCAAAGCATAAACATATTGTTTTGAATCGAAAAACAAACATTCTTAGTGTTTGTAAATTTTGGTGAAATGTTATGTAGTAAAAGATACGATTCAAATGATCTAAAAATACGTTATTTTAACTCCCCAAAGCATAAACAGATTTTTTTGAATCGAAAAACAAACTTTCTTAGTGTTTGTAAATTTTGATGAAATGTTATGTAGTAAAAGATACGATTCAAATGATCTAAAAATACGTTATTTGAACTCCCCAAAGGATAAACAGATTGTTTTGAATCGAAAAACAAACATTCTTAGTGTTTGTAAATTTTGGTGAAATGTTATGTAGTAAAAGATACGATTCAAATGATCTAAAAATACGCTATTTGAACTCCCCAAAGCATAAACATATTGTTTTGAATCGAAAAACAAACTTTCTTAGTGTTTGTAAATTTTGGTGAAATGTTATGTCGTAAAAGATACGATTCAAATGATCTAAAAATACGTTATTTGAACTCCCCAAAGGATAAACAGATTGTTTTGAATCGAAAAACAAACAATCTTAGTGTTTGTAAATTTTGGTGAAATGTTATGTAGTAAAAGATACGATTCAAATGATCTAAAAATACGCTATTTGAACTCCCCAAAGCATAAACATATTGTTTTGAATCGAAAAACAAACTTTCTTAGTGTTTGTAAATTTTGGTGAAATGTTATGTAGTAAAAGATACGATTCAAATGATCTAAAAATACGCTATTTGAACTCCCCAAAGCATAAACATATTGTTTTGAATCGAAAAACAAACTTTCTTAGTGTTTGTAAATTTTGGTGAAATGTTATGTAGTAAAAGATACGATTCAAATGATCTAAAAATACGCTATTTGAACTCCCCAAAGCATAAACATATTGTTTTGAATCGAAAAACAAACTTTCTTAGTGTTTGTAAATTTTGGTGAAATGTTATGTAGCAAAAGATACGATTCAAATGATCTAAAAATATGTTCTTAGAACTCCCCAAAGCATAAACAAATTGTTTAGAATCGAAAAACAAACTTTCTTAGTGTTTGTAAATTTTGGAGTAATTTTATATAGTAAAAGATACGATTCAAATGGTCTAAAATTACGTTATTTGAACTCCCCAAAGCATAAACAGATTGTTTTGAATCGAAAAACAAACATTCTTAGTGTTTGTAAATTTTGGTGAAATGTTATGTAGTAAAAGATACGATTCAAATGATCTAAAAATACGTTATTTGAACTCCCCAAAGCATAAACAAGTTGTTTTGAATCGAAAAACAAACTTTCTTAGTGTTTGTAAATTTTGGTGAAATGTTATGTAGTATAAGATACGATTCAAATGATCTAAAAATACGTTATTTGAACTCCCCAAAGCATAAACAAATTGTTTAGAATCGAAAAACAAACTTTCTTAGTGTTTGTAAATTTTGGAGTAATTTTATATAGTAAAAGATACGATTCAAATGGTCTAAAATTACGTTATTTGAACTCCCCAAAGCATAAACAGATTGTTTTGAATCGAAAAACAAACATTCTTAGTGTTTGTAAATTTTGGTGAAATGTTATGTAGTAAAAGATACGATTCAAATGATCTAAAATTACGTTATTTGAACTCCCCAAAGCATAAACAAGTTGTTTTGAAACGAAAAACAAACTTTCTTAGTGTTTGTAAATTTTGGTGAAAAGTTATGTAGTAAAAGATACGATTCAAATGATCTAAAAATACGTTATTTGAACTCCCCATAGCATAAACAGACTGTTTTGAATCGAAAAACAAACTTTCTTAGTGTTTGTAAATTTTGGTGAAATGTTATGTAGTATAAGATACGATTCAAGTGATCTAAAAATACGTTATTTGAACTCCCCAAAGGATAAACAGATTGTTTTGAATCGAAAAACAAACATTCTTAGTGTTTGTAAATTTTGGTGAAATGTTATGTAGTAAAAGATACGATTCAAATGATCTAAAAATACGCTATTTGAACTCCCCAAAGCATAAACAGATTGTTTTGAATCGAAAAACAAACTTTCTTAGTGTTTGTAAATTTTGGTCAAATGTTATGTAATAAAAGATACGATTCAAATGATCTAAAAATACGTTATTTGAACTCCCCAAACCATAAACAGATTGTTTTGAATCGAAAAACAAACTTTCTTAGTGTTTGTAAATTTTGGTGAAATGATATGTAGTAAAAGATACGATTCAAATGATCTAAAAATACGTTATTTGAACTCCCCAAAGCATAAACAAGTTATTTTGAATCGAAAAACAAACTTTCTTAGTGTTTGTAAATTTTGGTGAAATGTTATGTAGTAAAAGATACGAATCAAATGGTCTAAAATGACGTTATTTGAACTCCCCAAAGCATAAACAAATTGTTTTGAATCGAAAAACCAACTTTCTTAGTGTTTGTAAATTTTGGTGAAATGTTATGTAGTAAAAGATATGATTCAAATGATCTAAAAATATGTTCTTAGAACTCCCCAAAGCATACACAAATTGTTTTGAATCGAAAAACAAACTTTCTTAGTGTTCGTAAATTTTGGTGAAATGTTATGTAGTAAAAGATACGATTCAAATGATCTAAAAATACGTTATTTGAACTCCCCAAAGGATAAACAGATTGTTTTGAATCGAAAAACTAACTTTCTTAGTGTTTGTAAATTTTGGTGAAATGTTATGTAGTAAAAGATACCATTCAAATGATCTAAAAATACGCTATTTGAACTCCCCAAAGCATAAACAAATTGTTTAGAATCGAAAAACAAACTTTATTAGTGTTTGTAAATTTTGGTGAAATGTTATATAGTAAAAGATACGATTCAAATGGTCTAAAATTACGTTATTTGAACACCCCAAAGCATAAACAGATTGTTTTGAAACGAAAAACAAACTTTCTTAGTGTTTGTAAATTTTGGTGAAAAGTTATGTAGTAAAAGATACGATTCAAATGATCTAAAAATACGTTATTTGAACTCCCCAAAGCATAAACAGATTGTTTTGAATCGAAAAACATACTTTCTTAGTGTTTGTAAATTTTGGTGAAATGTTATGTAGTAAAAGATACGATTCAAATGATCTAAAAATACGTTATTTGAACTCCCCAAAGGATAAACAGATTGTTTTGAATCGAAAAACAAACATTCTTAGTGTTTGTAAATTTTGGTGAAATGTTATGTAGTAAAAGATACGATTCAAATGATCTAAAAATACGCTATTTGAACTCCCCAAAGCATAAACATATTGTTTTGAACGAAAAACAAACTTTCTTAGTGTTTGTAAATTTTGGTCAAATGTTATGTAGCAAAAGATACGATTCAAATGATCTAAAAATACGTTATTTGAACTCCCCAAAGCATAAACAGATTGTTTTGAATCGAAAAACAAACTTTCTTAGTGTTTGTAAATTTTGGTGAAATGTTATGTAGTGAAAGGTACGATTCAAATGATCTAAAAATACGCTATTTTAACTCACCAAAGCATAAACAGATTGTTTTGAATCGAAAAACAAACTTTCTTAGTGTTTGTAAATTTTGGTGAAAAGTTATGTAGTAAAAGATAGGATTCAAATGATCTAAAAATACGTTATTTGAACTCACCAAAGCATAAACAGATTGTTTTGAATCGAAAAACAAACTTTCTTAGTGTTTGTAAATTTTGGTCAAATGTTATGTAGTATAAGATACGATTCAAATGATCTAAAAATATGTTATTTGAACTCCCCAAAGCATAAACAGATTGTTTTGAATCGAAAAACAAACTTTCTTAGTGTTTGTAAATTTTGGTGAAATGTTATGTAGTAAAAGATACGATTCAAATCATCTAAAAATACGCTATTTGAACTCCCCAATGCATAAACAGATTGTTTTGAATCGAAAAACAAACTTTCTTAGTGTTTGTAAATTTTGGTCAAATGTTATGTAGTAAAAGATACGATTCAAATGATCTAGAAATACGTTATTTGAACTCCCCAAAGCATAAACAGATTGTTTTGAATCGAAAAACAAACTTTCTTAGTGTTTGTAAATTTTGGTGAAATGTTATGTAGTAAAAGATACGATTCAAATGATCTAAAAATACGTTATTTGAACTCCCCAAAGCATAAACAAGTTGTTTTGAATCGAAAAACAAACTTTCTTAGTGTTTGTAAATTTTGGTGAAATGTTATGTAGTAAAAGATACGATTCAAATGATCTAAAAATATGTTCTTAGAATTCCCCAAAGCATAAACAAATTGTTTAGAATCGAAAAACAAACTTTCTTAGTGTTTGTAAATTTTGGTGAAATGTTATATAGTAAAAGATACGATTCAAATGGTCTAAAATTACGTTATTTGAACTCCCCAAAGCATAAACAGATTGTTTTGAAACGAAAAATAAACTTTCTTAGTGTTTGTAAATTTTGGTTAAAAGTTATGTAGTAAAAGATACGATTCAAATGATCTAAAAATACGTTATTTGAACTCCCCAAAGCATAAACATATTGTTTTGAATCGAAAAACAAACATTCTTAGTGTTTGTAAATTTTGGTGAAATGTTATGTAGTAAAAGATACGATTCAAATGATCTAAAAATACGTTATTTTAACTCCCCAAAGCATAAACAGATTTTTTTGAATCGAAAAACAAACTTTCTTAGTGTTTGTAAATTTTGATGAAATGTTATGTAGTAAAAGATACGATTCAAATGATCTAAAAATACGTTATTTGAACTCCCCAAAGGATAAACAGATTGTTTTGAATCGAAAAACAAACATTCTTAGTGTTTGTAAATTTTGGTGAAATGTTATGTAGTAAAAGATACGATTCAAATGATCTAAAAATACGCTATTTGAACTCCCCAAAGCATAAACATATTGTTTTGAATCGAAAAACAAACTTTCTTAGTGTTTGTAAATTTTGGTGAAATGTTATGTCGTAAAAGATACGATTCAAATGATCTAAAAATACGTTATTTGAACTCCCCAAAGGATAAACAGATTGTTTTGAATCGAAAAACAAACAATCTTAGTGTTTGTAAATTTTGGTGAAATGTTATGTAGTAAAAGATACGATTCAAATGATCTAAAAATACGCTATTTGAACTCCCCAAAGCATAAACATATTGTTTTGAATCGAAAAACAAACTTTCTTAGTGTTTGTAAATTTTGGTGAAATGTTATGTAGTAAAAGATACGATTCAAATGATCTAAAAATACGCTATTTGAACTCCCCAAAGCATAAACATATTGTTTTGAATCGAAAAACAAACTTTCTTAGTGTTTGTAAATTTTGGTGAAATGTTATGTAGTAAAAGATACGATTCAAATGATCTAAAAATACGCTATTTGAACTCCCCAAAGCATAAACATATTGTTTTGAATCGAAAAACAAACTTTCTTAGTGTTTGTAAATTTTGGTGAAATGTTATGTAGCAAAAGATACGATTCAAATGATCTAAAAATATGTTCTTAGAACTCCCCAAAGCATAAACAAATTGTTTAGAATCGAAAAACAAACTTTCTTAGTGTTTGTAAATTTTGGAGTAATTTTATATAGTAAAAGATACGATTCAAATGGTCTAAAATTACGTTATTTGAACTCCCCAAAGCATAAACAGATTGTTTTGAATCGAAAAACAAACATTCTTAGTGTTTGTAAATTTTGGTGAAATGTTATGTAGTAAAAGATACGATTCAAATGATCTAAAAATACGTTATTTGAACTCCCCAAAGCATAAACAAGTTGTTTTGAATCGAAAAACAAACTTTCTTAGTGTTTGTAAATTTTGGTGAAATGTTATGTAGTATAAGATACGATTCAAATGATCTAAAAATACGTTATTTGAACTCCCCAAAGCATAAACAAATTGTTTAGAATCGAAAAACAAACTTTCTTAGTGTTTGTAAATTTTGGAGTAATTTTATATAGTAAAAGATACGATTCAAATGGTCTAAAATTACGTTATTTGAACTCCCCAAAGCATAAACAGATTGTTTTGAATCGAAAAACAAACATTCTTAGTGTTTGTAAATTTTGGTGAAATGTTATGTAGTAAAAGATACGATTCAAATGATCTAAAATTACGTTATTTGAACTCCCCAAAGCATAAACAAGTTGTTTTGAAACGAAAAACAAACTTTCTTAGTGTTTGTAAATTTTGGTGAAAAGTTATGTAGTAAAAGATACGATTCAAATGATCTAAAAATACGTTATTTGAACTCCCCATAGCATAAACAGACTGTTATGAATCGAAAAACAAACTTTCTTAGTGTTTGTAAATTTTGGTGAAATGTTATGTAGTATAAGATACGATTCAAGTGATCTAAAAATACGTTATTTGAACTCCCCAAAGGATAAACAGATTGTTTTGAATCGAAAAACAAACATTCTTAGTGTTTGTAAATTTTGGTGAAATGTTATGTAGTAAAAGATACGATTCAAATGATCTAAAAATACGCTATTTGAACTCCCCAAAGCATAAACAGATTGTTTTGAATCGAAAAACAAACTTTCTTAGTGTTTGTAAATTTTGGTCAAATGTTATGTAATAAAAGATACGATTCAAATGATCTAAAAATACGTTATTTGAACTCCCCAAACCATAAACAGATTGTTTTGAATCGAAAAACAAACTTTCTTAGTGTTTGTAAATTTTGGTGAAATGATATGTAGTAAAAGATACGATTCAAATGATCTAAAAATACGTTATTTGAACTCCCCAAAGCATAAACAAGTTATTTTGAATCGAAAAACAAACTTTCTTAGTGTTTGTAAATTTTGGTGAAATGTTATGTAGTAAAAGATACGAATCAAATGGTCTAAAATGACGTTATTTGAACTCCCCAAAGCATAAACAAATTGTTTTGAATCGAAAAACCAACTTTCTTAGTGTTTGTAAATTTTGGTGAAATGTTATGTAGTAAAAGATATGATTCAAATGATCTAAAAATATGTTCTTAGAACTCCCCAAAGCATACACAAATTGTTTTGAATCGAAAAACAAACTTTCTTAGTGTTCGTAAATTTTGGTGAAATGTTATGTAGTAAAAGATACGATTCAAATGATCTAAAAATACGTTATTTGAACTCCCCAAAGGATAAACAGATTGTTTTGAATCGAAAAACTAACTTTCTTAGTGTTTGTAAATTTTGGTGAAATGTTATGTAGTAAAAGATACCATTCAAATGATCTAAAAATACGCTATTTGAACTCCCCAAAGCATAAACAAATTGTTTAGAATCGAAAAACAAACTTTATTAGTGTTTGTAAATTTTGGTGAAATGTTATATAGTAAAAGATACGATTCAAATGGTCTAAAATTACGTTATTTGAACACCCCAAAGCATAAACAGATTGTTTTGAAACGAAAAACAAACTTTCTTAGTGTTTGTAAATTTTGGTGAAAAGTTATGTAGTAAAAGATACGATTCAAATGATCTAAAAATACGTTATTTGAACTCCCCAAAGCATAAACAGATTGTTTTGAATCGAAAAACATACTTTCTTAGTGTTTGTAAATTTTGGTGAAATGTTATGTAGTAAAAGATACGATTCAAATGATCTAAAAATACGTTATTTGAACTCCCCAAAGGATAAACAGATTGTTTTGAATCGAAAAACAAACATTCTTAGTGTTTGTAAATTTTGGTGAAATGTTATGTAGTAAAAGATACGATTCAAATGATCTAAAAATACGCTATTTGAACTCCCCAAAGCATAAACATATTGTTTTGAACGAAAAACAAACTTTCTTAGTGTTTGTAAATTTTGGTCAAATGTTATGTAGCAAAAGATACGATTCAAATGATCTAAAAATACGTTATTTGAACTCCCCAAAGCATAAACAGATTGTTTTGAATCGAAAAACAAACTTTCTTAGTGTTTGTAAATTTTGGTGAAATGTTATGTAGTGAAAGGTACGATTCAAATGATCTAAAAATACGCTATTTTAACTCACCAAAGCATAAACAGATTGTTTTGAATCGAAAAACAAACTTTCTTAGTGTTTGTAAATTTTGGTGAAAAGTTATGTAGTAAAAGATAGGATTCAAATGATCTAAAAATACGTTATTTGAACTCACCAAAGCATAAACAGATTGTTTTGAATCGAAAAACAAACTTTCTTAGTGTTTGTAAATTTTGGTCAAATGTTATGTAGTATAAGATACGATTCAAATGATCTAAAAATATGTTATTTGAACTCCCCAAAGCATAAACAGATTGTTTTGAATCGAAAAACAAACTTTCTTAGTGTTTGTAAATTTTGGTGAAATGTTATGTAGTAAAAGATACGATTCAAATCATCTAAAAATACGCTATTTGAACTCCCCAATGCATAAACAGATTGTTTTGAATCGAAAAACAAACTTTCTTAGTGTTTGTAAATTTTGGTCAAATGTTATGTAGTAAAAGATACGATTCAAATGATCTAGAAATACGTTATTTGAACTCCCCAAAGCATAAACAGATTGTTTTGAATCGAAAAACAAACTTTCTTAGTGTTTGTAAATTTTGGTGAAATGTTATGTAGTAAAAGATACGATTCAAATGATCTAAAAATACGTTATTTGAACTCCCCAAAGCATAAACAAGTTGTTTTGAATCGAAAAACAAACTTTCTTAGTGTTTGTAAATTTTGGTGAAATGTTATGTAGTAAAAGATACGATTCAAATGGTCTAAAATTACGTTATTTGAACTCACCAAAGCATAAACAAATTGTTTTGAATCGAAAAACCAACTTTCTTAGTGTTTGTAAATTTTGGTGAAATGTTATGTAGTAAAAGATACGATTCAAATGATCTAAAAATATGTTCTTAGAATTCCCCAAAGCATAAACAAATTGTTTAGAATCGAAAAACAAACTTTCTTAGTGTTTGTAAATTTTGGTGAAATGTTATATAGTAAAAGATACGATTGAAATGGTCTAAAATTACGTTATTTGAACTCCCCAAAGCATAAACAGATTGTTTTGAAACGAAAAACAAACTTTCTTAGTGTTTGTAAATTTTGGTTAAAAGTTATGTAGTAAAAGATACGATTCAAATGATCTAAAAATACGTTATTTGAACTCCCCAAAGCATAAACATATTGTTTTGAATCGAAAAACAAACTTTCTTAGTGTTTGTAAATTTTGGTGAAATGTTATGTAGTAAAAGATACGATTCAAATGATCTAAAAATACGTTATTTTAACTCCCCAAAGCATAAACAGATTGTTTTGAATCGAAAAACAAACTTTCTTAGTGTTTGTAAATTTTGATGAAATGTTATGTAGTAAAAGATACGATTCAAATGATCTAAAAATACGTTATTTGAACTCCCCAAAGGATAAACAGATTGTTTTGAATCGAAAAATAAACATTCTTAGTGTTTGTAAATTTTGGTGAAATGTTATGTAGTAAAAGATACGATTCAAATGATCTAAAAATACGCTATTTGAACTCCCCAAAGCATAAACATATTGTTTTGAACGAAAAACAAACTTTCTTAGTGTTTGTAAATTTTGGTCAAATGTTATGTAGCAAAAGATACGATTCAAATGATCTAAAAATACGTTATTTGAACTCCCCAAAGCATAAACAGATTGTTTTGAATCGAAAAACAAACTTTCTTAGTGTTTGTAAATTTTGGTGAAATGTTATGTAGTAAAAGATACGATTCAAATGATCTACAAAAATGTTCTTAGAATTCCCCAAAGCATAAACAAATTGTTTAGAATCGAAAAACAAACTTTCTTAGTGTTTGTAAATTTTGGTGAAATGTTATATAGTAAAAGATACGATTCAAATGGTCTAAAATTACGTTATTTGAACTCCCCAAAGCATAAACAGATTGTTTTGAAACGAAAAACAAACTTTCTTAGTGTTTGTAAATTTTGGTTAAAAGTTATGTAGTAAAAGATACGATTCAAATGATCTAAAAATACGTTATTTGAACTCCCCAAAGCATAAACATATTGTTTTGAATCGAAAAACAAACTTTCTTAGTGTTTGTAAATTTTGGTGAAATGTTATGTAGTAAAAGATACGATTCAAATGATCTAAAAATATGTTCTTAGAATTCCCCAAAGCATAAACAAATTGTTTAGAATCGAAAAACAAACTTTCTTAGTGTTTGTAAATTTTGGTGAAATGTTATATAGTAAAAGATACGATTCAAATGGTCTAAAATTACGTTATTTGAACTCCCCAAAGCATAAACAGATTGTTTTGAAACGAAAAACAAACTTTCTTAGTGTTTGTAAATTTTGGTTAAAAGTTATGTAGTAAAAGATATGATTCAAATGATCTAAAAATACGTTATTTGAACTCCCCAAAGCATAAACATATTGTTTTGAATCGAAAAACAAACTTTCTTAGTGTTTGTAAATTTTGGTGAAATGTTATGTAGTAAAAGATACGATTCAAATGATCTAAAAATACGTTATTTTAACTCCCCAAAGCATAAACAGATTGTTTTGAATCGAAAAACAAACTTTCTTAGTGTTTGTAAATTTTGATGAAATGTTATGTAGTAAAAGATACGATTCAAATGATCTAAAAATACGTTATTTGACCTCCCCAAAGGATAAACAGATTGTTTTGAATCGAAAAATAAACATTCTTAGTGTTTGTAAATTTTGGTGAAATGTTATGTAGTAAAAGATACGATTCAAATGATCTAAAAATACGCTATTTGAACTCCCCAAAGCATAAACATACTGTTTTGAACGAAAAACAAACTTTCTTAGTGTTTGTAAATTTTGGTCAAATGTTATGTAGCAAAAGATACGATTCAAATGATCTAAAAATACGTTATTTGAACTCCCCAAAGCATAAACAGATTGTTTTGAATCGAAAAACCAACTTTCTTAGTGTTTGTAAATTTTGGTGAAATGTTATGTAGTAAAAGATACGATTCAAATGATCTACAAAAATGTTCTTAGAATTCCCCAAAGCATAAACAAATTGTTTAGAATCGAAAAACAAACTTTCTTAGTGTTTGTAAATTTTGGTGAAATGTTATATAGTAAAAGATACGATTCAAATGGTCTAAAATTACGTTATTTGAACTCCCCAAAGCATAAACAGATTGTTTTGAAACGAAAAACAAACTTTCTTAGTGTTTGTAAATTTTGGTTAAAAGTTATGTAGTAAAAGATACGATTCAAATGATCTAAAAATACGTTATTTGAACTCCCCAAAGCATAAACATATTGTTTTGAATCGAAAAACAAACTTTCTTAGTGTTTGTAAATTTTGGTGAAATGTTATGTAGTAAAAGATACGATTCAAATGATCTAAAAATATGTTCTTAGAATTCCCCAAAGCATAAACAAATTGTTTAGAATCGAAAAACAAACTTTCTTAGTGTTTGTAAATTTTGGTGAAATGTTATATAGTAAAAGATACGATTCAAATGGTCTAAAATTACGTTATTTGAACTCCCCAAAGCATAAACAGATTGTTTTGAAACGAAAAACAAACTTTCTTAGTGTTTGTAAATTTTGGTTAAAAGTTATGTAGTAAAAGATACGATTCAAATGATCTAAAAATACGTTATTTGAGCTCCCCAAAGCATAAACATATTGTTTTGAATCGAAAAACAAACTTTCTTAGTGTTTGTAAATTTTGGTAAAATGTTATGTAGTAAAAGATACGATTCAAATGATCTAAAAATACGTTATTTTAACTCCCCAAAGCATAAACAGATTGTTTTGAATCGAAAAACAAACTTTCTTAGTGTTTGTAAATTTTGATGAAATGTTATGTAGTAAAAGATACGATTCAAATGATCTAAAAATACGTTATTTGAACTCCCCAAAGGATAAACAGATTGTTTTGAATCGAAAAACAAACATTCTTAGTGTTTGTAAATTTTGGTGAAATGTTATGTAGTAAAAGATACGATTCAAATGATCTAAAAATACGTTATTTGAACTCCCCAAAGCATAAACAAGTTGTTTTGAATCGAAAAACAAACTTTCTTAGTGTTTGTAAATTTTGGTGAAATGTTATGTAGTAAAAGATACGATTCAAATGGTCTAAAATTACGTTATTTGAACTCACCAAAGCATAAACAAATTGTTTTGAATCGAAAAACCAACTTTCTTAGTGTTTGTAAATTTTGGTGAAATGTTATGTAATAAAAGATACGATTCAAATGATCTAAAAATATGTTCTTAGAATTCCCCAAAGCATAAACAAATTGTTTAGAATCGAAAAACAAACTTTCTTAGTGTTTGTAAATTTTGGTGAAATGTTATATAGTAAAAGGTACGATTCAAATGGTCTAAAATTACGTTATTTGAACTCCCCAAAGCATAAACAGATTGTTTTGAAACGAAAAACAAACTTTCTTAGTGTTTGTAAATTTTGGTTAAAAGTTATGTAGTAAAAGATACGATTCAAATGATCTAAAAATACGTTATTTGAGCTCCCCAAAGCATAAACATATTGTTTTGAATCGAAAAACAAACTTTCTTAGTGTGTGTAAATTTTGGTGAAATGTTATGTAGTAAAAGATACGATTAAAATGATCTAAAAATACGTTATTTGAATTCCCCAAAGCATAAACAAGTTGTTTTGAATCGAAAAACAAACTTTCTTAGTGTTTGTAAATTTTGGTGAAATGTTATGTAGTAAAAGATACGATTCAAATGGTCTAAAATTACGTTATTTGAACTCACCAAAGCATAAACAAATTGTTTTGAATCGAAAAACCAACTTTCTTAGTGTTTGTAAATTTTGGTGAAATGTTATGTAGTAAAAGATACGATTCAAATGATCTACAAAAATGTTCTTAGAATTCCCCAAAGCATAAACAAATTGTTTAGAATCGAAAAACAAACTTTCTTAGTGTTTGTAAATTTTGGTGAAATGTTATATAGTAAAAGATACGATTCAAATGGTCTAAAATTACGTTATTTGAACTCCCCAAAGCATAAACAGATTGTTTTGAAACGAAAAACAAACTTTCTTAGTGTTTGTAAATTTTGGTTAAAAGTTATGTAGTAAAAGATACGATTCAAATGATCTAAAAATACGTTATTTGAACTCCCCAAAGCATAAACATATTGTTTTGAATCGAAAAACAAACTTTCTTAGTGTTTGTAAATTTTGGTGAAATGTTATGTAGTAAAAGATACGATTCAAATGATCTAAAAATATGTTCTTAGAATTCCCCAAAGCATAAACAAATTGTTTAGAATCGAAAAACAAACTTTCTTAGTGTTTGTAAATTTTGGTGAAATGTTATATAGTAAAAGATACGATTCAAATGGTCTAAAATTACGTTATTTGAACTCCCCAAAGCATAAACAGATTGTTTTGAAACGAAAAACAAACTTTCTTAGTGTTTGTAAATTTTGGTTAAAAGTTATGTAGTAAAAGATACGATTCAAATGATCTAAAAATACGTTATTTGAGCTCCCCAAAGCATAAACATATTGTTTTGAATCGAAAAACAAACTTTCTTAGTGTTTGTAAATTTTGGTGAAATGTTATGTAGTAAAAGATACGATTCAAATGATCTAAAAATACGTTATTTTAACTCCCCAAAGCATAAACAGATTGTTTTGAATCGAAAAACAAACTTTCTTAGTGTTTGTAAATTTTGATGAAATGTTATGTAGTAAAAGATACGATTCAAATGATCTAAAAATACGTTATTTGAACTCCCCAAAGGATAAACAGATTGTTTTGAATCGAAAAACAAACATTCTTAGTGTTTGTAAATTTTGGTGAAATGTTATGTAGTAAAAGATACGATTCAAATGATCTAAAAATACGTTATTTGAACTCCCCAAAGCATAAACAAGTTGTTTTGAATCGAAAAACAAACTTTCTTAGTGTTTGTAAATTTTGGTGAAATGTTATGTAGTAAAAGATACGATTCAAATGGTCTAAAATTACGTTATTTGAACTCACCAAAGCATAAACAAATTATTTTGAATCGAAAAACCAACTTTCTTAGTGTTTGTAAATTTTGGTGAAATGTTATGTAGTAAAAGATACGATTCAAATGATCTAAAAATATGTTCTTAGAATTCCCCAAAGCATAAACAAATTGTTTAGAATCGAAAAACAAACTTTCTTAGTGTTTGTAAATTTTGGTGAAATGTTATATAGTAAAAGATACGATTCAAATGGTCTAAAATTACGTTATTTGAACTACCCAAAGCATAAACAGATTGTTTTGAAACGAAAAACAAACTTTCTTAGTGTTTGTAAATTTTGGTTAAAAGTTATGTAGTAAAAGATACGATTCAAATGATCTAAAAATACGTTATTTGAGCTCCCCAAAGCATAAACATATTGTTTTGAATCGAAAAACAAACTTTCTTAGTGTGTGTAAATTTTGGTGAAATGTTATGTAGTAAAAGATACGATTCAAATGATCTAAAAATACGTTATTTGAACTCCCCAAAGCATAAACAGATTGTTTTGAATCGAAAAACAAACTTTCTTAGTGTTTGTAAATTTTGATGAAATGTTATGTAGTAAAAGATACGATTCAAATGATCTAAAAATACGTTATTTGAACTCACCAAAGCATAAACAAATTGTTTTGAATCGAAAAACCAACTTTCTTAGTGTTTGTAAATTTTGGTGAAATGTTATGTAGTAAAAGATACGATTCAAATGATCTAAAAATATGTTCTTAGAATTCCCCAAAGCATAAACAAATTGTTTAGAATCGAAAAACAAACTTTCTTAGTGTTTGTAAATTTTGGTGAAATGTTATATAGTAAAAGATACGATTCAAATGGTCTAAAATTACGTTATTTGAACTCCCCAAAGCATAAACAGATTGTTTTGAAACGAAAAACAAACTTTCTTAGTGTGTGTAAATTTTGGTTAAAAGTTATGTAGTAAAAGATACGATTCAAATGATCTAAAAATACGTTATTTGAGCTCCCCAAAGCATAAACATATTGTTTTGAATCGAAAAACAAACTTTCTTAGTGTTTGTAAATTTTGGTGAAATGTTATGTAGTAAAAGATACGATTCAAATGATCTAAAAATACGTTATTTTAACTCCCCAAAGCATAAACAGATTGTTTTGAATCGAAAAACAAACTTTCTTAGTGTTTGTAAATTTTGATGAAATGTTATGTAGTAAAAGATACGATTCAAATGATCTAAAAATACGTTATTTGAACTCCCCAAAGGATAAACAGATTGTTTTGAATCGAAAAACAAACATTCTTAGTGTTTGTAAATTTTGGTGAAATGTTATGTAGTAAAAGATACGATTCAAATGATCTAAAAATACGCTATTTGAACTCCCCAAAGCATAAACATATTGTTTTGAACGAAAAACAAACTTTCTTAATGTTTGTAAATTTTGGTCAAATGTTATGTAGCAAAAGATACGATTCAAATGATCTAAAAATACGTTATTTGAACTCCCCAAAGCATAAACAGATTGTTTTGAATCGAAAAACAAACTTTCTTAGTGTTTGTAAATTTTGGTGAAATGTTATGTAGTAAAAGGTACGATTCAAATGATCTAAAAATACGCTATTTTAACTCCCCAAAGCATAAACAGATTGTTTTGAATCGAAAAACAAACTTTCTTAGTGTTTGTAAATTTTGGTGAAAAGTTATGTAGTAAAAGATAGGATTCAAATGATCTAAAAATACGTTATTTGAACTCACCAAAGCATAAACAGATTGTTTTGAATCGAAAAACAAACTTTCTTAGTGTTTGTAAATTTTGATGAAATGTTATGTAGTAAAAGATACGATTCAAATGATCTAAAAATACGTTATTTGAACTCCCCAAAGGATAAACAGATTGTTTTGAATCGAAAAATAAACATTCTTAGTGTTTGTAAATTTTGGTGAAATGTTATGTAGTAAAAGATACGATTCAAATGATCTAAAAATACGTTATTTGAACTCCCCAAAGCATAAACAAGTTGTTTTGAATCGAAAAACAAACTTTCTTAGTGTTTGTAAATTTTGGTGAAATGTTATGTAGTAAAAGATACGATTCAAATGGTCTAAAATTACGTTATTTGAACTCACCAAAGCATAAACAAATTGTTTTGAATCGAAAAACCAACTTTCTTAGTGTTTGTAAATTTTGGTGAAATGTTATGTAATAAAAGATACGATTCAAATGATCTAAAAATATGTTCTTAGAATTCCCCAAAGCATAAACAAATTGTTTAGAATCGAAAAACAAACTTTCTTAGTGTTTGTAAATTTTGGTGAAATGTTATATAGTAAAAGGTACGATTCAAATGGTCTAAAATTACGTTATTTGAACTCCCCAAAGCATAAACAGATTGTTTTGAAACGAAAAACAAACTTTCTTAGTGTTTGTAAATTTTGGTTAAAAGTTATGTAGTAAAAGATACGATTCAAATGATCTAAAAATACGTTATTTGAGCTCCCCAAAGCATAAACATATTGTTTTGAATCGAAAAACAAACTTTCTTAGTGTGTGTAAATTTTGGTGAAATGTTATGTAGTAAAAGATACGATTAAAATGATCTAAAAATACGTTATTTGAATTCCCCAAAGCATAAACAAGTTGTTTTGAATCGAAAAACAAACTTTCTTAGTGTTTGTAAATTTTGGTGAAATGTTATGTAGTAAAAGATACGATTCAAATGGTCTAAAATTACGTTATTTGAACTCACCAAAGCATAAACAAATTGTTTTGAATCGAAAAACCAACTTTCTTAGTGTTTGTAAATTTTGGTGAAATGTTATGTAGTAAAAGATACGATTCAAATGATCTACAAAAATGTTCTTAGAATTCCCCAAAGCATAAACAAATTGTTTAGAATCGAAAAACAAACTTTCTTAGTGTTTGTAAATTTTGGTGAAATGTTATATAGTAAAAGATACGATTCAAATGGTCTAAAATTACGTTATTTGAACTCCCCAAAGCATAAACAGATTGTTTTGAAACGAAAAACAAACTTTCTTAGTGTTTGTAAATTTTGGTTAAAAGTTATGTAGTAAAAGATACGATTCAAATGATCTAAAAATACGTTATTTGAACTCCCCAAAGCATAAACATATTGTTTTGAATCGAAAAACAAACTTTCTTAGTGTTTGTAAATTTTGGTGAAATGTTATGTAGTAAAAGATACGATTCAAATGATCTAAAAATATGTTCTTAGAATTCCCCAAAGCATAAACAAATTGTTTAGAATCGAAAAACAAACTTTCTTAGTGTTTGTAAATTTTGGTGAAATGTTATATAGTAAAAGATACGATTCAAATGGTCTAAAATTACGTTATTTGAACTCCCCAAAGCATAAACAGATTGTTTTGAAACGAAAAACAAACTTTCTTAGTGTTTGTAAATTTTGGTTAAAAGTTATGTAGTAAAAGATACGATTCAAATGATCTAAAAATACGTTATTTGAGCTCCCCAAAGCATAAACATATTGTTTTGAATCGAAAAACAAACTTTCTTAGTGTTTGTAAATTTTGGTGAAATGTTATGTAGTAAAAGATACGATTCAAATGATCTAAAAATACGTTATTTTAACTCCCCAAAGCATAAACAGATTGTTTTGAATCGAAAAACAAACTTTCTTAGTGTTTGTAAATTTTGATGAAATGTTATGTAGTAAAAGATACGATTCAAATGATCTAAAAATACGTTATTTGAACTCCCCAAAGGATAAACAGATTGTTTTGAATCGAAAAACAAACATTCTTAGTGTTTGTAAATTTTGGTGAAATGTTATGTAGTAAAAGATACGATTCAAATGATCTAAAAATACGTTATTTGAACTCCCCAAAGCATAAACAAGTTGTTTTGAATCGAAAAACAAACTTTCTTAGTGTTTGTAAATTTTGATGAAATGTTATGTAGTAAAAGATACGATTCAAATGATCTAAAAATACGTTATTTGAACTCACCAAAGCATAAACAAATTGTTTTGAATCGAAAAACCAACTTTCTTAGTGTTTGTAAATTTTGGTGAAATGTTATGTAGTAAAAGATACGATTCAAATGATCTAAAAATATGTTCTTAGAATTCCCCAAAGCATAAACAAATTGTTTAGAATCGAAAAACAAACTTTCTTAGTGTTTGTAAATTTTGGTGAAATGTTATATAGTAAAAGATACGATTCAAATGGTCTAAAATTACGTTATTTGAACTCCCCAAAGCATAAACAGATTGTTTTGAAACGAAAAACAAACTTTCTTAGTGTTTGTAAATTTTGGTTAAAAGTTATGTAGTAAAAGATACGATTCAAATGATCTAAAAATACGTTATTTGAGCTCCCCAAAGCATAAACATATTGTTTTGAATCGAAAAACAAACTTTCTTAGTGTTTGTAAATTTTGGTGAAATGTTATGTAGTAAAAGATACGATTCAAATGATCTAAAAATACGTTATTTTAACTCCCCAAAGCATAAACAGATTGTTTTGAATCGAAAAACAAACTTTCTTAGTGTTTGTAAATTTTGATGAAATGTTATGTAGTAAAAGATACGATTCAAATGATCTAAAAATACGTTATTTGAACTCCCCAAAGGATAAACAGATTGTTTTGAATCGAAAAACAAACATTCTTAGTGTTTGTAAATTTTGGTGAAATGTTATGTAGTAAAAGATACGATTCAAATGATCTAAAAATACGCTATTTGAACTCCCCAAAGCATAAACATATTGTTTTGAACGAAAAACAAACTTTCTTAATGTTTGTAAATTTTGGTCAAATGTTATGTAGCAAAAGATACGATTCAAATGATCTAAAAATACGTTATTTGAACTCCCCAAAGCATAAACAGATTGTTTTGAATCGAAAAACAAACTTTCTTAGTGTTTGTAAATTTTGGTGAAATGTTATGTAGTAAAAGGTACGATTCAAATGATCTAAAAATACGCTATTTTAACTCCCCAAAGCATAAACAGATTGTTTTGAATCGAAAAACAAACTTTCTTAGTGTTTGTAAATTTTGGTGAAAAGTTATGTAGTAAAAGATAGGATTCAAATGATCTAAAAATACGTTATTTGAACTCACCAAAGCATAAACAGATTGTTTTGAATCGAAAAACAAACTTTCTTAGTGTTTGTAAATTTTGGTCAAATGTTATGTAGTATAAGATACGATTCAAATGATCTAAAAATATGTTATTTGAACTCCCCAAAGCATAAACAGATTGTTTTGAATCGAAAAACAAACTTTCTTAGTGTTTGTAAATTTTGGTGAAATGTTATGTAGTAAAAGATACGATTCAAATGATCTAAAAATACGCTATTTGAACTCCCCAATGCATAAACAGATTGTTTTGAATCGAAAAACAAACTTTCTTAGTGTTTGTAAATTTTGGTCAAATGTTATGTAGTAAAAGATACGATTCAAATGATCTAGAAATACGTTATTTGAACTCCCCAAAGCATAAACAGATTGTTTTGAATCGAAAAACAAACTTTCTTAGTGTTTGTAAATTTTGGTGAAATGTTATGTAGTAAAAGATACGATTCAAATGATCTAAAAATACGTTATTTGAATTCCCCAAAGCATAAACAAGTTGTTTTGAATCGAAAAACAAACTTTCTTAGTGTTTGTAAATTTTGGTGAAATGTTATGTAGTAAAAGATACGATTCAAATGGTCTAAAATTACGTTATTTGAACTCACCAAAGCATAAACAAATTGTTTTGAATCGAAAAACCAACTTTCTTAGTGTTTGTAAATTTTGGTGAAATGTTATGTAGTAAAAGATACGATTCAAATGATCTACAAAAATGTTCTTAGAATTCCCCAAAGCATAAACAAATTGTTTAGAATCGAAAAACAAACTTTCTTAGTGTTTGTAAATTTTGGTGAAATGTTATATAGTAAAAGATACGATTCAAATGGTCTAAAATTACGTTATTTGAACTCCCCAAAGCATAAACAGATTGTTTTGAAACGAAAAACAAACTTTCTTAGTGTTTGTAAATTTTGGTTAAAAGTTATGTAGTAAAAGATACGATTCAAATGATCTAAAAATACGTTATTTGAACTCCCCAAAGCATAAACATATTGTTTTGAATCGAAAAACAAACTTTCTTAGTGTTTGTAAATTTTGGTGAAATGTTATGTAGTAAAAGATACGATTCAAATGATCTAAAAATATGTTCTTAGAATTCCCCAAAGCATAAACAAATTGTTTAGAATCGAAAAACAAACTTTCTTAGTGTTTGTAAATTTTGGTGAAATGTTATATAGTAAAAGATACGATTCAAATGGACTAAAATTACGTTATTTGAACTCCCCAAAGCATAAACAGATTGTTTAGAATCGAAAAACAAACTTTCTTAGTGTTTGTAAATTTTGGTTAAAAGTTATGTAGTAAAAGATACGATTCAAATGATCTAAAAATACGTTATTTGAGCTCCCCAAAGCATAAACATATTGTTTTGAATCGAAAAACAAACTTTCTTAGTGTTTGTAAATTTTGGTGAAATGTTATGTGTAAAAGATACGATTCAAATGATCTAAAAATACGTTATTTTAACTCCCCAAAGCATAAACAGATTGTTTTGAATCGAAAAACAAACTTTCTTAGTGTTTGTAAATTTTGATGAAATGTTATGTTGTAAAAGATACGATTCAAATGATCTAAAAATACGTTATTTGAACTCCCCAAAGGATAAACAGATTGTTTTGAATCGAAAAACAAACATTCTTAGTGTTTGTAAATTTTGGTGAAATGTTATGTAGTAAAAGATACGATTCAAATGATCTAAAAATACGTTATTTGAACTCCCCAAAGCATAAACAAGTTGTTTTGAATCGAAAAACAAACTTTCTTAGTGTTTGTAAATTTTGGTGAAATGTTATGTAGTAAAAGATACGATTCAAATGGTCTAAAATTACGTTATTTGAACTCACCAAAGCATAAACAAATTGTTTTGAATCGAAAAACCAACTTTCTTAGTGTTTGTAAATTTTGGTGAAATGTTATGTAGTAAAAGATACGATTCAAATGATCTAAAAATATGTTCTTAGAATTCCCCAAAGCATAAACAAATTGTTTAGAATCGAAAAACAAACTTTCTTAGTGTTTGTAAATTTTGGTGAAATGTTATATAGTAAAAGATACGATTCAAATGGTCTAAAATTACGTTATTTGAACTCCCCAAAGCATAAACAGATTGTTTTGAAACGAAAAACAAACTTTCTTAGTGTTTGTAAATTTTGGTTAAAAGTTATGTAGTAAAAGATACGATTCAAATGATCTAAAAATACGTTATTTGAACTCCCCAAAGCATAAACATATTGTTTTGAATCGAAAAACAAACTTTCTTAGTGTTTGTAAATTTTGGTGAAATGTTATGTAATAAAAGATACGATTCAAATGATCTAAAAATACGTTATTTTAACTCCCCAAAGCATAACCAGATTGTTTTGAATCGAAAAACAAACTTTCTTAGTGTTTGTAAATTTTGATGAAATGTTATGTAGTAAAAGATACGATTCAAATGATCTAAAAATACGTTATTTGAACTCCCCAAAGGATAAACAGATTGTTTTGAATCGAAAAACAAACATTCTTAGTGTTTGTAAATTTTGGTGAAATGTTATGTAGTAAAAGATAGGATTCAAATGATCTAAAAATACGCTATTTGAACTCCCCAAAGCATAAACATATTGTTTTGAATCGAAAAACAAACTTTCTTAGTGTTTGTAAATTTTGGTGAAATGTTATGTAGTAAAAGATACGATTCAAATGATCTAAAAATACGTTATTTGAACTCCCCAAAGGATAAACAGATTGTTTTGAATCGAAAAACAAACATTCTTAGTGTTTGTAAATTTTGGTGAAATGTTATGTAGTAAAAGATACGATTCAAATGATCTAAAAATACGCTATTTGAACTCCCCAAAGCATAAACATATTGTTTTGAATCGAAAAACAAACTTTCTTAGTGTTTGTAAATTTTGGTCAAATGTTATGTAGTAAAAGATACGATTCAAATGATCTAGAAATACGTTATTTGAACTCCCCAAAGCATAAACAGATTGTTTTGAATCGAAAAACAAACTTTCTTAGTGTTTGTAAATTTTGGTGAAATGTTATGTAGTAAAAGATACGATTCAAATGATCTAAAAATACGTTATTTGAACTCCCCAAAGCATAAACAAGTTGTTTTGAATCGAAAAACAAACTTTCTTAGTGTTTGTAAATTTTGGTGAAATGTTATGTAGTAAAAGATACCATTCAAATGGTCTAAAATTACGTTATTTGAACTCACCAAAGCATAAACAAATTGTTTTGAATCGAAAAACCAACTTTCTTAGTGTTTGTAAATTTTGGTGAAATGTTATGTAGTAAAAGATACGATTCAAATGATCTAAAAATATGTTCTTAGAATTCCCCAAAGCATAAACAAATTGTTTTGAATCGAAAAACAAACTTTCTTAGTGTTTGTAAATTTTGGTGAAATGTTATATAGTAAAAGATACGATTCAAATGGTCTAAAATTACGTTATTTGAACTCCCCAAAGCATAAACAGATTGTTTTGAAACGAAAAACAAACTTTCTTAGTGTTTGTAAATTTTGGTTAAAAGTTATGTAGTAAAAGATACGATTCAAATGATCTAAAAATACGTTATTTGAACTCCCCAAAGCATAAACATATTGTTTTGAATCGAAAAACAAACTTTCTTAGTGTTTGTAAATTTTGGTGAAATGTTATGTAGTAAAAGATACGATTCAAATGATCTAAAAATACGTTATTAATCCCCAAAGCATAAACAGATTGTTTTGAATCGAAAAACAAACTTTCTTAGTGTTTGTAAATTTTGATGTAATGTTATGTAGTAAAAGATACGATTCAAATGATCTAAAAATACGTTATTTGAACTCCCCAAAGGATAAACAGATTGTTTTGAATCGAAAAACAAACATTCTTAGTGTTTGTAAATTTTGGTGAAATGTTATGTAGTAAAAGATACGATTCAAATGATCTAAAAATACGCTATTTGAACTCCCCAAAGCATAAACATATTGTTTTGAACGAAAAACAAACTTTCTTAGTGTTTGTAAATTTTGGTCAAATGTTATGTAGCAAAAGATACGATTCAAATGATCTAAAAATACGTTATTTGAACTCCCCAAAGCATAAACAGATTGTTTTGAATCGAAAAACAAACTTTCTTAGTGTTTGTAAATTTTGGTGAAATGTTATGTAGTAAAAGATACGATTCAAATGATCTAAAAATACGTTATTTGAATTCCCCAAAGCATAAACAAGTTGTTTTGAATCGAAAAACAAACTTTCTTAGTGTTTGTAAATTTTGGTGAAATGTTAAGTAGTAAAAGATACGATTCAAATGGTCTAAAATTACGTTATTTGAACTCACCAAAGCATAAACAAATTGTTTTGAATCGAAAAACCAACTTTCTTAGTGTTTGTAAATTTTGGTGAAATGTTATGTAGTAAAAGATACGATTCAAATGATCTAAAAATATGTTCTTAGAATTCCCCAAAGCATAAACAAATTGTTTAGAATCGAAAAACAAACTTTCTTAGTGTTTGTAAATTTTGGTGAAATGTTATATAGTAAAAGATACGATTCAAATGGTCTAAAATTACGTTATTTGAACTCCCCAAAGCATAAACAGATTGTTTTGAAACGAAAAACAAACTTTCTTAGTGTTTGTAAATTTTGGTTAAAAGTTATGTACTAAAAGATACGATTCAAATGATCTAAAAATACGTTATTTGAACTCCCCAAAGCATAAACATATTGTTTTGAATCGAAAAACAAACTTTCTTAGTGTTTGTAAATTTTGGTGAAATGTTATGTAGTAAAAGATACGATTCAAATGATCTAAAAATACGTTATTTTAACTCCCCAAAGCATAAACAGATTGTTTTGAATCGAAAAACAAACTTTCTTAGTGTTTGTAAATTTTGATGAAATGTTATGTAGTAAAAGATACGATTCAAATTATCTAAAAATACGTTATTTGAACTCCCCAAAGGATAAACAGATTGTTTTGAATCGAAAAACAAACATTCTTAGTGTTTGTAAATTTTGGTGAAATGTTATGTAGTAAAAGATACGATTCAAATGATCTAAAAATACGTTATTTGAACTCCCCAAAGCATAAACAAGTTGTTTTGAATCGAAAAACAAACTTTCTTAGTGTTTGTAAATTTTGGTGAAATGTTATGTAGTAAAAGATACGATTCAAATGGTCTAAAATTACGTTATTTGAACTCACCAAAGCATAAACAAATTGTTTTGAATCGAAAAACCAACTTTCTTAGTGTTTGTAAATTTTGGTGAAATGTTATGTAGTAAAAGATACGATTCAAATGATCTAAAAATATGTTCTTAGAATTCCCCAAAGCATAAACAAATTGTTTAGAATCGAAAAACAAACTTTCTTAGTGTTTGTAAATTTTGGTGAAATGTTATATAGTAAAAGATACGATTCAAATGGTCTAAAATTACGTTATTTGAACTCCCCAAAGCATAAACAGATTGTTTTGAAACGAAAAACAAACTTTCTTAGTGTTTGTAAATTTTGGTTAAAAGTTATGTAGTAAAAGATACGATTCAAATGATCTAAAAATACGTTATTTGAACTCCCCAAAGCATAAACATATTGTTTTGAATCGAAAAACAAACTTTCTTAGTGTTTGTAAATTTTGGTGAAATGTTATGTAATAAAAGATACGATTCAAATGATCTAAAAATACGTTATTTTAACTCCCCAAAGCATAAACAGATTGTTTTGAATCGAAAAACAAACTTTCTTAGTGTTTGTAAATTTTGATGAAATGTTATGTAGTAAAAGATACGATTCAAATGATCTAAAAATACGTTATTTGAACTCCCCAAAGGATAAACAGATTGTTTTGAATCGAAAAACAAACATTCTTAGTGTTTGTAAATTTTGGTGAAATGTTATGTAGTAAAAGATACGATTCAAATGATCTAAAAATACGTTATTTGAACTCCCCAAAGCATAAACAAGTTGTTTTGAATCGAAAAACAAACTTTCTTAGTGTTTGTAAATTTTGGTGAAATGTTATGTAGTAAAAGATACGATTCAAATGGTCTAAAATTACGTTATTTGAACTCACCAAAGCATAAACAAATTGTTTTGAATCGAAAAACCAACTTTCTTAGTGTTTGTAAATTTTGGTGAAATGTTATGTAGTAAAAGATACGATTCAAATGATCTAAAAATATGTTCTTAGAATTCCCCAAAGCATAAACAAATTGTTTAGAATCGAAAAACAAAGTTTCTTAGTGTTTGTAAATTTTGGTGAAATGTTATATAGTAAAAGATACGATTCAAATGGTCTAAAATTACGTTATTTGAACTCCCCAAAGCATAAACAGATTGTTTTGAAACGAAAAACAAACTTTCTTAGTGTTTGTAAATTTTGGTTAAAAGTTATGTAGTAAAAGATACGATTCAAATGATCTAAAAATACGTTATTTGAGCTCCCCAAAGCATAAACATATTGTTTTGAATCGAAAAACAAACTTTCTTAGTGTGTGTAAATTTTGGTGAAATGTTATGTAGTAAAAGATACGATTCAAATGATCTAAAAATACGTTATTTTAACTCCCCAAAGCATAAACAGATTGTTTTGAATCGAAAAACAAACTTTCTTAGTGTTTGTAAATTTTGATGAAATGTTATGTAGTAAAAGATACGATTCAAATGATCTAAAAATACGTTATTTGAACTCCCCAAAGGATAAACAGATTGTTTTGAATCGAAAAACAAACATTCTTAGTGTTTGTAAATTTTGGTGAAATGTTATGTAGTAAAAGATACGATTCAAATGATCTAAAAATACGTTATTTGAACTCCCCAAAGCATAAACAAGTTGTTTTGAATCGAAAAACAAACTTTCTTAGTGTTTGTAAATTTTGGTGAAATGTTATGTAGTAAAAGATACGATTCAAATGGTCTAAAATTACGTTATTTGAACTCACCAAAGCATAAACAAATTGTTTTGAATCGAAAAACCAACTTTCTTAGTGTTTGTAAATTTTGGTGAAATGTTATGTAGTAAAAGATACGATTCAAATGATCTAAAAATATGTTCTTAGAATTCCCCAAAGCATAAACAAATTGTTTAGAATCGAAAAACAAACTTTCTTAGTGTTTGTAAATTTTGGTGAAATGTTATATAGTAAAAGATACGATTCAAATGGTCTAAAATTACGTTATTTGAACTCCCCAAAGCATAAACAGATTGTTTTGAAACGAAAAACAAACTTTCTTAGTGTTTGTAAATTTTGGTTAAAAGTTATGTAGTAAAAGATACGATTCAAATGATCTAAAAATACGTTATTTGAACTCCCCAAAGCATAAACATATTGTTTTGAATCGAAAAACAAACTTTCTTAGTGTTTGTAAATTTTGGTGAAATGTTATGTAATAAAAGATATGATTCAAATGATCTAAAAATACGTTATTTTAACTCCCCAAAGCATAAACAGATTGTTTTGAATCGAAAAACAAACTTTCTTAGTGTTTGTAAATTTTGATGAAATGTTATGTAGTAAAAGATACGATTCAAATGATCTAAAAATACGTTATTTGAACTCCCCAAAGGATAAACATATTGTTTTGAATCGAAAAACAAACATTCTTAGTGTTTGTAAATTTTGGTGAAATGTTATGTAGTAAAAGATAGGATTCAAATGATCTAAAAATACGCTATTTGAACTCCCCAAAGCATAAACATATTGTTTTGAATCGAAAAACAAACTTTCTTAGTGTTTGTAAATTTTGGTGAAATGTTATGTAGTAAAAGATACGATTCAAATGATCTAAAAATACGTTATTTGAACTCCCCAAAGGATAAACAGATTGTTTTGAATCGAAAAACAAACATTCTTAGTGTTTGTAAATTTTGGTGAAATGTTATGTAGTAAAAGATACGATTCAAATGATCTAAAAATACGCTATTTGAACTCCCCAAAGCATAAACATATTGTTTTGAATCGAAAAACAAACTTTCTTAGTGTTTGTAAATTTTGGTCAAATGTTATGTAGTAAAAGATACGATTCAAATGATCTAGAAATACGTTATTTGAACTCCCCAAAGCATAAACAGATTGTTTTGAATCGAAAAACAAACTTTCTTAGTGTTTGTAAATTTTGGTGAAATGTTATGTAGTAAAAGATACGATTCAAATGATCTAAAAATACGTTATTTGAACTCCCCAAAGCATAAACAAGTTGTTTTGAATCGAAAAACAAACTTTCTTAGTGTTTGTAAATTTTGGTGAAATGTTATGTAGTAAAAGATACCATTCAAATGGTCTAAAATTACGTTATTTGAACTCACCAAAGCATAAACAAATTGTTTTGAATCGAAAAACCAACTTCCCCAAAGCATAAACAAATTGTTTTGAATCGAAAAACAAACTTTCTTAGTGTTTGTAAATTTTGGTGAAATGTTATATAGTAAAAGATACGATTCAAATGGTCTAAAATTACGTTATTTGAACTCCCCAAAGCATAAACATATTGTTTTGAAACGAAAAACAAACTTTCTTAGTGTTTGTAAATTTTGGTTAAAAGTTATGTAGTAAAAGATACGATTCAAATGATCTAAAAATACGTTATTTGAACTCCCCAAAGCATAAACATATTGTTTTGAATCGAAAAACAAACTTTCTTAGTGTTTGTAAATTTTGGTGAAATGTTATGTAGTAAAAGATACGATTCAAATGATCTAAAAATACGTTATTAATCCCCAAAGCATAAACAGATTGTTTTGAATCGAAAAACAAACTTTCTTAGTGTTTGTAAATTTTGATGAAATGTTATGTAGTAAAAGATACGATTCAAATGATCTAAAAATACGTTATTTGAACTCCCCAAAGGATAAACAGATTGTTTTGAATCGAAAAACAAACATTCTTAGTGTTTGTAAATTTTGGTGAAATGTTATGTAGTAAAAGATACGATTCAAATGATCTAAAAATACGCTATTTGAACTCCCCAAAGCATAAACATATTGTTTTGAACGAAAAACAAACTTTCTTAGTGTTTGTAAATTTTGGTCAAATGTTATGTAGCAAAAGATACGATTCAAATGATCTAAAAATACGTTATTTGAACTCCCCAAATCATAAACAGATTGTTTTGAATCGAAAAACAAACTTTCTTAGTGTTTGTAAATTTTGGTGAAATGTTATGTAGTAAAAGATACGATTCAAATGATCTAAAAATACGTTATTTGAATTCCCCAAAGCATAAACAAGTTGTTTTGAATCGAAAAACAAACTTTCTTAGTGTTTGTAAATTTTGGTGAAATGTTAAGTAGTAAAAGATACGATTCAAATGGTCTAAAATTACGTTATTTGAACTCACCAAAGTATAAACAAATTGTTTTGAATCGAAAAACCAACTTTCTTAGTGTTTGTAAATTTTGGTGAAATGTTATGTAGTAAAAGATACGATTCAAATGATCTAAAAATATGTTCTTAGAATTCCCCAAAGCATAAACAAATTGTTTAGAATCGAAAAACAAACTTTCTTAGTGTTTGTAAATTTTGGTGAAATGTTATATAGTAAAAGATACGATTCAAATGGTCTAAAATTACGTTATTTGAACTCCCCAAAGCATAAACAGATTGTTTTGAAACGAAAAACAAACTTTCTTAGTGTTTGTAAATTTTGGTTAAAAGTTATGTAGTAAAAGATACGATTCAAATGATCTAAAAATACGTTATTTGAACTCCCCAAAGCATAAACATATTGTTTTGAATCGAAAAACAAACTTTCTTAGTGTTTGTAAATTTTGGTGAAATGTTATGTAGTAAAAGATACGATTCAAATGATCTAAAAATACGTTATTTTAACTCCCCAAAGCATAAACAGATTGTTTTGAATCGAAAAACAAACTTTCTTAGTGTTTGTAAATTTTGATGAAATGTTATGTAGTAAAAGATACGATTCAAATTATCTAAAAATACGTTATTTGAACTCCCCAAAGGATAAACAGATTGTTTTGAATCGAAAAACAAACATTCTTAGTGTTTGTAAATTTTGGTGAAATGTTATGTAGTAAAAGATACGATTCAAATGATCTAAAAATACGTTATTTGAACTCCCCAAATCATAAACAAGTTGTTTTGAATCGAAAAACAAACTTTCTTAGTGTTTGTAAATTTTGGTGAAATGTTATGTAGTAAAAGATACGATTCAAATGGTCTAAAATTACGTTATTTGAACTCACCAAAGCATAAACAAATTGTTTTGAATCGAAAAACCAACTTTCTTAGTGTTTGTAAATTTTGGTGAAATGTTATGTAGTAAAAGATACGATTCAAATGATCTAAAAATATGTTCTTAGAATTCCCCAAAGCATAAACAAATTGTTTAGAATCGAAAAACAAACTTTCTTAGTGTTTGTAAATTTTGGTGAAATGTTATATAGTAAAAGATACGATTCAAATGGTCTAAAATTACGTTATTTGAACTCCCCAAAGCATAAACAGATTGTTTTGAAACGAAAAACAAACTTTCTTAGTGTTTGTAAATTTTGGTTAAAAGTTATGTAGTAAAAGATACGATTCAAATGATCTAAAAATACGTTATTTGAACTCCCCAAAGCATAAACATATTGTTTTGAATCGAAAAACAAACTTTCTTAGTGTTTGTAAATTTTGGTGAAATGTTATGTAATAAAAGATACGATTCAAATGATCTAAAAATACGTTATTTTAACTCCCCAAAGCATAAACAGATTGTTTTGAATCGAAAAACAAACTTTCTTAGTGTTTGTAAATTTTGATGAAATGTTATGTAGTAAAAGATACGATTCAAATGATCTAAAAATACGATATTTGAACTCCCCAAAGGATAAACAGATTGTTTTGAATCGAAAAACAAACATTCTTAGTGTTTGTAAATTTTGGTGAAATGTTATGTAGTAAAAGATATGATTCAAATGATCTAAAAGTACGCTATTTGAACTCCCCAAAGCATAAACATATTGTTTTGAATCGAAAAACAAACTTTCTTAGTGTTTGTAAATTTTGGTGAAATGTTATGTAGTAAAAGATACGATTCAAATGATCTAAAAATACGTTATTTGAACTCCCCAAAGGATAAACAGATTGTTTTGAATCGAAAAACAAACATTCTTAGTGTTTGTAAATTTTGGTGAAATGTTATGTAGTAAAAGATACGATTCAAATGGTCTAAAATTACGTTATTTGAACTCCCCAAAGCATAAACAAATTGTTTTGAATCGAAAAACCAACTTTCTTAGTGTTTGTAAATTTTGGTGAAATGTTATATAGTAAAAGATACGATTCAAATGGTCTAAAATTACGTTATTTGAACTCCCCAAAGCATAAACAGATTGTTTTGAAACGAAAAACAAACTTTCTTAGTGTTTGTAAATTTTGGTTAAAAGTTATGTAGTAAAAGATACGATTCAAATGATCTAAAAATACGTTATTTGAACTCCCCAAAGCATAAACATATTGTTTTGAATCGAAAAACAAACTTTCTTAGTGTTTGTAAATTTTGGTGAAATGTTATGTAGTAAAAGATACGATTCAAATGATCTAAAAATACGTTATTTTAACTCCCCAAAGCATAAACATATTGTTTTGAATCGAAAAACAAACTTTCTTAGTGTTTGTAAATTTTGATGAAATGTTATGTAGTAAAAGATACGATTCAAATGATCTAAAAATACGTTATTTGAACTCCCCAAAGGATAAACAGATTGTTTTGAATCGAAAAACAAACATTCTTAGTGTTTGTAAATTTTGGTGAAATGTTATGTAGTAAAAGATACGATTCAAATGATCTAAAAATACGTTATTTTAACTCCCCAAAGCATAAACAGATTGTTTTGAATCGAAAAACAAACTTTCTTAGTGTTTGTAAATTTTGATGAAATGTTTTGTAGTAAAAGATACGATTCAAATGATCTAAAAATACGTTATTTGAACTCCCCAAAGGATAAACAGATTGTTTTGAATCGAAAAACAAACATTCTTAGTGTTTGTAAATTTTGGTGAAATGTTATGTAGTAAAAGATACGATTCAAATGATCTAAAAATACGTTATTTGAACTCCCCAAAGCATAAACAAGTTGTTTTGAATCGAAAAACAAACTTTCTTAGTGTTTGTAAATTTTGGTGAAATGTTATGTAGTAAAAGATACGATTCAAATGGTCTAAAATTACGTTATTTGAACTCACCAAAGCATAAACAAATTGTTTTGAATCGAAAAACCAACTTTCTTAGTGTTTGTAAATTTTGGTGAAATGTTATGTAGTAAAAGATACGATTCAAATGATCTAAAAATATGTTCTTAGAATTCCCCAAAGCATAAACAAATTGTTTAGAATCGAAAAACAAACTTTCTTAGTGTTTGTAAATTTTGGTGAAATGTTATATAGTAAAAGATACGATTCAAATGGTCTAAAATTACGTTATTTGAACTCCCCAAAGCATAAACAGATTGTTTTGAAACGAAAAACAAACTTTCTTAGTGTTTGTAAATTTTGGTTAAAAGTTATGTAGTAAAAGATACGATTCAAATGATCTAAAAATACGTTATTTGAGCTCCCCAAAGCATAAACATATTGTTTTGATTCGAAAAACAAACTTTCTTAGTGTTTGTAAATTTTGGTGAAATGTTATGTAGTAAAAGATACGATTCAAATGATCTAAAAATACGTTATTTGAACTCCCCAAAGCATAAACATATTGTTTTGAATCGAAAAACAAACTTTCTTAGTGTTTGTAAATTTTGGTGAAATGTTATGTAATAAAAGATACGATTCAAATGATCTAAAAATACGTTATTTGAACTCCCCAAAGCATAAACATATTGTTTTGAATCGAAAAACAAACTTTCTTAGTGTTTGTAAATTTTGGTGAAATGTTATGTAGTAAAAGATACGATTCAAATGATCTAAAAATACGTTATTTTAACTCCCCAAAACATAAACAGATTGTTTTGAAACGAAAAACAAACTTTCTTAGTGTTTGTAAATTTTGGTGAAATGTTATATAGTAAAAGATACGATTCAAATGGTCTAAAAATACGTTATTTTAACTCCCCAAAGCATAAACAGATTGTTTTGAATCGAAAAACAAACTTTCTTAGTGTTTGTAAATTTTGATGAAATGTTATATAGTAAAAGATACGATTCAAATGGTCTAAAATTACGTTATTTGAACTCCCCAAAGCATAAACAGATTGTTTTGAAACGAAAAACAAACTTTCTTAGTGTTTGTAAATTTTGGTTAAAAGTTATGTAGTAAAAGATACGATTCAAATGATCTAAAAATACGTTATTTGAACTCCCCAAAGCATAAACAGATTGTTTTGAAACGAAAAACAAACTTTCTTAGTGTTTGTAAATTTTGGTTAAAAGTTATGTAGTAAAAGATACGATTCAAATGATCTAAAAATACGTTATTTGAACTCCCCAAAGCATAAACATATTGTTTTGAATCGAAAAACAAACTTTCTTAGTGTTTGTAAATTTTGGTGAAATGTTATGTAGTAAAAGATACGATTCAAATGATCTAAAAATATGTTCTTAGAATTCCCCAAAGTATAAACAAATTGTTTAGAATCGAAAAACAAACTTTCTTAGTGTTTGTAAATTTTGGTGAAATGTTATATAGTAAAAGATACGATTCAAATGGTCTAAAATTACGTTATTTGAACTCCCCAAAGCATAAACAGATTGTTTTGAATCGAAAAACAAACTTTCTTAGTGTTTGTAAATTTTGGTTAAAAGTTATGTAGTAAAAGATACGATTCAAATGATCTAAAAATACGTTATTTGAACTCCCCAAAGCATAAACATATTGTTTTGAATCGAAAAACAAACTTTCTTAGTGTTTGTAAATTTTGATGAAATGTTATGTAGTAAAAGATACGATTCAAATGATCTAAAAATACGTTATTTGAACTCCCCAAAGGATAAACAGATTGTTTTGAATCGAAAAACAAACATTCTTAGTGTTTGTAAATTTTGGTGAAATGTTATGTAGTAAAAGATACGATTCAAATGATCTAAAAATACGTTATTTTAACTCCCCAAAGCATAAACAGATTGTTTTGAATCGAAAAACAAACTTTCTTAGTGTTTGTAAATTTTGATGAAATGTTATGTAGTAAAAGATACGATTCAAATGATCTAAAAATACGTTATTTGAACTCCCCAAAGGATAAACAGATTGTTTTGAATCGAAAAACAAACATTCTTAGTGGTTGTAAATTTTTGTGAAATGTTATGTAGTAAAAGATACGATTCAAATGATCTAAAAATACGTTATTTGAACCCCCCAAAGCATAAACAAGTTGTTTTGAATCGAAAAACAAACTTTCTTAGTGTTTGTAAATTTTGGTGAAATGTTATGTAGTAAAAGATACGATTCAAATGGTCTAAAATTACGTTATTTGAACTCACCAAAGCATAAACAAATTGTTTTGAATCGAAAAACCAACTTTCTTAGTGTTTGTAAATTTTGGTGAAATGTTATGTAGTAAAAGATACGATTCAAATGATCTAAAAATATGTTCTTAGAATTCCCCAAAGCATAAACAAATTGTTTAGAATCGAAAAACAAACTTTCTTATTGTTTGTAAATTTTGGTGAAATGTTATATAGTAAAAGATACGATTCAAATGGTCTAAAATTACGTTATTTGAACTCCCCAAAGCATAAACAGATTGTTTTGAAACGAAAAACAAACTTTCTTAGTGTTTGTAAATTTTGGTTAAAAGTTATGTAGTAAAAGATACGATTCAAATGATCTAAAAATACGTTATTTGAGCTCCCCAAAGCATAAACATATTGTTTTGAATCGAAAAACAAACTTTCTTAGTGTTTGTAAATTTTGGTGAAATGTTATGTAGTAAAAGATACGATTCAAATGATCTAAAAATACGTTATTTGAACTCCCCAAAGCATAAACATATTGTTTTGAATCGAAAAACAAACTTTCTTAGTGTTTGTAAATTTTGGTGAAATGTTATGTAATAAAAGATACGATTCAAATGATCTAAAAATACGTTATTTTAACTCCCCAAAGCATAAACAGATTGTTTTGAATCGAAAAACAAACTTTCTTAGTGTTTGTAAATTTTGATGAAATGTTATGTAGTAAAAGATACGATTCAAATGATCTAAAAATACGTTATTTGAACTCCCCAAAGGATAAACAGATTGTTTTGAATCGAAAAACAAACATTCTTAGTGATTGTAAATTTTGGTGAAATGTTATGTAGTAAAAGATATGATTCAAATGATCTAAAAGTACGCTATTTGAACTCCCCAAAGCATAAACATATTGTTTTGAATCGAAAAACAAACTTTCTTAGTGTTTGTAAATTTTGGTGAAATGTTATGTAGTAAAAGATACGATTCAAATGATCTAAAAATACGTTATTTGAACTCCCCAAAGGATAAACAGATTGTTTTGAATCGAAAAACAAACATTCTTAGTGTTTGTAAATTTTGGTGAAATGTTATGTAGTAAAAGATACGATTCAAATGGTCTAAAATTACGTTATTTGAACTCACCAAAGCATAAACAAATTGTTTTGAATCGAAAAACCAACTTTCTTAGTGTTTGTAAATTTTGGTGAAATGTTATGTAGTAAAAGATACGATTCAAATGATCTACAAAAATGTTCTTAGAATTCCCCAAAGCATAAACAAATTGTTTAGAATCGAAAAACAAACTTTCTTAGTGTTTGTAAATTTTGGTGAAATGTTATATAGTAAAAGATACGATTCAAATGGTCTAAAATTACGTTATTTGAACTCCCCAAAGCATAAACAGATTGTTTTGAAACGAAAAACAAACTTTCTTAGTGTTTGTAAATTTTGGTTAAAAGTTATGTAGTAAAAGATACGATTCAAATGATCTAAAAATACGTTATTTGAACTCCCCAAAGCATAAACATATTGTTTTGAATCGAAAAACAAAATTTCTTAGTGTTTGTAAATTTTGGTGAAATGTTATGTAGTAAAAGATACGATTCAAATGATCTAAAAATACGTAATTTTAACTCCCCAAAGCATAAACAGATTGTTTTGAATCGAAAAACAAACTTTCTTAGTGTTTGTAAATTTTGATGAAATGTTATGTAGTAAAAGATACGATTCAAATGATCTAAAAATACGTTATTTGAACTCCCCAAAGGATAAACAGATTGTTTTGAATCGAAAAACAAACATTCTTAGTGTTTGTAAATTTTGGTGAAATGTTATGTAGTAAAAGATACGATTCAAATGATCTAAAAATACGTTATTTTAACTCCCCAAAGCATAAACAGATTGTTTTGAATCGAAAAACAAACTTTCTTAGTGTTTGTAAATTTTGATGAAATGTTATGTAGTAAAAGATACGATTCAAATGATCTAAAAATACGTTATTTGAACTCCCCAAAGGATAAACAGATTGTTTTGAATCGAAAAACAAACATTCTTAGTGGTTGTAAATTTTGGTGAAATGTTATGTAGTAAAAGATACGATTCAAATGATCTAAAAATACGTTATTTGAACTCCCCAAAGCATAAACAAGTTGTTTTGAATCGAAAAACAAACTTTCTTAGTGTTTGTAAATTTTGGTGAAATGTTATGTAGTAAAAGATACGATTCAAATGGTCTAAAATTACGTTATTTGAACTCACCAAAGCATAAACAAATTGTTTTGAATCGAAAAACCAACTTTCTTAGTGTTTGTAAATTTTGGTGAAATGTTATGTAGTAAAAGATACGATTCAAATGATCTAAAAATATGTTCTTAGAATTCCCCAAAGCATAAACAAATTGTTTAGAATCGAAAAACAAACTTTCTTTGTGTTTGTAAATTTTGGTGAAATGTTATATAGTAAAAGATACGATTCAAATGGTCTAAAATTACGTTATTTGAACTCCCCAAAGCATAAACAGATTGTTTTGAAACGAAAAACAAACTTTCTTAGTGTTTGTAAATTTTGGTTAAAAGTTATGTAGTAAAAGATACGATTCAAATGATCTAAAAATACGTTATTTGAGCTCCCCAAAGCATAAACATATTGTTTTGAATCGAAAAACAAACTTTCTTAGTGTTTGTAAATTTTGGTGAAATGTTATGTAGTAAAAGATACGATTCAAATGATCTAAAAATACGTTATTTTAACTCCCCAAAGCATAAACAGATTGTTTTGAATCGAAAAACAAACTTTCTTAGTGTTTGTAAATTTTGATGAAATGTTATGTAGTAAAAGATACGATTCAAATGATCTAAAAATACGTTATTTGAACTCCCCAAAGGATAAACAGATTGTTTTGAATCGAAAAACAAACATTCTTAGTGTTTGTAAATTTTGGTGAAATGTTATGTAGTAAAAGATACGATTCAAATGATCTAAAAATACGTTATTTGAACTCCCCAAAGCATAAACAAGTTGTTTTGAATCGAAAAACAAACTTTCTTAGTGTTTGTAAATTTTGGTGAAATGTTATGTAGTAAAAGATACGATTCAAATGGTCTAAAATTACGTTATTTGAACTCACCAAAGCATAAACAAATTGTTTTGAATCGAAAAACCAACTATCTTAGTGTTTGTAAATTTTGGTGAAATGTTATGTAGTAAAAGATACGATTCAAATGATCTAAAAATATGTTCTTAGAATTCCCCAAAGCATAAACAAATTGTTTAGAATCGAAAAACAAACTTTCTTAGTGTTTGTAAATTTTGGTGAAATGTTATATAGTAAAAGATACGATTCAAATGGTCTAAAATTACGTTATTTGAACTCCCCAAAGCATAAACAGATTGTTTTGAAACGAAAAACAAACTTTCTTAGTGTTTGTAAATTTTGGTTAAAAGTTATGTAGTAAAAGATACGATTCAAATGATCTAAAAATACGTTATTTGAACTCCCCAAAGCATAAACATATTGTTTTGAATCGAAAAACAAACTTTCTTAGTGTTTGTAAATTTTGGTGAAATGTTATGTAGTAAAAGATACGATTCAAATGATCTAAAAATATGTTCTTAGAATTCCCCAAAGTATAAACAAATTGTTTAGAATCGAAAAACAAACTTTCTTAGTGTTTGTAAATTTTGGTGAAATGTTATATAGTAAAAGATACGATTCAAATGGTCTAAAATTACGTTATTTGAACTCCCCAAAGCATAAACAGATTGTTTTGAAACGAAAAACAAACTTTCTTAGTGTTTGTAAATTTTGGTTAAAAGTTATGTAGTAAAAGATACGATTCAAATGATCTAAAAATACGTTATTTGAACTCCCCAAAGCATAAACATATTGTTTTGAATCGAAAAACAAACTTTCTTAGTGTTTGTAAATTTTGGTGAAATGTTATGTAGTAAAAGATACGATTCAAATGATCTAAAAATACGTTATTTTAACTCCCCAAAGCATAAACAGATTGTTTTGAATCGAAAAACAAACTTTCTTAGTGTTTGTAAATTTTGATGAAATGTTATGTAGTAAAAGATACGATTCAAATTATCTAAAAATACGTTATTTGAACTCCCCAAAGGATAAACAGATTGTTTTGAATCGAAAAACAAACATTCTTAGTGTTTGTAAATTTTGGTGAAATGTTATGTAGTAAAAGATACGATTCAAATGATCTAAAAATACGTTATTTGAACTCCCCAAAGCATAAACAAGTTGTTTTGAATCGAAAAACAAACTTTCTTAGTGTTTGTAAATTTTGGTGAAATGTTATGTAGTAAAAGATACGATTCAAATGGTCTAAAATTACGTTATTTGAACTCACCAAAGCATAAACAAATTGTTTTGAATCGAAAAACCAACTTTCTTAGTGTTTGTAAATTTTGGTGAAATGTTATGTAGTAAAAGATACGATTCAAATGATCTAAAAATATGTTCTTAGAATTCCCCAAAGCATAAACAAATTGTTTAGAATCGAAAAACAAACTTTCTTAGTGTTTGTAAATTTTGGTGAAATGTTATATAGTAAAAGATACGATTCAAATGGTCTAAAATTACGTTATATGAACTCCCCAAAGCATAAACAGATTGTTTTGAAACGAAAAACAAACTTTCTTAGTGTTTGTAAATTTTGGTTAAAAGTTATGTAATAAAAGATACGATTCAAATGATCTAAAAATACGTTATTTGAACTCCCCAAAGCATAAACATATTGTTTTGAATCGAAAAACAAACTTTCTTAGTGTTTGTAAATTTTGGTGAAATGTTATGTAATAAAAGATACGATTCAAATGATCTAAAAATACGTTATTTTAACTCCCCAAAGCATAAACAGATTGTTTTGAATCGAAAAACAAACTTTCTTAGTGTTTGTAAATTTTGATGAAATGTTATGTAGTAAAAGATACGATTCAAATGATCTAAAAATACGTTATTTGAACTCCCCAAAGGATAAACAGATTGTTTTGAATCGCAAAACAAACATTCTTAGTGTTTGTAAATTTTGGTGAAATGTTATGTAGTAAAAGATATGATTCAAATGATCTAAAAATACGCTATTTGAACTCCCCAAAGCATAAACATATTGTTTTGAATCGAAAAACAAACTTTCTTAGTGTTTGTAAATTTTGGTGAAATGTTATGTAGTAAAAGATACGATTCAAATGATCTAAAAATACGTTATTTGAACTCCCCAAAGGATAAACAGATTGTTTTGAATCGAAAAACAAACATTCTTAGTGTTTGTAAATTTTGGTGAAATGTTATGTAGTAAAAGATACGATTCAAATGGTCTAAAATTACGTTATTTGAACTCACCAAAGCATAAACAAATTGTTTTGAATCGAAAAACCAACTTTCTTAGTGTTTGTAAATTTTGGTGAAATGTTATGTAGTAAAAGATACGATTCAAATGATCTACAAAAATGTTCTTAGAATTCCCCAAAGCATAAACAAATTGTTTAGAATCGAAAAACAAACTTTCTTAGTGTTTGTAAATTTTGGTGAAATGTTATATAGTAAAAGATACGATTCAAATGGTCTAAAATTACGTTATTTGAACTCCCCAAAGCATAAACAGATTGTTTTGAAACGAAAAACAAACTTTCTTAGTGTTTGTAAATTTTGGTTAAAAGTTATGTAGTAAAAGATACGATTCAAATGATCTAAAAATACGTTATTTGAACTCCCCAAAGCATAAACATATTGTTTTGAATCGAAAAACAAACTGTCTTAGTGTTTGTAAATTTTGGTGAAATGTTATGTAATAAAAGATACGATTCAAATGATCTAAAAATACGTTATTTTAACTCCCCAAAGCATAAACAGATTGTTTTGAATCGAAAAACAAACTTTCTTAGTGTTTGTAAATTTTGATGAAATGTTATGTAGTAAAAGATACGATTCAAATGATCTAAAAATACGTTATTTGAACTCCCCAAAGGATAAACAGATTGTTTTGAATCGCAAAACAAACATTCTTAGTGTTTGTAAATTTTGGTGAAATGTTATGTAGTAAAAGATATGATTCAAATGATCTAAAAATACGCTATTTGAACTCCCCAAAGCATAAACATATTGTTTTGAATCGAAAAACAAACTTTCTTAGTGTTTGTAAATTTTGGTGAAATGTTATGTAGTAAAAGATACGATTCAAATGATCTAAAAATACGTTATTTGAACTCCCCAAAGGAAAACAGATTGTTTTGAATCGAAAAACAAACATTCTTAGTGTTTGTAAATTTTGGTGAAATGTTATGTAGTAAAAGATACGATTCAAATGGTCTAAAATTACGTTATTTGAACTCACCAAAGCATAAACAAATTGTTTTGAATCGAAAAACCAACTTTCTTAGTGTTTGTAAATTTTGGTGAAATGTTATATAGTAAAAGATACGAATCAAATGGTCTAAAATTACGTTATTTGAACTCCCCAAAGCATAAACAGATTGTTTTGAAACGAAAAACAAACTTTCTTAGTGTTTGTAAATTTTGGTTAAAAGTTATGTAGTAAAAGATACGATTCAAATGATCTAAAAATACGTTATTTGAGCTCCCCAAAGCATAAACATATTGTTTTGAATCGAAAAACAAACTTTCTTAGTGTTTGTAAATTTTGGTGAAATGTTATGTAGTAAAAGATACGATTCAAATGATCTAAAAATACGTTATTTTAACTCCCCAAAGCATAAACAGATTGTTTTGAATCGAAAAACAAACTTTCTTAGTGTTTGTAAATTTTGATGAAATGTTATGTAGTAAAAGATACGATTCAAATGATCTAAAAATACGTTATTTGAACTCCCCAAAGGATAAAAAGATTGTTTTTAATCGAAAAACAAACATTCTTAGTGTTTGTAAATTTTGGTGAAATGTTATGTAGTAAAAGATACGATTCAAATGATCTAAAAATACGTTATTTGAACTCCCCAAAGCATAAACAAGTTGTTTTGAATCGAAAAACAAACTTTCTTAGTGTTTGTAAATTTTGGTGAAATGTTATGTAGTAAAAGATACGATTCAAATGGTCTAAAATTACGTTATTTGAACTCACCAAAGCATAAACAAATTGTTTTGAATCGAAAAACCAACTTTCTTAGTGTTTGTAAATTTTGGTGAAATGTTATGTAGTAAAAGATACGATTCAAATGATCTAAAAATATGTTCTTAGAATTCCCCAAAGCATAAACAAATTGTTTAGAATCGAAAAACAAACTTTCTTAGTGTTTGTAAATTTTGGTGAAATGTTATATAGTAAAAGATACGATTCAAATGGTCTAAAATTACGTTATTTGAACTCCCCAAAGCATAAACAGATTGTTTTGAAACGAAAAACAAACTTTCTTAGTGTTTGTAAATTTTGGTTAAAAGTTATGTAGTAAAAGATACGATTCAAATGATCTAAAAATACGTTATTTGAGCTCCCCAAAGCATAAACATATTGTTTTGAATCGAAAAACAAACTTTCTTAGTGTTTGTAAATTTTGGTGAAATGTTATGTAGTAAAAGATACGATTCAAATGATCTAAAAATACGTTATTTTAACTCCCCAAAGCATAAACAGATTGTTTTGAATCGAAAAACAAACTTTCTTGGTGTTTGTAAATTTTGATGAAATGTTATGTAGTAAAAGATACGATTCAAATGATCTAAAAATACGTTATTTGAACTCCCCAAAGGATAAACAGATTGTTTTGAATCGAAAAACAAACATTCTTAGTGTTTGTAAATTTTGGTGAAATGTTATGTAGTAAAAGATACGATTCAAATGATCTAAAAATACGTTATTTGAACTCCCCAAAGCATAAACAAGTTGTTTTGAATCGAAAAACAAACTTTCTTAGTGTTTGTAAATTTTGGTGAAATGTTATGTAGTAAAAGATACGATTCAAATGGTCTAAAATTACGTTATTTGAACTCACCAAAGCATAAACAAATTGTTTTGAATCGAAAAACCAACTTTCTTAGTGTTTGTAAATTTTGGTGAAATGTTATGTAGTAAAAGATACGATTCAAATGATCTAAAAATATGTTCTTAGAATTCCCCAAAGCATAAACAAATTGTTTAGAATCGAAAAACAAACTTTCTTATTGTTTGTAAATTTTGGTGAAATGTTATATAGTAAAAGATACGATTCAAATGGTCTAAAATTACGTTATTTGAACTCCCCAAAGCATAAACAGATTGTTTTTAAACGAAAAACAAACTTTCTTAGTGTTTGTAAATTTTGGTTAAAAGTTATGTAGTAAAAGATACGATTCAAATGATCTAAAAATACGTTATTTGAACTCCCCAAAGCATAAACATATTGTTTTGAATCGAAAAACAAACTTTCTTAGTGTTTGTAAATTTTGGTGAAATGTTATGTAATAAAAGATACGATTCAAATGATCTAAAAATACGTTATTTTAACTCCCCAAAGCATAAACAGATTGTTTTGAATCGAAAAACAAACTTTCTTAGTGTTTGTAAATTTTGATGAAATGTTATGTAGTAAAAGATACGATTCAAATGATCTAAAAATACGTTATTTGAACTCCCCAAAGGCTAAACAGATTGTTTTGAATCGAAAAACAAACATTCTTAGTGTTTGTAAATTTTGGTGAAATGTTATGTAGTAAAAGATAGGATTCAAATGATCTAAAAATACGCTATTTGAACTCCCCAAAGCATAAACATATTGTTTTGAATCGAAAAACAAACTTTCTTAGTGTTTGTAAATTTTGGTGAAATGTTATGTAGTAAAAGATACGATTCAAATGATCTAAAAATACGTTATTTGAACTCCCCAAAGGATAAACAGATTGTTTTGAATCGAAAAACAAACATTCTTAGTGTTTGTAAATTTTGGTGAAATGTTATGTAGTAAAAGATACGATTCAAATGATCTAAAAATACGCTATTTGAACTCCCCAAAGCATAAACATATTGTTTTGAATCGAAAAACAAACTTTCTTAGTGTTTGTAAATTTTGGTCAAATGTTATGTAGTAAAAGATACGATTCAAATGATCTAGAAATACGTTATTTGAACTCCCCAAAGCATAAACAGATTGTTTTGAATCGAAAAACAAACTTTCTTAGTGTTTGTAAATTTTGGTGAAATGTTATGTAGTAAAAGATACGATTCAAATGATCTAAAAATACGTTATTTGAACTCCCCAAAGCATAAACAAGTTGTTTTGAATCGAAAAACAAACTTTCTTAGTGTTTGTAAATTTTGGTGAAATGTTATGTAGTAAAAGATACGATTCAAATGGTCTAAAATTACGTTATTTGAACTCACCAATGCATAAACAAATTGTTTTGAATCGAAAAACCAACTTTCTTAGTGTTTGTAAATTTTGGTGAAATGTTATGTAGTAAAAGATACGATTCAAATGATCTAAAAATATGTTCTTAGAATTCCCCAAAGCATAAACAAATTGTTTAGAATCGAAAAACAAACTTTCTTAGTGTTTGTAAATTTTGGTGAAATGTTATATAGTAAAAGATACGATTCAAATGGTCTAAAATTACGTTATTTGAACTCCCCAAAGCATAAACAGATTGTTTTGAAACGAAAAACAAACTTTCTTAGTGTTTGTAAATTTTGGTTAAAAGTTATGTAGTAAAAGATACGATTCAAATGATCTAAAAATACGTTATTTGAACTCCCCAAAGCATAAACATATTGTTTTGAATCGAAAAACAAACTTTCTTAGTGTTTGTAAATTTTGGTGAAATGTTATGTAGTAAAAGATACGATTCAAATGATCTAAAAATACGTTATTTTAACTCCCCAAAGCATAAACAGATTGTTTTGAATCGAAAAACAAACTTTCTTAGTGTTTGTAAATTTTGATGAAATGTTATGTAGTAAAAGATACGATTCAAATGATCTAAAAATACGTTATTTGAACTCCCCAAACGATAAACAGATTGTTTTGAATCGAAAAACAAACATTCTTAGTGTTTGTAAATTTTGGTGAAATGTTATGTAGTAAAAGATACGATTCAAATGATCTAAAAATACGCTATTTGAACTCCCCAAAGCATAAACATATTGTTTTGAACGAAAAATAAACTTTCTTAGTGTTTGTAAATTTTGGTCAAATGTTATGTAGCAAAAGATACGATTCAAATGATCTAAAAATACGTTATTTGAACTCCCCAAAGCATAAACAGATTGTTTTGAATCGAAAAACAAACTTTCTTAGTGTTTGTAAATTTTGGTGAAATGTTATGTAGTAAAAGGTACGATTCAAATGATCTAAAAATACGCTATTTTAACTCCCCAAAGCATAAACAGATTGTTTTGAATCGAAAAACAAACTTTCTTAGTGTTTGTAAATTTTGGTGAAAAGTTATGTAGTAAAAGATAGGATTCAAATGATCTAAAAATACGTTATTTGAACTCACCAAAGCATAAACAGATTGTTTTGAATCGAAAAACAAACTTTCTTAGTGTTTGTAAATTTTGGTCAAATGTTATGTAGTATAAGATACGATTCAAATGATCTAAAAATATGTTATTTGAACTCCCCAAAGCATAAACAGATTGTTTTGAATCGAAAAACAAACTTTCTTAGTGTTTGTAAATTTTGGTGAAATGTTATGTAGTAAAAGATACGATTCAAATGATCTAAAAATACGCTATTTGAACTCCCCAATGCATAAACAGATTGTTTTGAATCGAAAAACAAACTTTCTTAGTGTTTGTAAATTTTGGTGAAATGTTATGTAGTAAAAGATACGATTCAAATGATCTAAAAATACGTTATTTGAATTCCCCAAAGCATAAACAAGTTGTTTTGAATCGAAAAACAAACTTTCTTAGTGTTTGTAAATTTTGGTGAAATGTTATGTAGTAAAAGATACGATTCAAATGGTCTAAAATTACGTTATTTGAACTCACCAAAGCATAAACAAATTGTTTTGAATCGAAAAACCAACTTTCTTAGTGTTTGTAAATTTTGGTGAAATGTTATGTAGTAAAAGATACGATTCAAATTATCTAAAAATATGTTCTTAGAATTCCCCAAAGCATAAACAAATTGTTTAGAATCGAAAAACAAACTTTCTTAGTGTTTGTAAATTTTGGTGAAATGTTATATAGTAAAAGATACGCTTCAAATGGTCTAAAATTACGTTATTTGAACTCCCCAAAGCATAAACAGATTGTTTTGAAACGAAAAACAAACTTTCTTAGTGTTTGTAAATTTTGGTTAAAAGTTATGTAGTAAAAGATACGATTCAAATGATCTAAAAATACGTTATTTGAACTCCCCAAAGCATAAACATATTGTTTTGAATCGAAAAACAAACTTTCTTAGTGTTTGTAAATTTTGGTGAAATGTTATGTAGTAAAAGATACGATTCAAATGATCTAAAAATATGTTCTTAGAATTCCCCAAAGCATAAACAAATTGTTTAGAATCGAAAAACAAACTTTCTTAGTGTTTGTAAATTTTGGTGAAATGTTATATAGTAAAAGATACGATTCAAATGGTCTAAAATTACGTTATTTGAACTCCCCAAAGCATAAACAGATTGTTTTGAAACGAAAAACAAACTTTCTTAGTGTTTGTAAATTTTGGTTAAAAGTTATGTAGTAAAAGATACGATTCAAATGATCTAAAAATACGTTATTTGAACTCCCCAAAGCATAAACATATTGTTTTGAATCGAAAAACAAACTTTCTTAGTGTTTGTAAATTTTGGTGAAATGTTATGTAGTAAAAGATACGATTCAAATGATCTAAAAATACGTTATTTTAACTCCCCAAAGCATAAACAGATTGTTTTGAATCGAAAAACAAACTTTCTTAGTGTTTGTAAATTTTGATGAAATGTTATGTAGTAAAAGATACGATTCAAATTATCTAAAAATACGTTATTTGAACTCCCCAAAGGATAAACAGATTGTTTTGAATCAAAAAACAAACATTCTTAGTGTTTGTAAATTTTGGTGAAATGTTATGTAGTAAAAGATACGATTCAAATGATCTAAAAATACGTTATTTGAACTCCCCAAAGCATAAACAAGTTGTTTTGAATCGAAAAACAAACTTTCTTAGTGTTTGTAAATTTTGGTGAAATGTTATGTAGTAAAAGATACGATTCAAATGGTCTAAAATTACGTTATTTGAACTCACCAAAGCATAAACAAATTGTTTTGAATCGAAAAACCAACTTTCTTAGTGTTTGTAAATTTTGGTGAAATGTTATGTAGTAAAAGATACGATTCAAATGATCTAAAAATATGTTCTTAGAATTCCCCAAAGCATAAACAAATTGTTTAGAATCGAAAAACAAACTTTCTTAGTGTTTGTAAATTTTGGTGAAATGTTATATAGTAAAAGATACGATTCAAATGGTCTAAAATTACGTTATTTGAACTCCCCAAAGCATAAACAGATTGTTTTGAATCGAAAAACAAACTTTCTTAGTGTTCGTAAATTTTGGTGAAAAGTTATGTAGTAAAAGATACCATTCAAATGATCTAAAAATACGCTATTTGAACTCTCCAAAGCATAAACATATTGTTTAAAATCGAAAAACGAACTTTCTTAGTCTTTGTAAATTTTGGTGAAATGTTATATAGTAAAAGATACGATTCAAATGGTCTAAAATTACGTTATTTGAACTCCCCAAAGCATAAACAGATTGTTTTGAAACGAAAAACAAACTTTCTTAGTGTTTGTAAATTTTGGTGAAAAGTTATGTAGTAAAAGATACGATTCAAATGATCTAAAAATATGTTATTTGAACTCGCCAAAGCATAAACAGATTGTTTTGAATCGAAAAACAAACTTTCTTAGTGTTTGTAAATTTTGGTCAAATGTTATGTAGTATAAGATACGATTCAAATGATCTAAAAATATGTTGTTTGAACTCCCCAAAGCATAAACAGATTGTTTTGAATCGAAAAACAAACTTCTTAGTGTTTGTAAATTTTGGTGAAATGTTATGTAGTAAAAGATACGATTAAAATGATCTAAAAATACGTTATTTGAACTCCCCAAAGGATAAACAGATTGTTTTGAATCGAAAAACAAACATTCTTAGTGTTTGTAAATTTTGGTGAAATGTTATGTAGTAAAAGATACGATTCAAATGATCAAAAAATACGCTATTTGAACTCCCCAAAGCATAAACATATTGTTTTGAATCGAAAAACAAACTTTCTTAGTGTTTGTAAATTTTGGTCAAATGTTATGTAGCAAAAGATACGATTCAAATGATCTAAAAATACGTTATTTGAACTCACCAAAGCATAAACAAATTGTTTTGAATCGAAAAACCAACTTTCTTAGTGTTTGTAAATTTTGGTGAAATGTTATGTAGCAAAAGATACGATTCAAATGATCTAAAAATATGTTCTTAGAACTCCCCAAAGCATAAACAAATTGTTTAGAATCGAAAAACAAACTTTCTTAGTGTTTGTAAATTTTGGAGTAATTTTATATAGTAAAAGATACGATTCAAATGGTCTAAAATTACGTTATTTGAACTCCCCAAAGCATAAACAGATTGTTTTGAAACGAAAAACAAACTTTCTTAGTGTTTGTAAATTTTGGTGAAAAGTTATGTAGTAAAAGATACGATTCAAATGATCTAAAAATACGTTATTTGAACTCCCCATAGCATAAACAGACTGTTTTGAATCGAAAATCAAACTTTCTTAGTGTTTGTAAATTTTGGTCAAATGTTATGTAGTAAAAGATACGATTCAAATGATCTAAAAATACGTTATTTGAACTCCCCAAACCATAAACAGATTGTTTTGAATCGAAAAACAAACTTTCTTAGTGTTTGTAAATTTTGGTGAAATGTTATGTAGTAAAAGATACGATTCAAATGATCTAAAAATACGTTATTTGAACTCCCCAAAGCATAAACAAGTCATTTTGAATCGAAAAACAAACTTTCTTAGTGTTTGTAAATTTTGGTGAAATGTTATGTAGTAAAAGATACGAATCAAATGGTCTAAAATGACGTTATTTGAACTCCCCAAAGCATAAACAAATTGTTTTGAATCGAAAAACCAACTTTCTTAGTGTTTGTAAATTTTGGTGAAATGTTATGTAGTAGAAGATACGATTCAAATGATCTAAAAATATGTTCTTAGAACTCCCCGAAGCATACACAAATTGTTTTGAATCGAAAAACAAACTTTCTTAGTGTTCGTAAATTTTGGTGAAATGTTATGTAGTAAAAGATACGATTCAAATGATCTAAAAATACGTTATTTGAACTCCCCAAAGGATAAACAGATTGTTTTGAATCGAAAAACAAACTTTCTTAGTGTTTGTAAATTTTGGTGAAATGTTATGTAGTAAAAGATACCATTCAAATGATCTAAAAATACGCTATTTGAACTCCCCAAAGCATAAACAAATTGTTTAGAATCGAAAAACGAACTTTCTTAGTGTTTGTAAATTTTGGTGAAATGTTATATAGTAAAAGATACGATTCAAATGGTCTAAAATTACGTTATTTGAACTCCCCAAAGCATAAACATATTGTTTTGAATCGAAAAACAAACTTTCTTAGTGTTTGTAAATTTTGGTCAAATGTTATGTAGCAAAAGATACGATTCAAATGATCTAAAAATACGTTATTTGAACTCCCCAAAGCATAAACAGATTGTTTTGAATCGAAAAACCAACTTTCTTAGTGTTTGTAAATTTTGGTGAAATGTTATGTAGCAAAAGATACGATTCAAATGATCTAAAAATATGTTCTTAGAACTCCCCAAAGCATAAACAAATTGTTTAGAATTGAAAAACAAACTTTCTTAGTGTTTTTAAATTTTGGTGAAATGTTATGTAGTAAAAGATACGATTCAAATGGTCTAAAATTACGTTATTTGAACTCCCCAAAGCATAAACAGATTATTTTGAAACGAAAAACAAACTTTCTTAGTGTTTGTAAATTTTGTTGAAAAGTTATGTAGTAAAAGATACGATTCAAATGATCTAAAAATACGTTATTTGAACTCCCCATAGCATAAACAGACTGTTTTGAATCGAAAAACAAACTTTCTTTGTGTTTGTAAATTTTGGTGAAATGTTATGTAGTAAAAGATACGATTCAAATGATCTAAAAATACGTTATTTGAACTCCCCAAAGGATAAACAGATTGTTTTGAATCGAAAAACAAACATTCTTAGTGTTTGTAAATTTTGGTGAAATGTTATGTAGTAAAAGATACGATTCAAATGATCTAAAAATACGCTATTTGAACTCCCCAAAGCATAAACAGATTGTTTTGAATCGAAAAACAAACTTTCTTAGTGTTTGTAAATTTTGGTCAAATGTTATGTAGTAAAAGATACGATTCAAATGATCTAAAAATACGTTATTTGAACTCCCCAAACCATAAACAGATTGTTTTGAATCGAAAAACAAACTTTCTTAGTGTTTGTAAATTTTGGTGAAATGTTATGTAGTAAAAGATACGATTCAAATGATCTAAAAATACGTTATTTGAACTCCCCAAAGCATAAACAAGTTATTTTGAATCGAAAAACAAACTTTCTTTGTGTTTGTAAATTTTGGTGAAATGTTATGTAGTAAAAGATACGAATCAAATGGTCTAAAATGACGTTATTTGAACTCACCAAAGCATAAACAAATTGTTTTGAATCGAAAAACCAACTTTCTTAGTGTTTGTAAATTTTGGTGAAATGTTATGTAGTAAAAGATACAATTCAAATGATCTAAAAATATGTTCTTAGAACTCCCCAAAGCATACATAAATTGTTTTGAATCGAAAAACAAACTTTCTTAGTGTTCGTAAATTTTGGTGAAATGTTATGTAGTAAAAGATACCATTCAAATGATCTAAAAATACGCTATTTGAACTCTCCAAAGCATAAACAAATTGTTTAAAATCGAAAAACGAACTTTCTTAGTCTTTGTAAATTTTGGTGAAATGTTATATAGTAAAAGATACGATTCAAATGGTCTAAAATTACGTTATTTGAACTCCCCAAAGCATAAACAGATTGTTTTGAAACGAAAAACAAACTTTCTTAGTGTTTGTAAATTTTGGTGAAAAGTTATGTAGTAAAAGATACGATTCAAATGATCTAAAAATATGTTATTTGAACTCGCCAAAGCATAAACAGATTGTTTTGAATCGAAAAACAAACTTTCTTAGTGTTTGTAAATTTTGGTCAAATGTTATGTAGTATAAGATACGATTCAAATGATCTAAAAATATGTTGTTTGAACTCCCCAAAGCATAAACAGATTGTTTTGAATCGAAAAACAAACTTCTTAGTGTTTGTAAATTTTGGTGAAATGTTATGTAGTAAAAGATATGATTCAAATGGTCTAAAATTACGTTATTTGAACTCACCAAAGCATAAACAAATTGTTTTGAATCGAAAAACCAACTTTCTTAGTGTTTGTAAATTTTGGTGAAATGTTATGTAGTAAAAGATACGATTCGAATGATCTAAAAATATGTTCTTAGAACTCCCCAAAGCATACATAAATTGTTTTGAATCGAAAAACAAACTTTCTTTGTGTTTGTAAATTTTGGTGAAATGTTATGTAGTGAAAGATACCATTCAAATGATCTAAAAATACGCTATTTGAACTCTCCAAAGCATAAACAAATTGTTTAAAATCGAAAAACGAACTTTCTTAGTCTTTGTAAATTTTGGTGAAATGTTATATAGTAAAAGATACGATTCAAATGGTCTAAAATTACGTTATTTGAACTCCCCAAAGCATAAACAGATTGTTTTGAAACGAAAAACAAACTTTCTTAGTGTTTGTAAATTTTGGTGAAAAGTTATGTAGTAAAAGATACGATTCAAATGATCTAAAAATATGTTATTTGAACTCGCCAAAGCATAAACAGATTGTTTTGAATCGAAAAACAAACTTTCTTAGTGTTTGTAAATTTTGGTCAAATGTTATGTAGTATAAGATACGATTCAAATGATCTAAAAATATGTTATTTGAACTCCCCAAAGCATAAACAGATTGTTTAGAATCGAAAAACAAACTTCTTAGTGTTTGTAAATTTTGGTGAAATGTTATGTAGTAAAAGATACGATTCAAATGGTCTAAAATTACGTTATTTGAACTCACCAAAGCATAAACAAATTGTTTTGAATCGAAAAACCAACTTTCTTAGTGTTTGTAAATTTTGGTGAAATGTTATGTAGTAAAAGATACGATTCAAATGATCTAAAAATATGTTCTTAGAACTCCCCAAAGCATAAACAAATTGTTTAGAATCGAAAAACAAACTTTCTTTGTGTTTGTAAATTTTGGTGAAATGTTATATAGTAAAAGATACGATTCAAATGGTCTAAAATTACGTTATTTGAACTCCCCAAAGCATAAACAGATTGTTTTGAAACGAAAAACAAACTTTCTTAGTGTTTGTAAATTTTGGTGAAAAGTTATGTAGTAAAAGATACGATTCAAATTATCTAAAAATACGTTATTTGAACTCCCCAGAGCATAAACAGATTGTTTTGAATCGAAAAAAAACTTTCTTAGTGTTTGTAAATTTTGATGAAATGTTATGTAGTAAAAGATACGATTCAAATGATCTAAAAATACGTTATTTGAACTCCCCAAAGGATAAACAGATTGTTTTGAATCGAAAAACAAACATTCTTAGTGTTTGTAAATTTTGGTGAAATGTTATGTAGTAAAAGATACGATTCAAATGATCTAAAAATACGCTATTTGAACTCCCCAAAGCATAAACATATTGTTTTGAATCGAAAAACAAACTTTCTTAGTGTTTGTAAATTTTGGTCAAATGTTATGTAGTAAAAGATACGATTCAAATGATCTAAAAATACGTTATTTGAACTCACCAAAGGATAAACAGATTGTTTTGAATCGAAAAACAAACATTCTTAGTGTTTGTAAATTTTGGTGAAATATTATGTAGTAAAAGATACGATTCAAATGATCTAAAAATACGCTATTTGAACTCCCCAAAGCATAAACATATTGTTTTGAATCGAAAAACAAACTTTCTTAGTGTTTGTAAATTTTGGTCAAATGTTATGTAGCAAAAGATACGATTCGAATGATCTAAAAATACGTTATTTGAACTCACCAAAGCATAAACAAATTGTTTTGAATCGAAAAACCAACTTTCTTAGTGTTTGTAAATTTTGGTGAAATGTTATGTAGCAAAAGATACGATTCAAATGATCTAAAAATATGTTCTTAGAACTCCCCAAAGCATAAACAAATTGTTTAGAATCGAAAAACAAACTTTCTTAGTGTTTATAAATTTTGGAGTAATTTTATATAGTAAAAGATACGATTCAAATGGTCTAAAATTACGTTATTTGAACTCCCCAAAGCATAAACAGATTGTTTTGAAACGAAAAACAAACTTTCTTAGTGTTTGTAAATTTTGGTGAAAAGTTATGTAGTAAAAGATACGATTCAAATGATCTAAAAATACGTTATTTGAACTCCCCATAGCATAAACAGACTGTTTTGAATCGAAAAACAAACTTTCTTAGTGTTTGTAAATTTTGGTGAAATGTTATGTTGTAAAAGATACGATTCAAATGATCTAAAAATACGTTATTTGAACTCCCCAAAGGATAAACAGATTGTTTTGAATCGAAAAACAAACATTCTTAGTGTTTGTAAATTTTGGTGAAAAGTTATGTAGTAAAAGATACGATTCAAATGATCTAAAAATACGCTATTTGAACTCCCCAAAGCATAAACAAATTGTTTTGAATCGAAAAACAAACTTTCTTAGTGTTTGTAAATTTTGGTCAAATGTTATGTAGTAAAAGATACGATTCAAATGATCTAAAAATACGTTATTTGAACTCCCCAAACCATAAACAGATTGTTTTGAATCGAAAAACAAACTTTCTTAGTGTTGGTAAATTTTGGTCAAATGTTATGTAGTAAAAGATACGATTCAAATGATCTAAAAATACGTTATTTGAACTCACCAAAGGATAAACAGATTGTTTTGAATCGAAAAACAAACATTCTTAGTGTTTGTAAATTTTGGTGAAATATTATGTAGTAAAAGATACGATTCAAATGATCTAAAAATACGCTATTTGAACTCCCCAAAGCATAAACATATTGTTTTGAATCGAAAAACAAACTTTCTTAGTGTTTGTAAATTTTGGTCAAATGTTATGTAGCAAAAGATACGATTCGAATGATCTAAAAATACGTTATTTGAACTCACCAAAGCATAAACAAATTGTTTTGAATCGAAAAACCAACTTTCTTAGTGTTTGTAAATTTTGGTGAAATGTTATGTAGCAAAAGATACGATTCAAATGATCTAAAAATATGTTCTTAGAACTCCCCAAAGCATAAACAAATTGTTTAGAATCGAAAAACAAACTTTCTTAGTGTTTATAAATTTTGGAGTAATTTTATATAGTAAAAGATACGATTCAAATGGTCTAAAATTACGTTATTTGAACTCCCCAAAGCATAAACAGATTGTTTTGAAACGAAAAACAAACTTTCTTAGTGTTTGTAAATTTTGGTGAAAAGTTATGTAGTAAAAGATACGATTCAAATGATCTAAAAATACGTTATTTGAACTCCCCATAGCATAAACAGACTGTTTTGAATCGAAAAACAAACTTTCTTAGTGTTTGTAAATTTTGGTGAAATGTTATGTAGTAAAAGATACGATTCGAATGATCTAAAAATACGTTATTTGAACTCCCCAAAGGTTAAACAGATTGTTTTGAATCGAAAAACAAACATTCTTAGTGTTTGTAAATTTTGGTGAAATGTTATGTAGTAAAAGATACGATTCAAATGATCTAAAAATACGCTATTTGAACTCCCCAAAGCATAAACAGATTGTTTTGAATCGAAAAACAAACTTTCTTAGTGTTTGTAAATTTTGGTCAAATGTTATGTAGTAAAAGATACGATTCAAATGATCTAAAAATACGTTATTTGAACTCCCCAAACCATAAACAGATTGTTTTGAATCGAAAAACAAACTTTCTTAGTGTTTGTAAATTTTGGTGAAATGTTATGTAGTAAAAGATACGATTCAAATGATCTAAAAATACGTTATTTGAACTCCCCAAAGCATAAACAAGTTATTTTGAATCGAAAAACGAACTTTCTTAGTGTTTGTAAATTTTAGTGAAATGTTATGTAGTAAAAGATACGAATCAAATGGTCTAAAATGACGTTATTTGAACTCACCAAAGCATAAACAAATTGTTTAGAATCGAAAAACAAACTTTCTTAGTGTTTATAAATTTTGGAGTAATTTTATATAGTAAAAGATACGATTCAAATGGTCTAAAATTACGTTATTTGAACTCCCCAAAGCATAAACAGATTGTTTTGAAACGAAAAACAATTTTTCTTAGTGTTTGTAAATTTTGGTGAAAAGTTATGTAGTAAAAGATACGATTCAAATGATCTAAAAATACGTTATTTGAACTCCCCATAGCATAAACAGACTGTTTTGAATCGAAAAACAAACTTTCTTAGTGTTTGTAAATTTTGGTGAAATGTTATGTAGTAAAAGATACGATTCAAATGATCTAAAAATACGTTATTTGAACTCCCCAAAGGATAAACAGATTGTTTTGAATTGAAAAACAAACATTCTTAGTGTTTGTAAATTTTGGTGAAATGTTATGTAGTAAAAGATACGATTCAAATGATCTAAAAATACGCTATTTGAACTCCCCAAAGCATAAACAGATTGTTTTGAATCGAAAAACAAACTTTCTTAGTGTTTGTAAATTTTGGTCAAATGTTATGTAGTAAAAGATACGATTCAAATGATCTAAAAATACGTTATTTGAACTCCCCAAACCATAAACAGATTGTTTTGAATCGAAAAACAAACTTTCTTAGTGTTTGTAAATTTTGGTGAAATGTTATGTAGTAAAAGATACGATTCAAATGATCTAAAAATACATTATTTGAACTCCCCAAAGCATAAACAAGTTATTTTGAATCGAAAAACAAACTTTCTTAGTGTTTGTAAATTTTGGTGAAATGTTATGTAGTAAAAGATACGAATCAAATGGTCTAAAATGACGTTATTTGAACTCACCAAAGCATAAACAAATTGTTTTGAATCGAAAAACCAACTTTCTTAGTGTTTGTAAATTTTGGTGAAATGTTATGTAGTAAAAGATACAATTCAAATGATCTAAAAATATGTTCTTAGAACTCCCCAAAGCATACACAAATTGTTTTGAATCGAAAAACAAACTTTCTTAGTGTTCGTAAATTTTGGTGAAATGTTATGTAGTAAAAGATACGATTCAAATGATCTAAAAATACGTTAATTGAACTCCCCAAAGGATAAACAGATTGTTTTGAATCGAAAAACAAACTTTCTTAGTGTTTGTAAATTTTGGTGAAATGTTATGTAGTAAAAGATACGATTCAAATGATCTAAAAATACGTTATTTGAACTCCCCAAACCATAAACAGATTGTTTTGAATCGAAAAACAAACTTTCTTAGTGTTTGTAAATTTTGGTGAAATGTTATGTAGTAAAAGATACGATTCAAATGATCTAAAAATACGTTATTTGAACTCCCCAAAGCATAAACAAGTTATTTTGAATCGAAAAACAAACTTTCTTAGTGTTTGTAAATTTTAGTGAAATGTTATGTAGTAAAAGATACGAATCAAATGGTCTAAAATGACGTTATTTGAACTCACCAAAGCATAAACAAATTGTTTAGAATCGAAAAACAAACTTTCTTAGTGTTTATAAATTTTGGAGTAATTTTATATAGTAAAAGATACGATTCAAATGGTCTAAAATTACGTTATTTGAACTCCCCAAAGCATAAACAGATTGTTTTGAAACGAAAAACAAACTTTCTTAGTGTTTGTAAATTTTGGTGAAAAGTTATGTAGTAAAAGATACGATTCAAATGATCTAAAAATACGTTATTTGAACTCCCCATAGCATAAACAGACTGTTTTGAATCGAAAAACAAACTTTCTTAGTGTTTGTAAATTTTGGTGAAATGTTATGTAGTAAAAGATACGATTCAAATGATCTAAAAATACGTTATTTGAACTCCCCAAAGGATAAACAGATTGTTTTGAATCGAAAAACAAACATTCTTAGTGTTTGTAAATTTTGGTGAAATGTTATGTAGTAAAAGATACGATTCAAATGATCTAAAAATACGCTATTTGAACTCCCCAAAGCATAAACAGATTGTTTTGAATCGAAAAACAAACTTTCTTAGTGTTTGTAAATTTTGGTCAAATGTTATGTAGTAAAAGATACGATTCAAATGATCTAAAAATACGTTATTTGAACTCCCCAAACCATAAACAGATTGTTTTGAATCGAAAAACAAACTTTCTTAGTGTTTGTAAATTTTGGTGAAATGTTATGTAGTAAAAGATACGATTCAAATGATCTAAAAATACGTTATTTGAACTCCCCAAAGCATAAACAAGTTATTTTGAATCGAAAAACAAACTTTCTTTGTGTTTGTAAATTTTGGTGAAATGTTATGTAGTAAAAGATACGAATCAAATGGTCTAAAATGACGTTATTTGAACTCACCAAAGCATAAACAAATTGTTTTGAATCGAAAAACCAACTTTCTTAGTGTTTGTAAATTTTGGTGAAATGTTATGTAGTAAAAGATACAATTCAAATGATCTAAAAATATGTTCTTAGAACTCCCCAAAGCATACATAAATTGTTTTGAATCGAAAAACAAACTTTCTTAGTGTTCGTAAATTTTGGTGAAATGTTATGTAGTAAAAGATACCATTCAAATGATCTAAAAATACGCTATTTGAACTCTCCAAAGCATAAACAAATTGTTTTGAATCGAAAAACAAACTTTCTTAGTGTTTGTAAATTTTGGTGAAATGTTATGTAGTAAAAGATACAATTCAAATGATCTAAAAATATGTTCTTAGAACTCCCCAAAGCATACATAAATTGTTTTGAATCGAAAAACAAACTTTCTTAGTGTTCGTAAATTTTGGTGAAATGTTATGTAGTAAAAGATACCATTCAAATGATCTAAAAATACGCTATTTGAACTCCCCAAAGCATAAACAGATTGTTTTGAATCGAAAAACAAACTTTCTTAGTGTTTGTAAATTTTGGTCAAATGTTATGTAGTAAAAGATACGATTCAAATGATCTAAAAATACGTTATTTGAACTCCCCAAACCATAAACAGATTGTTTTGAATCGAAAAACAAACTTTCTTAGTGTTTGTAAATTTTGGTGAAATGTTATGTAGTAAAAGATACGATTCAAATGATCTAAAAATACATTATTTGAACTCCCCAAAGCATAAACAAGTTATTTTGAATCGAAAAACAAACTTTCTTAGTGTTTGTAAATTTTGGTGAAATGTTATGTAGTAAAAGATACGAATCAAATGGTCTAAAATGACGTTATTTGAACTCACCAAAGCATAAACAAATTGTTTTGAATCGAAAAACCAACTTTCTTAGTGTTTGTAAATTTTGGTGAAATGTTATGTAGTAAAAGATACAATTCAAATGATCTAAAAATATGTTCTTAGAACTCCCCAAAGCATACACAAATTGTTTTGAATCGAAAAACAAACTTTCTTAGTGTTCGTAAATTTTGGTGAAATGTTATGTAGTAAAAGATACGATTCAAATGATCTAAAAATACGTTAATTGAACTCCCCAAAGGATAAACAGATTGTCTAAAATGACGTTATTTGAACTCACCAAAGCATAAACAAATTGTTTAGAATCGAAAAACGAACTTTCTTAGTGTTTGTAAATTTTGGTGAAATGTTATATAGTAAAAGATACGATTCAAATGATCTAAAAATACGTTATTTGAACTCCCCAAAGCATAAACAGATTGTTTTGAATCGAAAAACAAACTTTCTTAGTGTTTGTAAATTTTGGTGAAATGTTATGTAGTAAAAGATACGATTCAAATGATCTAAAAATACGTTATTTGAACTCCCCAAAGGATAAACAGATTGTTTTGAATCGAAAAACAAACATTCTTCGTGTTTGTAAATTTTGGTGAAATGTTATGTAGTAAAAGATACGATTCAAATGATCTAAAAATACGCTATTTGAACTCCCCAAAGCATAAACATATTGTTTTGAATCGAAAAACAAACTTTCTTAGTGTTTGTAAATTTTGGTCAAATGTTATGTAGCAAAAGATACGATTCAAATGATCTAAAAATACGTTATTTGAACTCACCAAAGCATAAACAAATTGTTTTGAATCGAAAAACTAACTTTCTTAGTGTTTGTAAATTTTGGTGAAATGTTATGTAGCAAAAGATACGATTCAAATGATCTAAAAATATGTTCTTAGAACTCCCCAAAGCATAAACAAATTGTTTAGAATCGAAAAACAAACTTTCTTAGTGTTTGTAAATTTTGGAGTAATTTTATATAGTAAAAGATACGATTCAAATGGTCTAAAATTACGTTATTTGAACTCCCCAAAGCATAAACAGATTGTTTTGAAACGAAAAACAAACTTTCTTAGTGTTTGTAAATTTTGGTGAAAAGTTATGTAGTAAAAGATACGATTCAAATGATCTAAAAATACGTTATTTGAACTCCCCATAGCATAAACAGACTGTTTTGAATCGAAAATCAAACTTTCTTAGTGTTTGTAAATTTTGGTGAAATGTTATGTAGTAAAAGATACGATTGAAATGATCTAAAAATACGTTATTTGAACTCCCCAAAGGATAAACAGATTGTTTTGAATCGAAAAACAAACATTCTTAGTGTTTGTAAATTTTGGTGAAATGTTATGTAGTAAAAGATACGATTCAAATGATCTAAAAATACGCTATTTGAACTCCCCAAAGCATAAACAGATTGTTTTGAATCGAAAAACAAACTTTCTTAGTGTTTGTAAATTTTGGTCAAATGTTATGTAGTAAAAGATACGATTCAAATGATCTAAAAATACGTTATTTGAACTCCCCAAACCATAAACAGATTGTTTTGAATCGAAAAACAAACTTTCTTAGTGTTTGTAAATTTTGGTGAAATGTTATGTGGTAAAAGATACGATTCAAATGATCTAAAAATACGTTATTTGAACTCCCCAAAGCATAAACAAGTTATTTTGAATCGAAAAACAAACTTTCTTAGTGTTTGTAAATTTTGGTGAAATGTTATGTAGTAAAAGATACGAATCAAATGGTCTAAAATGACGTTATTTGAACTCACCAAAGCATAAACAAATTGTTTTGAATCGAAAAACCAACTTTCTTAGTGTTTGTAAATTTTGGTGAAATGTTATGTAGTAAAAGATACAATTAAAATGATCTAAAAATATGTTCTTAGAACTCCCCAAAGCATACATAAATTGTTTTGAATCGAAAAACAAACTTTCTTTGTGTTTGTAAATTTTGGTGAAATGTTATATAGTAAAAGATACGATTCAAATGGTCTAAAATTACGTTATTTGAACTCCCCAAAGCATAAACAGATTGTTTTGAAACGAAAAACAAACTTTCTTAGTGTTTGTAAATTTTGGTGAAAAGTTATGTAGTAAAAGATACGATTCAAATTATCTAAAAATACGTTATTTGAACTCCCCAAAGCATAAACAAGTTATTTTGAATCGAAAAACAAACTTTCTTAGTGTTTGTAAATTTTGGTGAAATGTTGTGTAGTAAAAGATACGAATCAAATGGTCTAAAATGACGTTATTTGAACTCCCCAAAGCATAAACAAATTGTTTTGAATCGAAAAACCAACTTTCTTAGTGTTTGTAAATTTTGGTGAAATGTTATGTAGTAAAAGATACGATTCAAATGATCTAAAAATATGTTCTTAGAACTCCCCAAAGCATACACAAATTGTTTTGAATCGAAAAACAAACTTTCTTAGTGTTCGTAAATTTTGGAGAAATGTTATGTAGTAAAAGATACGATTCAAATGATCTAAAAATACGTTATTTGAACTCCCCAAAGGATAAACAGATTGTTTTGAATCGAAAAACAAACTTTCTTAGTGTTTGTAAATTTTGGTGAAATGTTATGTAGTAAAAGATACCATTCAAATGATCTAAAAATACGCTATTTGAACTCCCCAAAGCATAAACAAATTGTTTAGAATCGAAAAACGAACTTTCTTAGTGTTTGTAAATTTTGGTGAAATGTTATATAGTAAAAGATACGATTCAAATGGTCTAAAATTACGTTATTTGAACTCCCCAAAGCATAAACATATTGTTTTGAATCGAAAAACAAACTTGCTTAGTGTTTGTAAATTTTGGTCAAATGTTATGTAGCAAAAGATACGATTCAAATGATCTAAAAATACGTTATTTGAACTCCCCAAAGCATAAACAGATTGTTTTGAATCGAAAAACCAACTTTCTTAGTGTTTGTAAATTTTGGTGAAATGTTATGTAGCAAAAGATACGATTCAAATGATCTAAAAATATGTTCTTAGAACTCCCCAAAGCATAAACAAATTGTTTAGAATTGAAAAACAAACTTTCTTAGTGTTTGTAAATTTTGGTGAAATGTTATGTAGTAAAAGATACGATTCAAATGGTCTAAAATTACGTTATTTGAACTCCCCAAAGGATAAACAGATTGTTTTGAATCGAAAAACAAACATTCTTAGTGTTTGTAAATTTTGGTGAAATGTTATGTAGTAAAAGATACGATTCAAATGATCTAAAAATACGCTATTTGAACTCCCCAAAGCATAAACATATTGTTTTGAATCGAAAAACAAACCTTCTTAGTGTTTGTAAATTTTGGTCAAATGTTATGTAGTAAAAGATACGATTCAAATGATCTAAAAATACGTTATTTGAACTCACCAAAGGATAAACAGATTGTTTTGAATCGAAAAACAAACATTCTTAGTGTTTGTAAATTTTGGTGAAATGTTATGTAGTAAAAGATACGATTCAAATGATCTAAAAATACGCTATTTGAACTCCCCAAAGGATAAACATATTGTTTTGAATCGAAAAACAAACTTTCTTAGTGTTTGTAAATTTTGGTCAAATGTTATGTAGCAAAAGATACGATTCAAATGATCTAAAAATATGTTCTTAGAACTCCCCAAAGCATAAACAAATTGTTTAGAATCGAAAAACAAACTTTCTTAGTGTTTATAAATTTTGGAGTAATTTTATATAGTAAAAGATACGATTCAAATTGTCTAAAATTACGTTATTTGAACTCCCCAAAGCATGAACAGATTGTTTTGAAACGAAAAACAAACTTTCTTAGTGTTTGTAAATTTTGGTGAAGAGTTATGTAGTAAAAGATACGATTCAAATGATCTAAAAATACGTTATTTGAACTCCCCATAGCATAAACAGACTGTTTTGAATCGAAAAACAAACTTTCTTAGTGTTTGTAAATTTTGGTCAAATGTTATGTAGTAAAAGATACGATTCAAATGATCTAAAAATACGTTATTTGAACTCCCCAAACCATAAACAGATTGTTTTGATTCGAAAAACAAACTTTCTTAGTGTTTGTAAATTTTGGTGAAATGTTATGTAGTAAAAGATACTATTCAAATGATCTAAAAATACGTTATTTGAACTCCCCAAAGCATAAACAAGTTATTTTGAATCGAAAAACAAACTTTCTTAGTGTTTGTAAATTTTGGTGAAATGTTGTGTAGTAAAAGATACGAATCAAATGGTCTAAAATGACGTTATTTGAACTCCCCAAAGCATAAACAAATTGTTTTGAATCGAAAAACCGACTTTCTTAGTGTTTGTAAATTTTGGTGAAATGTTATGTAGTAAAAGATACGATTCAAATGATCTAAAAATATGTTCTTAGAACTCCCCAAAGCATACACAAATTGTTTTGAATCGAAAAACAAACTTTCTTAGTGTTCGTAAATTTTGGTGAAATGTTATGTAGTAAAAGATACGATTCAAATGATCTAAAAATACGTTATTTGAACTCCCCAAAGGATAAACAGATTGTTTTGAATCGAAAAACAAACTTTCTTAGTGTTTGTAAATTTTGGTGAAATGTTATGTAGTAAAAGATACCATTCAAATGATCTAAAAATACGCTATTTGAACTCCCCAAAGCATAAACAAATTGTTTAGAATCGAAAAACGAACTTTCTTAGTGTTTGTAAATTTTGGTGAAATGTTATATAGTAAAAGATACGATTCAAATGGTCTAAAATTACGTTATTTGAACTCCCCAAAGCATAAACATATTGTTTTGAATCGAAAAACAAACTTTCTTAGTGTTTGTAAATTTTGGTCAAATGTTATGTAGCAAAAGATACGATTCAAATGATCTAAAAATACGTTATTTGAACTCCCCAAAGCATAAACAGATTGTTTTGAATCGAAAAACCAACTTTCTTAGTGTTTGTAAATTTTGGTGAAATGTTATGTAGCAAAAGATACGATTCAAATTATCTAAAAATATGTTCTTAGAACTCCCCAAAGCATAAACAAATTGTTTAGAATTGAAAAACAAACTTTCTTAGTGTTTGTAAATTTTGGTGAAAAGTTATGTAGTAAAAGATACGATTCAAATGATCTAAAAATACGTTATTTGAACTCCCCATAGCATAAACAGACTGTTTTGAATCGAAAAACAAACTTTCATTGTGTTTGTAAATTTTGGTGAAATGTTATGTAGTAAAAGATACGATTCAAATGATCTAAAAATACGTTATTTGAACTCCCCAAAGGATAAACAGATTGTTTTGAATCGAAAAACAAACATTCTTAGTGTTTGTAAATTTTGGTGAAATGTTATGTAGTAAAAGATACGATTCAAATGATCTAAAAATACGCTATTTGAACTCCCCAAAGCATAAACAGATTGTTTTGAATCGAAAAACAAACTTTCTTAGTGTTTGTAAATTTTGGTCAAATGTTATGTAGTGAAAGATACGATTCAAATGATCTAAAAATACGTTATTTGAACTCCCCAAACCATAAACAGATTGTTTTGAATCGAAAAACAAACTTTCTTAGTGTTTGTAAATTTTGGTGAATGTTATGTAGTAAAAGATACGATTCAAATGATCTAAAAATACGTTATTTGAACTCCCCAAAGCATAAACAAGTTATTTTGAATCGAAAAACAAACTTTCTTAGTGTTTGTAAATTTTGGTGAAATGTTATGTAGTAAAAGATACGAATCAAATGGTCTAAAATGACGTTATTTGAACTCACCAAAGCATAAACAAATTGTTTTGAATCGAAAAACCAACTTTCTTAGTGTTTGTAAATTTTTGTGAAATGTTATGTAGTAAAAGATACAATTCAAATGATCTAAAAATATGTTCTTAGAACTCCCCAAAGCATACATAAATTGTTTTGAATCGAAAAACAAACTTTCTTTGTGTTTGTAAATTTTGGTGAAATGTTATGTAGTAAAAGATACGATTCAAATGATCTAAAAATACGTTATTTGAACTCCCCAAAGGATAAACAGATTGTTTTGAATCGAAAAACAAACATTCTTAGTGTTTGTAAATTTTGGTGAAATGTTATGTAGTAAAAGATACGATTCAAATGATCTAAAAATACGCTATTTGAACTCCCCAAAGCATAAACAGATTGTTTTGAATCGAAAAACAAACTTTCTTAGTGTTTGTAAATTTTGGTCAAATGTTATGTAGTGAAAGATACGATTCAAATGATCTAAAAATACGTTATTTGAACTCCCCAAACCATAAACAGATTGTTTTGAATCGAAAAACAAACTTTCTTAGTGTTTGTAAATTTTGGTGAAATGTTATGTAGTAAAAGATACGATTCAAATGATCTAAAAATACGTTATTTGAACTCCCCAAAGCATAAACAAGTTATTTTGAATCGAAAAACAAACTTTCTTAGTGTTTGTAAATTTTGGTGAAATGTTATGTAGTAAAAGATACGAATCAAATGGTCTAAAATGACGTTATTTGAACTCACCAAAGCATAAACAAATTGTTTTGAATCGAAAAACCAACTTTCTTAGTGTTTGTAAATTTTTGTGAAATGTTATGTAGTAAAAGATACAATTCAAATGATCTAAAAATATGTTCTTAGTGTTGGGGAATCCGGGCAACTTTGTTGCAATCAGATTGCGCAGCGGAATTTACCCGAACCCCTTAAGCCATGGATCTGTGTATCGCTAATTAGATACGAAGGAAGAGTTTCAGAAATTTTCACCTCAGATTTAGTTCAAATCTGGTTGAAGGAAGCTTCCTGAGATCACGTTGGTGTGCTCGAACCGGCACTACCCTCTATCGGTATCCACACGCGACTCGTCTAGGCTGGATGTGAAGGCCTCCGATGCTAGTCGGATCCTTCCTCCCTTCAGAAAATCTGCTTGCTTCTCTTTTCTTTCACAAAGAAATTCAGCCAAGCTTCACTCTTTTCTTTTCACTGAGAAAACCTTTTTCTCTTCTCTTTAACTCTCCAAGAAAACTCTTTTCTTTGAGTCAAAGATCTGTTCTAGAAAAATGAGTGAATCTTCTTCTTCTCTTTCACTGAGAGCTATGGTGTGTATTAATCATCGAGTGGGAAAAACTCTTAGCATTCCCACCCACTATCTTTCATCCAATGAATGATATCCTGAGCATTAATACCATGCACCCATACATGCATGTAGCATTCATTTAATGCTATACACCTTCTGTTCGAACAGAATAATATCCTCGTTCGAACAGAATAATATCCACGTTCGAACAGAATAATATCCTGATTCAAACTGAATAATATCTATGTATCTGATTTTCTGTGTCCAGTCCGAACTTGTCTTTGTGTGTGACCCTATAGGTTTATTTAAAGTTGGCAGCATATTAAATCTCTATTTAAATATGCAAATCATAATTGGCCTCTAGCAAGGCATTATGACTACCCAAATTAAATAAATGATTTGTGATCATAACCTATTTATCAAATAGACAAATTTCTATTTCTCTTGTTCATACGATATCTGTTGATCAAAGACATGGTCAAATGTCATCCTTTCTAAATCAACTTAACTCTTTCCCGATATAGAATTAGATTGAATGTTCAATTAGTATTAACAACACATGTTAATCTTATTGAGCGTGGCCACGCATTTCCTTCAATCCTAATTCATCAGGGGGCCCTGAGAGATATCTCTTTCAATCATGAAAGGAACAACTTCCATCTTGGTTATTCACATCCTCCAACATGCTTCATGTAATACCCAATGATGATCTTGATTACCCGGTTAAAGATAACAAAGAAACATATCTAAGTATCACAATTCACAGGTGAGAAATCTAATGATAACCTCAGGTCAAAGAACTAAAATTCTATTTGTTTATGAGAATATATATAATGACAATAACCATGTATATTCTCATAAGTTGGTCAGTCCAATATGTAGTCTCTAATACATATCTATATTCCATATTTGACATCACTACATCTCTATGTATTCCATGTCCATGATCAGTAAAACATAATCATCTCATATGCGAATATACTGGTGTACATATATATTCTATTTCTTTAGACATGTATATCTCTATATACATCATATATATGACCAGGGACATTTAGATTCGTATTACGTTCATTGATACAGTTTTACTATCATAATCACATATTATGATGATGTATGAACTAGTGATACAATTCAAGGCTTATTCACATATTCCTAAATATGTTAAATAACCTGTACACGTATTAAATGAAACTTTAATCAAATACATATAGTATTAGTTTAACAACACATAAATAATAACTATCCTTTGTTTACATACAAGCTAAACAGTTTAGCCTAGGGTATTATTTAGATCAGCCCAGGGCATTATTTCATTCAGCCTAGGGCATTATTCCTTCAGTCTCCCACTTGCACTAGGGTGAACTGATAATAATAATACACACTCAACTCTCTTCTCTGAGGTAATCCAAACCAATAGCTCTAGCATGACGATCATGTTTCGCTATCGAGAGCGGCTTAGTAAACGGATCAGCTATATTATCATCAGTTGGAATTTTGCACACATTCACGTCTCCTCTCTCTATTATCTCTCGAATTAGATGAAAACGCCGAAGTATGTGTTTGGATCTATGGTGTGACCTTGGCTCCCTAGATTGCGCAATTGCTCCATTGTTATCACAAAAGAGAGTCACAGGGTCCAACACACTTGGAACTACACCTAGTTCTGCCACAAATTTCTTGATCCAAACAGCTTCCTTAGCTGCTTCTGAAGCTGCTATATACTCCGCTTCCGTTGTAGAATCTGCGACAGTTTGCTGTTTGGAACTTTTCCAAACAACTGCTCCTCCGTTCAAACAGAATACATAACCACTTTGCGATCTAAAATCATCTATGCAGGTTTGAAAGCTAGCATCGGTATAACCCTTTATCACCAGCTCACTTTCCAAACCTCCATAGATTAAGAATACATCTTTAGTCCTTCTCAAGTACTTAAGAATATTCTTTACTGCTATCCAGTGACTCTCACCTGGATCTGATTGGTATCTGCTTGTTACACTTAATGCATATGACACATCTGGTCTAGTACATATCATCGCATACATAATAGATCCAATTGCAGAAGCATATGGTACTCTATTCATGCGTTCTCGTTCATCTCTCGATGTCGGACATTGAGATTTATCTAACGAGATACCATGCGACATTGGCAAGGATCCTCTCTTGGAATCTTGCATATTGAACCTCTTCAATACCTTGTCAATGTATGTACTTTGACTCAGACCTAGAAGCTTCCTTGATCTATCTCTATAGATCTTTACGCCTAATATATAAGCTGCTTCTCCTAGGTCTTTCATTGAAAATTGATTCCCCAAATATTTCTTAACACTTAAGAGCATAGGTATATCATTGCCAATGAGCAATATGTCATCCACATAAAGAACTAAGAATACATGTGCACTCCCACTGAATTTCTTGTATACACAAGCTTCCTCCACATTCTTGATGAAACCATAATCCTTGATTACTTCATCAAAACGAAGATTCCAACTTCGAGATGCTTGCTTCAAACCATAAATAGACTTTTGAAGCTTCCATACTTTCTTAGAATTCTTTGAATCGACAAAACCCTCGGGTTGTATCATGTATACATCCTCGTTCAAGTTCCCGTTAAGGAAAGCAGTTTTGACATCCATTTGCCATATTTCATAGTCATAATATGCGGCTATGGCAAGTAGAATTCTTATAGACTTAAGCATGGCCACGGGCGAAAACGTTTCATCATAGTCTATACCATGAGTTTGCCTGAAACCTTTCGCCACAAGCCGTGCTTTGTAAGTATGCACCTTACCATCCATGTCAGTTTTCTTCTTGAAAACCCACTTACACCCAATGGTTTTTAATCCTTCAGGTGGATCAATCAAGTTCCAAACTTGATTGTCATACATGGATTGTATCTCGACATTCATGGCTTCTTGCCATTTCTGTGAATCTTCACTCATCATAGCCTCTACGTAGGATGTTGGTTCATCATCCATGGCCAACACATCATCATCATTAGTCACGAGAAATCCATATCTCTCGGGCTCTTGACGATTCCTACTAGATCTACGAGGTGGTCCTTGTGTAACATTTTCTGATTCTCCAACATTTGGTGAACCCGAAATATTTTCCATCTCATGTTCATTTTCAGTTTGGGAATCTTGAACTTCTTCAAGATCAACCTTACTCCCACTAGCTCTCTTGGAAATGAACTCCTTCTCTAAGAAGACTCCATTTCTAGCTATGAAAATCTTATTTTCTGAGGGGATGTAAAAGTAATACCCTTTAGTTTCCTTAGGATATCCCACGAACAAACATTTATCCGATTTGGGTCCAAGCTTATCTGACATCATGCGTTTAACATATGCCTCGCAACCCCAAATCTTCAGAAAAGACAAACTCGGAGTTCTTCCTCTCCATATCTCATATGGAGTCTTTTCTACGGATTTAGATGGAATTCTATTCAGTATGAATGCGGCTGTTTCAATGGCATAACCCCAAAACGATTTCGGGAGATCAGTTTGACTCATCATTGATCGAACCATGTCCAACAATGTACGATTTCTCCTCTCGGAAACACCATTCCATTGAGGTGTACCGGGTGGAGTTAATTGTGAAACAATTCCACAATCTCTTAGATAGTCATCAAAATCTTGGCTCAAATATTCACCACCTCGATCAGATCGAATGGCCTTTATTCTCTTGCCTAGTTGATTCTCTACTTCATTCTTAAAATCTTTGAACCTTTCAAACGATTCTGACTTTTGTCTCATCAAGTAGACAAAACCATATCTACTATAGTCATCAGTGAATGTAATGAAGTATCTATAACCTCCTCTGGCTTCCATGCTCATTGGGCCACATACATCAGTATGTACGAGCTCCAACAACTCATTGGATCTTTCACCAACATTTGAGAAAGGTTTCTTAGTCATTTTGCCTAATAAACAAGACTCGCATGTCTCATATGATCTCATATCAAATGAGTCTAAAAGTCCATCGGTATGGAGTTTAGAAATGCGTTTCTCATTTATATGGCCTAAACGACAATGCCAAAAGTAGGTCTGATTATCAACATGAGACATTATCCTTTCGGTATTGATATTAAATATGGATTTGTGATTATTCAGATCTAGCACATAGAGACCATTTTCTAATGAAACATTTCCATAGAAAATTTCTCCTTTACAGATAGTACAATTATTATCTTCTATAATAAATTTGTAACCATCCAAAGCTAGTCTTGAAATAGAAATAATATTCCTGTTCATACCAGGTACAAAACAACAATTGTTTAGTTCTAATACAAATCCATTAGGTAAAGTTAAATGGTAATTTCCTACGGCTAAAGCAGCAACTCTTGCTCCATTTCCCACACGTAGGTCCATTTCACCTTTAGCTAATTTCCTTCTACTTTGTAGTCCCTGCACATTTTTACAAATGTGAGTGCCACATCCGGTATCTAATACCCAATTTGACAAAGTAGATAAGTTAACATCAATACCTGAGGCACTTGCCGAAACTGCTTTCTTCTTCTTCACTTCTTCTAAGTAAAGAGGGCAGTTCCTTTTCCAATGGCCATCTTTATGGCAATGGAAACAAGTGGTCGGTTCAGATTTCTTGATCTTTGGTTTGGGCAACATCTTGCCCTTACCTTTGTTTTTGCTTTTGAACTTCTTCTTGAACTTTCCCTTTTGAACCATCAGAACTTCGTTGACATTTGATGCCTTGAAGTCTCCGGACCTATTGGTAGCCTCAAAATTCTTGAGCATACCATGTAATTCCGGTATTGTTTTGTCCATAGAGTGCATGTTGTAGTTAGAAACAAACTGTGCGAAATTCGGAGTCAAAGACTCAAGAATCAAGTCAGTTTCCATCTCATGGCTGACTTTCGCACCTAGTTTCTCAAGGTTATCAACATAACCTTTCATCTTTAAAACATGTGCACTCACAGATGTACCCGAGACCATTTTACAGTTGAACAACGCCTTGTGAGTGTTAAACCTCTCAAGTCTGGCTTGCTCTTGGAACATTTCCTTGAGCTGTTTGTGCATAACATATGCATGCGAATCTACAAACTGCTTTTGAAGATCCGATGACATAGTTGCCAACATGAGACAGGTTATTTCAACATCATCATCTATGAACTTTTCATAGTATTCTTGGTCCACTTGGTCAGCATCTGCTGGTGGTTCTTCAGTTGGGAGAGGCTCATCAAGAACATAACCCTTATGTTCAGCCCTAAGAACAATTCTTAGATTTCGCTCCCAATCCAGAAAGTTCTTACCATTCAACTTCTCCTTCTCAAGGAGAGATCGCAAATTTAAACTGTTTGAGGACATTTTTCTACATGGAATAAAATGTGCAAAATTAATACTTTTATAGATGATAACATTTATGTTTTAGTTCATTTAAAATACTCCCACTATTTTTATCAAATCAACAACCCTCACTGTGTTGGTTCGGATACATTCCAACTACATGTACCATAGTGGCTCAAGATCCATATTTCGCAAAATCCTAATCGGCTTTGGCTCGTCTCAGAATTCTGTTATTTAGGTAGGATCAAATCCAATTGCATCTCCATGCAACTCTTGAGATCATTTATGAGATCAGGGGTTTATGAGTCTAACTCAAAAATCCATGTGTGTACATATCTCATCTTATGCCCTAAGTTCAAGTCCGACTTGCTACTTAGTTAAGTACTAACCATAACTGATTATCATCCAATTAATCTATCAACACACCCAGCTTTGGCATGACCTATGTTGGTAATTAATCAATGCATATTCTCCCGCCAACTATATAAGCTCACACACCCAGCTTTGGCATGACCCATGTGAGTGATATAAAGGCCCTGAGAATTTCAGAATATGGGAGGCATTTTCTCAACTTAATAATTAGTAGAGGGATTTCTAATTTATTTATCACATGCAAAAGCATATCACATCACACATCACAGAATAATTAATTTAATGACATAGCATGGCCATGATCTTTATAAGCCACTATAAAGATCCCTAATTAATTACTTATAATGAACTCCTTCATTACAACAATGGACGTGGTGATGAACTCCTTCATCATGTGATCGGTTATGGCGATGAGCTTCTTCATCATGTGATCGGTTGTGGTGATGAACTCCTTCATCTTGTGATTGGTTGTCCTGATGAACTCCTTCACCAAGTAAACGGTTGAGGCGATGAACTCCTTCATCTTCTTAAATTTACAACCTTATTTATTTTACAACTTGGACAACTCACCGGTTGCCATAATAAAATAAAATTACAATTTGGACAACTCACTGGTTGCCTTTAGCCATAAATCAAATTTACAACATGCACAACATACATACAATCACATCATTCAATCACAACACAATGTTTTGGCCCATGCTATATCATATATCGTTGAATTATAAAATACATATATACATTTCGACTAATACATATGCAATAATCGCCACGTGAGACCAGAATAATATCCTGCATCTCATGCAATAATATCCTGCATCTTATGCAATAAATCTCAGCGTGAGACAGTGCACCTTCTGCTTGAACAGAATAATATCTTCGTTCAAACAGACAATAATATCCGGTATCTCATGAAATAATATCCTGCATCTCATGCAATAATATCCTGCATCTTATGCAGTAAATCTCAGCGTGAGACAGCGTACATTTCTGTTTGAACAGAATAATATCCTCGTTCAAACAGAATAACATCTTGCATCTCATGCAATAATATCCTGCTCGAGACAGTGCACCTTCTTATGCATAATATCAATCAAAATACATATGTAATTTTATAATTCTCAGAAACTCTAAACTAGTACATCTAATATACTAAATCGATCTAATAAACGATACACGTGGCTCTGATACCACTGTTGGGGAATCCGGGCAACTTTGTTGCAATCAGATTGCGCAGCGGAATTTACCCGAACCCCTTAAGCCATGGATCTGTGTATCGCTAATTAGATACGAAGGAAGAGTTTCAGAAATTTTCACCTCAGATTTAGTTCAAATCTGGTTGAAGGAAGCTTCCTGAGATCACGTTGGTGTGCTCGAACCGGCACTACCCTCTATCGGTATCCACACGCGACTCGTCTAGGCTGGATGTGAAGGCCTCCGATGCTAGTCGGATCCTTCCTCCCTTCAGAAAATCTGCTTGCTTCTCTTTTCTTTCACAAAGAAATTCAGCCAAGCTTCACTCTTTTCTTTTCACTGAGAAAACCTTTTTCTCTTCTCTTTAACTCTCCAAGAAAACTCTTTTCTTTGAGTCAAAGATCTGTTCTAGAAAAATGAGTGAATCTTCTTCTTCTCTTTCACTGAGAGCTATGGTGTGTATTAATCATCGAGTGGGAAAAACTCTTAGCATTCCCACCCACTATCTTTCATCCAATGAATGATATCCTGAGCATTAATACCATGCACCCATACATGCATGTAGCATTCATTTAATGATATACACCTTCTGTTCGAACAGAATAATATCCTCGTTCGAACAGAATAATATCCACGTTCGAACAGAATAATATCCTGATTCAAACTGAATAATATCTATGTATCTGATTTTCTGTGTCCAGTCCGAACTTGTCTTTGTGTGTGACCCTATAGGTTTATTTAAAGTTGGCAGCATATTAAATCTCTATTTAAATATGCAAATCATAATTGGCCTCTAGCAAGGCATTATGACTACCCAAATTAAATAAATGATTTGTGATCATAACCTATTTATCAAATAGACAAATTTCTATTTCTCTTGTTCATACGATATCTGTTGATCAAAGACATGGTCAAATGTCATCCTTTCTAAATCAACTTAACTCTTTCCCGATATAGAATTAGATTGAATGTTCAATTAGTATTAACAACACATGTTAATCTTATTGAGCGTGGCCACGCATTTCCTTCAATCCTAATTCATCAGGGGGCCCTGAGAGATATCTCTTTCAATCATGAAAGGAACAACTTCCATCTTGGTTATTCACATCCTCCAACATGCTTCATGTAATACCCAATGATGATCTTGATTACCCGGTTAAAGATAACAAAGAAACATATCTAAGTATCACAATTCACAGGTGAGAAATCTAATGATAACCTCAGGTCAAAGAACTAAAATTCTATTTGTTTATGAGAATATATATAATGACAATAACCATGTATATTCTCATAAGTTGGTCAGTCCAATATGTAGTCTCTAATACATATCTATATTCCATATTTGACATCACTACATCTCTATGTATTCCATGTCCATGATCAGTAAAACATAATCATCTCATATGCGAATATACTGGTGTACATATATATTCTATTTCTTTAGACATGTATATCTCTATATACATCATATATATGACCAGGGACATTTAGATTCGTATTACGTTCATTGATACAGTTTTACTATCATAATCACATATTATGATGATGTATGAACTAGTGATACAATTCAAGGCTTATTCACATATTCCTAAATATGTTAAATAACCTGTACACGTATTAAATGAAACTTTAATCAAATACATATAGTATTAGTTTAACAACACATAAATAATAACTATCCTTTGTTTACATACAAGCTAAACAGTTTAGCCTAGGGTATTATTTAGATCAGCCCAGGGCATTATTTCATTCAGCCTAGGGCATTATTCCTTCACTTAGAACTCCCCAAAGCATACATAAATTGTTTTGAATCGAAAAACAAACTTTCTTTGTGTTTGTAAATTTTGGTGAAATGTTATATAGTAAAAGATACGATTCAAATGGTCTAAAATTACGTTATTTGAACTCCCCAAAGCATAAACAGATTGTTTTGAAACGAAAAACAAACTTTCTTAGTGTTTGTAAATTTTGATGAAATGTTATGTAGTAAAAGATACGATTCAAATGATCTAAAAATACGTTATTTGAACTCCCCAAAGCATAAACAGATTGTTTTGAATCGAAAAACAAACTTTCTTAGTGTTTGTAAATTTTGATGAAATGTTATGTAGTAAAAGATACGATTCAAATGATCTAAAAATACGTTATTTGAACTCCCCAAAGGATAAACAGATTGTTTTGAATCGAAAAACAAACATTCTTAGTGTTTGTAAATTTTGGTGAAATGTTATGTAGTAAAAGATACGATTCAAATGATCTAAAAATACGCTATTTGAACTCCCCAAAGCATAAACATATTGTTTTGAATCGAAAAACAAACTTTCTTAGTGTTTGTAAATTTTGGTCAAATGTTATGTAGTAAAAGATACGATTCAAATGATCTAAAAATACGTTATTTGAACTCACCAAAGGATAAACAGATTGTTTTGAATCGAAAAACAAACATTCTTAGTGTTTGTAAATTTTGGTGAAATGTTATGTAGTAAAAGATACGATTCAAATGATCTAAAAATACGCTATTTGAACTCCCCAAAGCATAAACATATTGTTTTGAATCGAAAAACAAACTTTCTTAGTGTTTGTAAATTTTGGTCAAATGTTATGTAGCAAAAGATACGATTCAAATGATCAAAAAATACGTTATTTGAACTCACCAAAGCATAAACAAATTGTTTTGAATCGAAAAACCAACTTTCTTAGTGTTTGTAAATTTTGGTGAAATGTTATGTAGCAAAAGATACGATTCAAATGATCTAAAAATATGTTCTTAGAACTCCCCAAAGCATAAACAAATTGTTTAGAATCGAAAAACAAACTTTCTTAGTGTTTGTAAATTTTGGTGAAAAGTTATGTAGTAAAAGATACGATTCAAATGATCTAAAAATACGTTATTTGAACTCCCCAAAGCATAAACAGATTGTTTTGAAACGAAAAACAAACTTTCTTAGTGTTTGTAAATTTTGGTGAAAAGTTATGTAGTAAAAGATACGATTCAAATGATCTAAAAATACGTTATTTGAACTCCCCACAGCATAAACAGACTGTTTTGAATCGAAAAACAAACTTTCTTAGTGTTTGTAAATTTTGGTGAAATGTTATGTAGTAAAAGATACGATTCAAATGATCTAAAAATACGTTATTTGAACTCCCCAAAGGATAAACAGATTGTTTTGAATCGAAAAACAAACATTCTTAGTGTTTGTAAATTTTGGTGAAATGTTATGTAGTAAAAGATACGATTCAAATGATCTAAAAATACGCTATTTGAACTCCCCAAAGCATAAACAGATTGTTTTGAATCGAAAAACAAACTTTCTTAGTGTTTGTAAATTTTGGTCAAATGTTATGTAGTAAAAGACACGATTCAAATGATCTAAAAATACGTTATTTGAACTGCCCAAACCATAAACAGATTGTTTTGAATCGAAAAACAAACTTTCTTAATGTTTGTAAATTTTGGTGAAATGTTATGTAGTAAAAGATACGATTCAAATGATCTAAAAATACGTTATTTGAACTCCCCAAAGCATAAACAAGTTATTTTGAATCGAAAAACAAACTTTCTTAGTGTTTGTAAATTTTGGTGAAATGTTATGTAGTAAAAGATACGAATCAAATGGTCTAAAATGACGTTATTTGTACTCACCAAAGCATAAACAAATTGTTTTGAATCGAAAAACCAACTTTCTTAGTGTTTGTAAATTTTGGTGAAATGTTATGTAGTAAAAGATACAATTCAAATGATCTAAAAATATGTTCTTAGAACTCCCCAAAGCATACACAAATTGTTTTGAATCGAAAAACAAACTTTCTTAGTGTTCGTAAATTTTGGTGAAATGTTATGTAGTAAAAGATACGATTCAAATGATCTAAAAATACGTTATTTGAACTCCCCAAAGGATAAACAGATTGTTTTGAATCGAAAAACAAACTTTCTTTGTGTTTGTAAATTTTGGTGAAATGTTATGTAGTAAAAGATACCATTCAAATGATCTAAAAATACGCTATTTGAACTCCCCAAAGCATAAACAAATTGTTTAGAATCGAAAAACGAACTTTCTTAGTGTTTGTAAATTTTGGTGAAATGTTATATAGTAAAAGATACGATTCAAATGGTCTAAAATTACGTTATTTGAACTCCCCAAAGCATAAACAGATTGTTTTGAAACGAAAAACAAACTTTCTTTGTGTTTGTAAATTTTGGTGAAAAGTTATGTAGTAAAAGATACGATTCAAATGATCTAAAAATACGTTATTTGAACTCCCCAAAGCATAAACAGATTGTTTTGAATCGAAAATCAAACTTTCTTAGTGTTTGTAAATTTTGGTCAAATGTTATGTAGTATAAGATACGATTCAAATGATCTAAAAATATGTTATTTGAACTCCCCAAAGCATAAACAGATTGTTTTGAATCGAAAAACAAACTTTCTTAGTGTTTGTAAATTTTGGTGAAATGTTATGTAGTAAAAGATACGATTCAAATGATCTAAAAATACGTTATTTGAACTCCCTAAAGGATAAACAGATTGTTTTGAATCGAAAAACAAACATTCTTAGTGTTTGTAAATTTTGGTGAAATGTTATGTAGTAAAAGATACGATTCAAATGATCTAAAAATACGCTATTTGAACTCCCCAAAGCATAAACATATTGTTTTGAATCGAAAAACAAACTTTCTTAGTGTTTGTAAATTTTGGTGAAATGTTATGTAGTAAAAAATACGATTCAAATGATCTAAAAATACGTTATTTTAACTCCCCAAAGCATAAACAGATTGTTTTGAATCGAAAAACAAACTTTCTTAGTGTTTGTAAATTTTGATGAAATGTTATGTAGTAAAAGATACGATTCAAATGATCTAAAAATACGTTATTTGAACTCCCCAAAGGATAAACAGATTGTTTTGAATCGAAAAACAAACATTCTTAGTGTTTGTAAATTTTGGTGAAATGTTATGTAGTAAAAGATACGATTCAAATGATCAAAAAATACGCTATTTGAACTCCCCAAAGCATAAACATATTGTTTTGAATCGAAAAACAAACTTTCTTAGTGGTTGTAAATTTTGGTGAAATGTTATGTAGTAAAAGATACGATTCAAATGATCTAAAAATACGTTATTTGAACTCCCCAAAGGATAAACAGATTGTTTTGAATCGAAAAACAAACATTCTTAGTGTTTGTAAATTTTGGTGAAATGTTATATAGTAAAAGATACGATTCAAATGATCTAAAAATACGCTATTTGAACTCCCCAATGCATAAACATATTGTTTTGAATCGAAAAACAAACTTTCTTAGTGTTTGTAAATTTTGGTCAAATGTTATGTAGCAAAAGATACGATTCAAATGATCTAAAAATACGTTATTTGAACTCACCAAAGCATAAACAAATTGTTTTGAATCGAAAAACCAACTTTCTTAGTGTTTGTAAATTTTGGTGAAATGTTATGTAGCAAAAGATACGATTCAAATGATCTAAAAATATGTTCTTAGAACTCCCCAAAGCATAAACAAATTGTTTAGAATCGAAAAACAAACTTTCTTAGTGTTTGTAAATTTTGGAGTAATTTTATATAGTAAAAGATACGATTCAAATGGTCTAAAATTACGTTATTTGAACTCCCCAAAGCATAAACAGATTGTTTTGAAACGAAAAACAAACTTTCTTAGTGTTTGTAAATTTTGGTGAAAAGTTATGTAGTAAAAGATACGATCCAAATGATCTAAAAATACGTTATTTGAACTCCCCATAGCATATACAGACTGTTTTGAATCGAAAATCAAACTTTCTTAGTGTTTGTAAATTTTGGTGAAATGTTATGTATTAAAAGATACGATTCAAATGATCTAAAAATACGTTATTTGAACTCCCCAAAGGATAAACAGATTGTTTTGAATCGAAAAACAAACATTCTTAGAGTTTGTAAATTTTGGTGAAATGTTATGTAGTAAATGATACGATTCAAATGATCTAAAAATACGCTATTTGAACTCCCCAAAGCATAAACAGATTGTTTTGAATCGAAAAACAAACTTTCTTAGTGTTTGTAAATTTTGGTCAAATGTTATGTAGTAAAAGATACGATTCAAATGATCTAAAAATACGTTATTTGAACTCCCCAAACCATAAACAGATTGTTTTGAATCGAAAAACAAACTTTCTTAGTGTTTGTAAATTTTGGTGAAATGTTATGTAGTAAAAGATACGATTCAAATGATCTAAAAATACGTTATTTGAACTCCCCAAAGCATAAACAAGTTATTTTGAATCGAAAAACAAACTTTCTTAGTGTTTGTAAATTTTGGTGAAATGTTATGTAGTAAAAGATACGAATCAAATGGTCTAAAATGACGTTATTTGAACTCCCCAAAGCATAAACAAATTGTTTTGAATCGAAAAACCAACTTTCTTAGTGTTTGTAAATTTTGGTGAAATGTTATGTAGTAAAAGATACGATTCAAATGATCTAAAAATATGTTCTTAGAACTCCCCAAAGCATACACAAATTGTTTTGAATCGAAAAACAAACTTTCTTAGTGTTCGTAAATTTTGGTGAAATGTTATGTAGTAAAAGATACGATTCAAATGATCTAAAAATACGTTATTTGAACTCCCCAAAGGATAAACAGATTGTTTTGAATCGAAAAACAAACTTTCTTAGTGTTTGTAAATTTTGGTGAAATGTTATGTAGTAAAAGATACCATTCAAATGATCTAAAAATACGCTATTTGAACTCCCCAAAGCATAAACAAATTGTTTAGAATCGAAAAACGAACTTTCTTAGTGTTTGTAAATTTTGGTGAAATGTTATATAGTAAAAGATACGATTCAAATGGTCTAAAATTACGTTATTTGAACTCCCCAAAGCATAAACATATTGTTTTGAATCGAAAAACAAACTTTCTTAGTGTTTGTAAATTTTGGTCAAATGTTATGTAGCAAAAGATACGATTCAAATGATCTAAAAATACGTTATTTGAACTCCCCAAAGCATAAACAGATTGTTTTGAATCGAAAAACCAACTTTCTTAGTGTTTGTAAATTTTGGTGAAATGTTATGTAGCAAAAGATACGATTCAAATGATCTAAAAATATGTTCTTAGAACTCCCCAAAGCATAAACAAATTGTTTAGAATTGAAAAACAAACATTCTTAGTGTTTGTAAATTTTGGTGAAATGTTATGTAGTAAAAGATACGATTCAAATGGTCTAAAATTACGTTATTTGAACTCCCCAAAGCATAAACAGATTGTTTTGAAACGAAAAACAAACTTTCTTAGTGTTTGTAAATTTTGGTGAAAAGTTATGTAGTAAAAGATACGATTCAAATGATCTAAAAATACGTTATTTGAACTCCCCATAGCATAAACAGACTGTTTTGAATCGAAAAACAAACTTTCTTTGTGTTTGTAAATTTTGGTGAAATGTTATGTAGTAAAAGATACGATTCAAATGATCTAAAAATACGTTATTTGAACTCCCCAAAGGATAAACAGATTGTTTTGAATCGAAAAACAAACATTCTTAGTGTTTGTAAATTTTGGTGAAATGTTATGTAGTAAAAGATACGATTCAAATGATCTAAAAATACGCTATTTGAACTCCCCAAAGCATAAACAGATTGTTTTGAATCGAAAAACAAACTTTCTTAGTGTTTGTAAATTTTGGTCAAATGTTATGTAGCAAAAGATACGATTCAAATGATCTAAAAATACGTTATTTGAACTCACCAAAGCATAAACAAATTGTTTTGAATCGAAAAACCAACTTTCTTAGTGTTTGTAAATTTTGGTGAAATGTTATGTAGCAAAAGATACGATTCAAATGATCTAAAAATATGTTCTTAGAACTCCCCAAAGCATAAACAAATTGTTTAGAATCGAAAAACAAACTTTCTTAGTGTTTGTAAATTTTGGAGTAATTTTATATAGTAAAAGATACGATTCAAATGGTCTAAAATTACGTTATTTGAACTCCCCAAAGCATAAACAGATTGTTTTGAAACGAAAAACAAACTTTCTTAGTGTTTGTAAATTTTGGTGAAAAGTTATGTAGTAAAAGATACGATCCAAATGATCTAAAAATACGTTATTTGAACTCCCCATAGCATATACAGACTGTTTTGAATCGAAAATCAAACTTTCTTAGTGTTTGTAAATTTTGGTGAAATGTTATGTAGTAAAAGATACGATTCAAATGATCTAAAAATACGTTATTTGAACTCCCCAAAGGATAAACAGATTGTTTTGAATCGAAAAACAAACATTCTTAGAGTTTGTAAATTTTGGTGAAATGTTATGTAGTAAATGATACGATTCAAATGATCTAAAAATACGCTATTTGAACTCCCCAAAGCATAAACAGATTGTTTTGAATCGAAAAACAAACTTTCTTAGTGTTTGTAAATTTTGGTCAAATGTTATGTAGTAAAAGATACGATTCAAATGATCTAAAAATACGTTATTTGAACTCCCCAAACCATAAACAGATTGTTTTGAATCGAAAAACAAACTTTCTTAGTGTTTGTAAATTTTGGTGAAATGTTATGTAGTAAAAGATACGATTCAAATGATCTAAAAATACGTTATTTGAACTCCCCAAAGCATAAACAAGTTATTTTGAATCGAAAAACAAACTTTCTTAGTGTTTGTAAATTTTGGTGAAATGTTATGTAGTAAAAGATACGAATCAAATGGTCTAAAATGACGTTATTTGAACTCCCCAAAGCATAAACAAATTGTTTTGAATCGAAAAACCAACTTTCTTAGTGTTTGTAAATTTTGGTGAAATGTTATGTAGTAAAAGATACGATTCAAATGATCTAAAAATATGTTCTTAGAACTCCCCAAAGCATACACAAATTGTTTTGAATCGAAAAACAAACTTTCTTAGTGTTCGTAAATTTTGGTGAAATGTTATGTAGTAAAAGATACGATTCAAATGATCTAAAAATACGTTATTTGAACTCCCCAAAGGATAAACATATTGTTTTGAATCGAAAAACAAACTTTCTTAGTGTTTGTAAATTTTGGTGAAATGTTATGTAGTAAAAGATACCATTCAAATGATCTAAAAATACGCTATTTGAACTCCCCAAAGCATAAACAAATTGTTTAGAATCGAAAAACGAACTTTCTTAGTGTTTGTAAATTTTGGTGAAATGTTATATAGTAAAAGATACGATTCAAATGGTCTAAAATTACGTTATTTGAACTCCCCAAAGCATAAACATATTGTTTTGAATCGAAAAACAAACTTTCTTAGTGTTTGTAAATTTTGGTCAAATGTTATGTAGCAAAAGATACGATTCAAATGATCTAAAAATACGTTATTTGAACTCCCCAAAGCATAAACAGATTGTTTTGAATCGAAAAACCAACTTTCTTAGTGTTTGTAAATTTTGGTGAAATGTTATGTAGCAAAAGATACGATTCAAATGATCTAAAAATATGTTCTTAGAACTCCCCAAAGCATAAACAAATTGTTTAGAATTGAAAAACAAACTTTCTTAGTGTTTGTAAATTTTGGTGAAATGTTATGTAGTAAAAGATACGATTCAAATGGTCTAAAATTACGTTATTTGAACTCCCCAAAGCATAAACAGATTGTTTTGAAACGAAAAACAAACTTTCTTAGTGTTTGTAAATTTTGGTGAAAAGTTATGTAGTAAAAGATACGATTCAAATGATCTAAAAATACGTTATTTGAACTCCCCATAGCATAAACAGACTGTTTTGAATCGAAAAACAAACTTTCTTTGTGTTTGTAAATTTTGGTGAAATGTTATGTAGTAAAAGATACGATTCAAATGATCTAAAAATACGTTATTTGAACTCCCCAAAGGATAAACAGATTGTTTTGAATCGAAAAACAAACATTCTTAGTGTTTGTAAATTTTGGTGAAATGTTATGTAGTAAAAGATACGATTCAAATGATCTAAAAATACGCTATTTGAACTCCCCAAAGCATAAACAGATTGTTTTGAATCGAAAAACAAACTTTCTTAGTGTTTGTAAATTTTGGTCAAATGTTATGTAGTAAAAGATACGATTCAAATGATCTAAAAATACGTTATTTGAACTCCCCAAAGCATAAACATATTGTTTTGAATCGAAAAACAAACTTTCTTAGTGTTTGTAAATTTTGGTGAAATGTTATGTAGTAAAAGATACGATTCAAATGATCTAAAAATACGTTATTTGAACTCCCCAAAGCATAAACAAGTTATTTTAAATCGAAAAACAAACTTTCTTAGTGTTTGTAAATTTTGGTGAAATGTTATGTAGTAAAGGATACGAATCAAATGGTCTAAAATGACGTTATTTGAACTCACCAAAGCATAAACAAATTGTTTTGAATCGAAAAACCAACTTTCTTAGTGTTTGTAAATTTTGGTGAAATGTTATGTAGTAAAAGATACAATTCAAATGATCTAAAAATATGTTCTTAGAACTCCCCAAAGCATACATAAATTGTTTTGAATCGAAAAACAAACTTTCTTAGTGTTCGTAAATTTGGGTGAAATGTTATGTAGTAAAAGATACGATTCAAATGATCTAAAAATACGTTATTTGAACTCCCCAAAGGATAAACAGATTGTTTTGAATCGAAAAACAAACTTTCTTTGTGTTTGTAAATTTTGGTGAAATGTTATGTAGTAAAAGATACCATTCAAATGATCTAAAAATAAGCTATTTGAACTCCCCAAAGCATAAACAAATTGTTTAGAATCGAAAAACGAACTTTCTTAGTGTTTGTAAATTTTGGTGAAATGTTATATAGTAAAAGATACGATTCAAATGGTCTAAAATTACGTTATTTGAACTCCCCAAAGCATAAACAGATTGTTTTGAAACGAAAAACAAACTTTCTTAGTGTTTGTAAATTTTGGTGAAAAGTTATGTAGTAAAAGATACGATTCAAATGATCTAAAAATATGTTATTTGAACTCCCCAAAGCATAAACAGATTGTTTTGAATCGAAAAACAAACTTTCTTAGTGTTTGTAAATTTTGGTCAAAGGTTATGTAGTATAAGATACGATTCAAATGATCTAAAAATATGTTATTTGAACTCCCCAAAGCATAAACAGATTGTTTTGAATCGAAAAACAAACTTTCTTAGTGTTTGTAAATTTTGGTGAAATGTTATGTAGTAAAAGATACGATTCAAATGGTCTAAAATTACGTTATTTGAACTCACCAAAGCATAAACAAATTGTTTTGAATCGAAAAACCAACTTTCTTAGTGTTTGTAAATTTTGGTGAAATGTTATGTAGTAAAAGATACGATTCAAATGATCTAAAAATATGTTCTTAGAACTCCCCAAAGCATAAACAAATTGTTTAGAATCGAAAAACAAACTTTCTTTGTGTTTGTAAATTTTGGTGAAATGTTATATAGTAAAAGATACGATTCAAATGGTCTAAAATTACGTTATTTGAACTCCCCAAAGCATAAACAGATTGTTTTGAAACGAAAAACAAACTTTCTTAGTGTTTGTAAATTTTGGTGAAAAGTGATGTAGTAAAAGATACGATTCAAATGATCTAAAAATACGTTATTTGAACTCACCAAAGCATAAACAAATTGTTTTGAATCGAAAAACCAACTTTCTTAGTGTTTGTAAATTTTGGTGAAATGTTATATAGTAAAAGATACGATTCAAATGATCTAAAAATATGTTCTTAGAACTCCCCAAAGCATAAACAAATTGTTTAGAATTGAAAAACAAACTTTCTTAGTGTTTGTAAATTTTGGTGAAATGTTATGTAGTAAAAGATACGATTCAAATGGTCTAAAATTACGTTATTTGAACTCCCCAAAGCATAAACAGATTGTTTTGAAACGAAAAACAAACTTTCTTAGTGTTTGTAAATTTTGGTGAAAAGTTATGTAGTAAAAGATACGATTCAAATGATCTAAAAATACGTTATTTGAACTCCCCATAGCATAAACAGACTGTTTTGAATCGAAAAACAAACTTTCTTTGTGTCTGTAAATTTTGGTCAAATGTTATGTAGTAAAAGGTACGATTCAAATGATCTAAAAATACGTTATTTGAACTCCCCAAAGGATAAACAGATTGTTTTGAATCGAAAAACAAACATTCTTAGTGTTTGTAAATTTTGGTGAAATGTTATGTAGTAAAAGATACGATTCAAATGATCTAAAAATACGCTATTTGAACTCCCCAAAGCATAAACAGATTGTTTTGAATCGAAAAACAAACTTTCTTAGTGTTTGTAAATTTTGGTCAAATGTTATGTAGTAAAAGATACGATTCAAATGATCTAAAAATACGTTATTTGAACTCCCCAAAGCATAAACAGATTGTTTTGAATCGAAAAACAAACTTTCTTAGTGTTTGTAAATTTTGGTGAAATGTTATGTAGTAAAAGATACGATTCAAATGATCTAAAAATACGTTATTTGAACTCCCCAAAGCATAAACAAGTTATTTTGAATCGAAAAACAAACTTTCTTAGTGTTTGTAAATTTTGGTGAAATGTTATGTAGTAAAAGATACGAATCAAATGGTCTAAAATGACGTTATTTGAACTCACCAAAGCATAAACAAATTGTTTTGAATCGAAAAACCAACTTTCTTAGTGTTTGTAAATTTTGGTGAAATGTTATGTAGTAAAAGATACAATTCAAATGATCTAAAAATATGTTCTTAGAACTCCCCAAAGCATACATAAATTGTTTTGAATCGAAAAACAAACTTTCTTAGTGTTCGTAAATTTGGGTGAAATGTTATGTAGTAAAAGATACGATTCAAATGATCTAAAAATACGTTATTTGAACTCCCCAAAGGATAAACAGATTGTTTTGAATCGAAAAACAAACTTTCTTTGTGTTTGTAAATTTTGGTGAAATGTTATGTAGTAAAAGATACCATTCAAATGATCTAAAAATACGCTATTTGAACTCCCCAAAGCATAAACAAATTGTTTAGAATCGAAAAACGAACTTTCTTAGTGTTTGTAAATTTTGGTGAAATGTTATATAGTAAAAGATACGATTCAAATGGTCTAAAATTACGTTATTTGAACTCCCCAAAGCATAAACAGATTGTTTTGAAACGAAAAACAAACTTTCTTAGTGTTTGTAAATTTTGGTGAAAAGTTATGTAGTAAAAGATACGATTCAAATGATCTAAAAATATGTTATTTGAACTCCCCAAAGCATAAACAGATTGTTTTGAATCGAAAAACAAACTTTCTTAGTGTTTGTAAATTTTGGTCAAATGTTATGTAGTATAAGATACGATTCAAATGATCTAAAAATATGTTATTTGAACTCCCCAAAGCATAAACAGATTGTTTTGAATCGAAAAACAAACTTTCTTAGTGTTTGTAAATTTTGGTGAAATGTTATGTAGTAAAAGATACGATTCAAATGGTCTAAAATTACGTTATTTGAACTCACCAAAGCATAAACAAATTGTTTTGAATCGAAAAACCAACTTTCTTAGTGTTTGTAAATTTTGGTGAAATGTTATGTAGTAAAAGATACGATTCAAATGATCTAAAAATATGTTCTTAGAACTCCCCAAAGCATAAACAAATTGTTTAGAATCGAAAAACAAACTTTCTTTGTGTTTGTAAATTTTGGTGAAATGTTATATAGTAAAAGATACGATTCAAATGGTCTAAAATTACGTTATTTGAACTCCCCAAAGCATAAACAGATTGTTTTGAAACGAAAAACAAACTTTCTTAGTGTTTGTAAATTTTGGTGAAAAGTGATGTAGTAAAAGATACGATTCAAATGATCTAAAAATACGTTATTTGAACTCACCAAAGCATAAACAAATTGTTTTGAATCGAAAAACAAAATTTCTTAGTGTTTGTAAATTTTGGTGAAATGTTATGTAGTAAAAGATACGATTCAAATGATCTAAAAATATGTTCTTAGAACTCCCCAAAGCATAAACAAATTGTTTAGAATCGAAAAACAAACTTTCTTTGTGTTTGTAAATTTTGGTGAAATGTTATATAGTAAAAGATACGATTCAAATGGTCTAAAATTACGTTATTTGAACTCCCCAAAGCACAAACAGATTGTTTTGAATCGAAAAACAAACTTTCTTAGTGTTTGTAAATTTTGATGAAATGTTATGTAGTAAAAGATACGATTCAAATGATCTAAAAATACGTTATTTGAACTCCCCAAAGGATAAACAGATTGTTTTGAATCGAAAAACAAACATTCTTAGTGTTTGTAAATTTTGGTGAAATGTTATGTAGTAAAAGATACGATTCAAATGATCTAAAAATACGCTATTTGAACTCCCCAAAGCATAAACATATTGTTTTGAATCGAAAAACAAACTTACTTAGTGTTTGTAAATTTTGGTCAAATGTTATGTAGTAAAAGATACGATTCAAATGATCTAAAAATACGTTATTTGAACTCACCAAAGGATAAACAGATTGTTTTGAATCGAAAAACAAACATTCTTAGTGTTTGTAAATTTTGGTGAAATGTTATGTAGTAAAAGATACGATTCAAATGATCTAAAAATACGCTATTTGAACTCCCCAAAGCATAAACATATTGTTTTGAATCGAAAAACAAACTTTCTTAGTGTTTGTAAATTTTGGTCAAATGTTATGTAGCAAAAGATACGATTCAAATGATCTAAAAATACGTTATTTGAACTCACCAAAGCATAAACAAATTGTTTTGAATCGAAAAACCAACTTTCTTAGTGTTTGTAAATTTTGGTGAAATGTTATGTAGCAAAAGATACGATTCAAATGATCTAAAAATATGTTCTTAGAACTCCCCAAAGCATAAACAAATTGTTTAGAATCGAAAAACAAACTTTCTTAGTGTTTATAAATTTTGGAGTAATTTTATATAGTAAAAGATACGATTCAAATGGTCTAAAATTACGTTATTTGAACTCCCCAAAGGATAAACAGATTGTTTTGAATCGAAAAACAAACATTCTTAGTGTTTGTAAATTTTGGTGAAATGTTATGTAGTAAAAGATACGATTCAAATGATCTAAAAATACGTTATTTGAACTCCCCAAAGGATAAACATATTGTTTTGAATCGAAAAACAAACATTCTTAGTGTTTGTAAATTTTGGTGAAATGTTATGTAGTAAAAGATACGATTCAAATGATCTAAAAATACGCTATTTGAACTCCCCAAAGCATAAACAGATTGTTTTGAATCGAAAAACAAACTTTCTTAGTGTTTGTAAATTTTGGTCAAATGTTATGTAGTAAAAGATACGATTCAAATGATCTAAAAATACGTTATTTGAACTCCCCAAACCATAAACAGATTGTTTTGAATCGAAAAACAAACTTTCTTAGTGTTTGTAAATTTTGGTGAAATGTTATGTAGTAAAAGATACGATTCAAATGATCTAAAAATACGTCATTTGAACTCCCCAAAGCATAAACAAGTTATTTTGAATCGAAAATCAAACTTTCTTAGTGTTTGTAAATTTTGGTGAAATGTTATGTAGTAAAAGATACGAATCAAATGGTCTAAAATAACGTTATTTGAACTCACCAAAGCATAAACAAATTGTTTTGAATCGAAAAACCAACTTTCTTAGTGTTTGTAAATTTTGGTGAAATGTTATGTAGTAAAAGATACAATTCAAATGATCTAAAAATATGTTCTTAGAACTCCCCAAAGCATACACAAATTGTTTTGAATCGAAAAACAAACTTTCTTAGTGTTCGTAAATTTTGGTGAAATGTTATGTAGTAAAAGATACGATTCAAATGATCTAAAAATACGTTATTTGAACTCCCCAAAGGATAAACAGATTGTTTTGAATCGAAAAACAAACTTTCTTTGTGTTTGTAAATTTTGGTGAAATGTTATGTAGTAAAAGATACCATTCAAATGATCTAAAAATACGCTATTTGAACTCCCCAAAGCATAAACAAATTGTTTAGAATCGAAAAACGAACTTTCTTAGTGTTTGTAAATTTTGGTGAAATGTTATATAGTAAAAGATACGATTCAAATGGTCTAAAATTACGTTATTTGAACTCCCCAAAGCATAAACAGATTGTTTTGAAACGAAAAACAAACTTTCTTAGTGTTTGTAAATTTTGGTGAAAAGTTATGTAGTAAAAGATACGATTCAAATGATCTAAAAATACGTTATTTGAACTCCCCAAAGCATAAACAGATTGTTTTGAATCGAAAAACAAACTTTCTTAGTGTTTGTAAATTTTGGTCAAATGTTATGTAGTATAAGATACGATTCAAATGATCTAAAAATATGTTATTTGAACTCCCCAAAGCATAAACAGATTGTTTTGAATCGAAAAACAAACTTTCTTAGTGTTTGTAAATTTTGGTGAAATGTTATGTAGTAAAAGATACGATTCAAATGATCTAAAAATACGTTATTTGAACTCCCCAAAGGATAAACAGATTGTTTTGAATCGAAAAACAAACATTCTTAGTGTTTGTAAATTTTGGTGAAATGTTATGTAGTAAAAGATACGATTCAAATGATCTAAAAATACGCTATTTGAACTCCCCAAAGCATAAACAGATTGTTTTGAATCGAAAAACAAACTTTCTTAGTGTTTGTAAATTTTGGTCAAATGTTATGTAGTAAAAGATACGATTCAAATGATCTAAAAATACGTTATTTGAACTCCCCAAAGCATAAACAGATTGTTTTGAATCGAAAAACAAACTTTCTTAGTGTTTGAAAATTTTGGTGAAAAGTTATGTAGTAAAAGATACGATTCAAATGATCTAAAAATACGTTATTTGAACTCCCCAACGCATAAACAAGTTGTTTTGAATCGAAAAACAAACTTTCTTAGTGTTTGTAAATGTTGGTGAAATGTTATGTAGTAAAAGATACGAATCAAATGGTCTAAAATGACGTTATTTGAACTCACCAAAGCATAAACAAATTGTTTTGAATCGAAAAACCAACTTTCTTAGTGTTTGTAAATTTTGGTGAAATGTTATGTAGTAAAAGATACAATTCAAATGATCTAAAAATATGTTCTTAGAACTCCCCAAAGCATACACAAATTGTTTTGAATCGAAAAACAAACTTTCTTAGGGTTCGTAAATTTTGGTGAAATGTTATGTAGTAAAAGATACGATTCAAATGATCTAAAAATACGTTATTTGAACTCCCCAAAGGATAAACAGATTGTTTTGAATCGAAAAACAAACTTTCTTTGTGTTTGTAAATTTTGGTGAAATGTTATGTAGTAAAAGATACCATTCAAATGATCTAAAAATACGATATTTGAACTCCCCAAAGCATAAACAAATTGTTTAGAATCGAAAAACAAACTTTCTTAGTGTTTGTAAATTTTGGTCAAATGTTATGTAGTAAAAGATACGATTCAAATGATCTTGAAATACGTTATTTGAACTCCCCAAAGCATAAACAGATTGTTTTGAATCGAAAAACAAACTTTCTTAGTGTTTGTAAATTTTGGTGAAATGTTATGTAGTAAAAGATACAATTCAAATGATCTAAAAATATGTTCTTAGAACTCCCCAAAGCATAAACAAATTGTTTAGAATCGAAAAACAAACTTTCTTAGTGTTTGTAAATTTTGGTGAAATGTTATGTAGTAAAAGATACGATTCAAATGATCTAAAAATACGCTATTTTAACTCCCCAAAGCATAAACAGATTGTTTTGAATCGAAAAACAAACTTTCTTAGTGTTTGTAAATTTTGGTGAAAAGTTATGTAGTAAAAGATACGATTCAAATGATCTAAAAATACGCTATTTGAACTCCCCAAAGCATAAACAGATTGTTTTGAATCAAAAAACAAACTTTCTTAGTGTTTGTAAATTTTGGTCAAATATTATGTAGTAAAAGATACGATACAAATGATCTAAAAATACGTTATTTGAACTCCCCAAAGCATAAACAGATTGTTTTGAATCGAAAAACAAACTTTCTTAGTGTTTGTAAATTTTGGTGAAAAGTTATGTAGTAAAAGATACGATTCAAATGATCTAAAAATACGTTATTTGAACTCCCCAAAGCATAAACAGATTGTTTTGAATCGAAATACAATCTTTCTTAGTGTTTGTAAATTTTGGTGAAATGTTATGTAGTAAAAGATACGATTCAAATGATCTAAAAATACGCTATTTTAACTCCCCAAAGCATAAACAGATTGTTTTGAATCGAAAAACAAACTTTCTTAGTGTTTGTAAATTTTGGTGAAAAGTTATGTAGTAAAAGATACGATTGAAATGATCTAAAAATACGTTATTTGAACTCCCCAAAGCATAAACAGATTGTTTTGAATCGAAAAACAAACTTTCTTAGTGTTTGTAAATTTTGGTGAAATGTTATGTAGTAAAAGATACGATTCAAATGGTCTAAAATTACGTTATTTGAACTCCCCAAAGCATAAACAGATTGTTTTGAAACGAAAAACAAACTTTCTTAGTGTTTGTAAATTTTGGTGAAAAGTTATGTAGTAAAAGATACGATTCAAATGATCTAAAAATAAGTTATTTGAACTCCCCAAAGCATAAACAGATTGTTTTGAATCGAAAAACAAACTTTCTTAGTGTTTGTAAATTTTGGTGAAATGTTATGTAGTAAAAGATACGATTCAAATGATCTAAAAATACGCTATTTTAACTCCCCAAAGCATAAACAGATTGTTTTGAATCGAAAAACAAACTTTCTTAGTGTTTGTAAATTTTGGTGAAATGTTATGTAGTAAAAGATACGATTCAAATGATCTAAAAATACGTTATTTGAACTCCCCAAAGCATAAACAGATTGTTTTGAATCGAAAAACAAACTTTCTTAGTGTTTGTAAATTTTGGTCAAATGTTATGTAGTATAAGATACGATTCAAATGATCTAAAAATATGTTATTTGAACTCCCCAAAGCATAAACAGATTGTTTTGAATCGAAAAACAAACTTTCTTAGTGTTTGTAAATTTTGGTGAAATGTTATGTAGTAAAAGATACGATTCAAATGATCTAAAAATACGCTATTTGAACTCCCCAATGCATAAACAGATTGTTTTGAATCAAAAAACAAACTTTCTTAGTGTTTGTAAATTTTGGTCAAATGTTATGTAGTAAAAGATACGATTCAAATGATCTAGAAATATGTTATTTGAACTCCCCAAAGCATAAACAGATTGTTTTGAATGGAAAAACAAACTTTCTTAGTGTTTGTAAATTTTGGTGAAATGTTATGTAGTAAAAGATACGATTCAAATGATCTAAAAATACGTTATTTGAACTGCCCAAAGCATAAACAAGTTGTTTTGAATCGAAAAACAAACTTTCTTAGTGTTTGTAAATTTTGGTGAAATGTTATGTAGTAAAAGATACGATTCAAATGGTCTAAAATTACGTTATTTGAACTCACCAAAGCATAAACAAATTGTTTTGAATCGAAAAACCAACTTTCTTAGTGTTTGTAAATTTCGGTCAAATGTTATGTAGTAAAAGATACGATTCAAATGATCTAAAAATATGTTCTTAGAACTCCCCAAAGCATAAACAAATTGTTTAGAATCGAAAAACAAACTTTCTTAGTGTTTGTAAATTTTGGTGAAATGTTATATAGTAAAAGATACGATTCAAATGGTCTAAAATTACGTTATTTGAACTCCCCAAAGCATAAACAGATTATTTTGAAACGAAAAACAAACTTTCTTAGTCTTTGTAAATTTTGGTGAAAAGTTATGTAGTAAAAGATACGATTCAAATGATCTAAAAATACGTTATTTGAACTCCCCAAAGCATAAACAGATTGTTTTGAATCGAAAAACAAACTTTCTTAGTGTTTGTAAATTTTGGTGAAATGTTATGTAGTAAAAGATATGATTCAAATGATCTAAAAATACGTTATTTGAACTCCCCAAAGGATAAACAGATTGTTTTGAATCGAAAAACAAACATTCTTAGTGTTTGTAAATTTTGGTGAAATGTTATGTAGTAAAAGATACGATTCAAATGATCTAAAAATACGCTATTTGAACTCCCCAAAGCATAAACATATTGTTTTGAATCGAAAAACAAACTTTCTTAGTGTTTGTAAATTTTGGTCAAATGTTATGTAGCAAAAGATACGATTCAAATGATCTAAAAATACGTTATTTGAAATCCCCAAAGCATAAACAGATTGTTTTGAATCGAAAAACAAACTTTCTTAGTTTTGTAAATTTTGGTAAAATGTTATGTAGTAAAAGGTACGATTCAAATGATCTAAAAATACGCTATTTTAACTCCCCAAAGCATAAACAGATTGTTTTGAATCGAAAAACAAACTTTCTTAGTGTTTGTAAATTTTGGTGAAAAGTTATGTAGTAAAAGATACGATTCAAATGATCTAAAAATACGTTATTTGAACTCCCCAAAGCATAAACAGATTTTTTTGAATCGAAAAACAAACTTTCTTAGTGTTTGTAAATTTTGGTCAAATGTTATGTAGTAAAAGATACGATTCAAATGATCTTGAAATACGTTATTTGAACTCCCCTAAGCATAAACAGATTGTTTTGAATCGAAAAACAAACTTTCTTAGTGTTTGTAAATTTTGGTGAAATGTTATGTAGTAAAAGATACGATTCAAATGATCTAAAAATACGTTATTTGAACTCCCCAAAGCATAAACAAGTTGTTTTGAATCGAAAAACAAACTTTCTTAGTGTTTGTAAATTTTGGTGAAATGTTATGTAGTAAAAGATACGATTCAAATGGTCCAAAATTACGTTATTTGAACTCACCAAAGCATAAACAAATTGTTTTGAATCGAAAAACCAACTTTCTTAGTGTTTGTAAATTTTGGTGAAATGTTATGTAGTAAAAGATACGATTCAAATGATCTAAAAATATGTTCTTAGAACTCCCCAAAGCATAAACAAATTGTTTAGAATCGAAAAACAAACTTTCTTAGTGTTTGTAAATTTTGGTGAAATGTTATGTAGTAAAAGATACGATTCAAATGGTCTAAAATTACGTTATTTGAACTCCCCAAAGCATAAACAGATTGTTTTGAAACGAAAAACAAACTTTCTTAGTGTTTGTAAATTTTGGTGAAAAGTTATGTAGTAAAAGATACGATTCAAATGATCTAAAAATACGTTATTTGAACTCCCCAAAGCATAAACAGATTGTTTTGAATCGAAAAACAAACTTTCTTAGTGTTTGTAAATTTTGGTGAAATGTTATGTAGTAAAAGATACGATTCAAATGATCTAAAAATACGTTATTTGAACTCCCCAAAGGATAAACAGATTGTTTTGAATCGAAAAACAAACATTCTTAGTGTTTGTAAATTTTGGTGAAATGTTATGTAGTAAAAGATACGATTCAAATGATCTAAAAATACGCTATTTGAACTCCCCAAAGCATAAACATATTGTTTTGAATCGAAAAACAAACTTTCTTAGTGTTTGTAAATTTTGGTCAAATGTTATGTAGCAAAAGATACGATTCAAATGATCTAAAAATACGTTATTTGAAATCCCCAAAGCATAAACATATTGTTTTGAATCGAAAAACAAACTTTCTTAGTTTTGTAAATTTTGGTGAAATGTTATGTAGTAAAAGGTACGATTCAAATGATCTAAAAATACGCTATTTTAACTCCTCAAAGCATAAACAGATTGTTTTGAATCGAAAAACAAACTTTCTTAGTGTTTGTAAATTTTGGTGAAAAGTTATGTAGTAAAAGATACGATTCAAATGATCTAAAAATACGTTATTTGAACTCCCCAAAGCATAAACAGATTGTTTTGAATCGAAAAACAAACTTTCTTAGTGTTTGTAAATTTTGGTCAAATGTTATGTAGTAAAAGATACGATTCAAATGATCCTGAAATACGTTATTTGAACTCCCCAAAGCATAAACAGATTGTTTTGAATCGAAAAACAAACTTTCTTAGTGTTTGTAAATTTTGGTGAAATGTTATGTAGTAAAAGATACGATTCAAATGATCTAAAAATACGTTATTTGAACTCCCCAAAGCATAAACAAGTTGTTTTGAATCGAAAAACAAACTTTCTTAGTGTTTGTAAATTTTGGTGAAATGTTATGTAGTAAAAGATACGATTCAAATGGTCTAAAATTACGTTTTTTGAACTCACCAAAGCATAAACAAATTGTTTTGAATCGAAAAACCAACTTTCTTAGTGTTTGTAAATTTTGGTGAAATGTTATGTAGTAAAAGATACGATTCAACTGATCTAAAAATATGTTCTTAGAACTCCCCAAAGCATAAACAAATTGTTTAGAATCGAAAAACAAACTTTCTTAGTGTTTGTAAATTTTGGTGAAATGTTATATAGTAAAAGATACGATTCAAATTGTCTAAAATTACGTTATTTGAACTCCCCAAAGCATAAACAGATTGTTTTGAAACGAAAAACAAACTTTCTTAGTGTTTGTAAATTTTGGTGAAAAGTTATGTAGTAAAAGATAAGATTCAAATGATCTAAAAATACGTTATTTGAACTCCCCAAAGCATAAACAGATTGTTTTGAATCGAAAAACAAACTTTCTTAGTGTTTGTAAATTTTGGGGAAATGTTATGTAGTAAAAGATACGATTCAAATGATCTAAAAATACGCTATTTTAACTCCCCAAAGCATAAACAGATTGTTTTGAATCGAAAAACAAACTTTCTTAGTGTTTGTAAATTTTGGTGAAAAGTTATGTAGTAAAAGATACGATTCAAATGATCTAAAATTACGTTATTTGAACTCCCCAAAGCATAAACAGATTGTTTTGAATCGAAAAACAAACTTTCTTAGTGTTTGTAAATTTTGGTGAAAAGTTATGTAGTAAAAGATACGATTCAAATGATCTAAAAATACGTTATTTGAACTCCCCAAAGCATAAACAGATTGTTTTGAATCGAAAAACAAACTTTCTTAGTGTTTGTAAATTTTGGTGAAATGTTATGTAGTAAAAGATACGATTCAAATGATCTAAAAATACGCTATTTGAACTCCACAAAGCATAAACAGATTGTTTTGAATCGAAAAACAAACTTTCTTAGTGTTTGTAAATTTTGGTCAAATGTTATGTAGTAAAAGATACGATACAAATGATCTAAAAATACGTTATTTGAACTCCCCAAAGCATAAACAGATTGTTTTGAATCGAAAAACAAACTTTCTTAGTGTTTGTAAATTTTGGTGAAATGTTATGTAGTAAAAGATACGATTCAAATGATCTAAAAATACGCTATTTTAACTCCCCAAAGCATAAACAGATTGTTTTGAATCGAAAAACAAACTTTCTTAGTGTTTGTAAATTTTGGTGAAATGTTATGTAGTAAAAGATACGATTCAAATGATCTAAAAATACGCTATTTTAACTCCCCAAAGCATAAACAGATTGTTTTGAATCGAAAAACAAACTTTCTTAGTGTTTGTAAATTTTGGTGAAAAGTTATGTAGTAAAAGATACGATTCAAATGATCTAAAATTACGTTATTTGAACTCCCCAAAGCATAAACAGATTGTTTTGAATCGAAAAACAAACTTTCTTAGTGTTTGTAAATTTTGGTGAAAAGTTATGTAGTAAAAGATACGATTCAAATGATCTAAAATTACGTTATTTGAACTCCCCAAAGCATAAACAGATTGTTTTGAATCGAAAAACAAACTTTCTTAGTGTTTGTAAATTTTGGTGAAATGTTATGTAGTAAAAGATACGATTCAAATGATCTAAAAATACGCTATTTGAACTCCCCAAAGCATAAACAGATTGTTTTGAATCGAAAAACAAACTTTCTTAGTGTTTGTAAATTTTGGTCAAATGTTATGTAGTAAAAGATACGATACAAATGATCTAAAAATACGTTATTTGAACTCCCCAAAGCATAAACAGATTGTTTTGAACAGAAAAACAAACTTTCTTAGTGTTTGTAAATTTTGGTGAAATGTTATGTAGTAAAAGATACGATTCAAATGATCTAAAAATACGCTATTTTAACTCCCCAAAGCATAAACAGATTGTTTTGAATCGAAAAACAAACTTTCTTAGTGTTTGTAAATTTTGGTGAAAAGTTATGTAGTAAAAGATACGATTCAAATGATCTAAAAATACGTTATTTGAACTCCCCAAAGCATAAACAGATTGTTTTGAATCGAAAAACAAACTTTCTTAGTGTTTGTAAATTTTGGTCAAATGTTATGTAGTATAAGATACGATTCAAATGATCTAAAAATATGTTATTTGAACTCCCCAAAGCATAAACAGATTGTTTTGAATCGAAAAACAAACTTTCTTAGTGTTTGTAAATTTTGGTGAAATGTTATGTAGTAAAAGATACGATTCAAATGATCTAAAAATACGCTATTTGAACTCCCCAATGCATAAACAGATTGTTTTGAATCAAAAAACAAACTTTCTTAGTGTTTGTAAATTTTGGTCAAATGTTATGTAGTAAAAGATACGATTCAAATGATCTAGAAATACGTTATTTGAACTCCCCAAAGCATAAACAGATTGTTTTGAATGGAAAAACAAACTTTCTTAGTGTTTGTAAATTTTGGTGAAATGTTATGTAGTAAAAGATACGATTCAAATGATCTAAAAATACGTTATTTGAACTGCCCAAAGCATAAACAAGTTGTTTTGAATCGAAAAACAAACTTTCTTAGTGTTTGTAAATTTTGGTGAAATGTTATGTAGTAAAAGATACGATTCAAATGGTCTAAAATTACGTTATTTGAACTCACCAAAGCATAAACAAATTGTTTTGAATCGAAAAACCAACTTTCTTAGTGTTTGTAAATTTTGGTGAAATGTTATGTAGTAAAAGATACGATTCAAATGATCTAAAAATATGTTCTTAGAACTCCCCAAAGCATAAACAAATTGTTTAGAATCGAAAAACAAACTTTCTTAGTATTTGTAAATTTGGGTGAAATGTTATATAGTAAAAGATACGATTCAAATGGTCTAAAATTACGTTATTTGAACTCCCCAAAGCATAAACAGATTGTTTTGAAACGAAAAACAAACTTTCTTAGTGTTTGTAAATTTTGGTGAAAAGTTATGTAGTAAAAGATACGATTCAAATGATCTAAAAATACGTTATTTGAACTCCCCAAAGCATAAACAGATTGTTTTGAATCGAAAAACAAACTTTCTTAGTGTTTGTAAATTTTGGTCAAATGTTATGTAGTAAAAGATACGATTCAAATGATCTAAAAATACGCTATTTTAACTCCCCAAAGCATAAACAGATTGTTTTGAATCGAAAAACAAACTTTCTTAGTGTTTGTAAATTTTGGTGAAATGTTATGTAGTAAAAGATACGATTCAAATGATCTAAAAATACGCTATTTTAACTCCCCAAAGCATAAACAGATTGTTTTGAATCGAAAAACAAACTTTCTTAGTGTTTGTAAATTTTGGTGAAAAGTTATGTAGTAAAAGATACGATTCAAATGATCTAAAATTACGTTATTTGAACTCCCCAAAGCATAAACAGATTGTTTTGAATCGAAAAACAAACTTTCTTAGTGTTTGTAAATTTTGGTGAAAAGTTATGTAGTAAAAGATACGATTCAAATGATCTAAAATTACGTTATTTGAACTCCCCAAAGCATAAACAGATTGTTTTGAATCGAAAAACAAACTTTCTTAGTGTTTGTAAATTTTGGTGAAATGTTATGTAGTAAAAGATACGATTCAAATGATCTAAAAATACGCTATTTGAACTCCCCAAAGCATAAACAGATTGTTTTGAATCGAAAAACAAACTTTCTTAGTGTTTGTAAATTTTGGTCAAATGTTATGTAGTAAAAGATACGATACAAATGATCTAAAAATACGTTATTTGAACTCCCCAAAGCATAAACAGATTGTTTTGAATCGAAAAACAAACTTTCTTAGTGTTTGTAAATTTTGGTGAAATGTTATGTAGTAAAAGATACGATTCAAATGATCTAAAAATACGCTATTTTAACTCCCCAAAGCATAAACAGATTGTTTTGAATCGAAAAACAAACTTTCTTAGTGTTTGTAAATTTTGGTGAAAAGTTATGTAGTAAAAGATACGATTCAAATGATCTAAAAATACGTTATTTGAACTCCCCAAAGCATAAACAGATTGTTTTGAATCGAAAAACAAACTTTCTTAGTGTTTGTAAATTTTGGTCAAATGTTATGTAGTATAAGATACGATTCAAATGATCTAAAAATATGTTATTTGAACTCCCCAAAGCATAAACAGATTGTTTTGAATCGAAAAACAAACTTTCTTAGTGTTTGTAAATTTTGGTGAAATGTTATGTAGTAAAAGATACGATTCAAATGATCTAAAAATACGCTATTTGAACTCCCCAATGCATAAACAGATTGTTTTGAATCAAAAAACAAACTTTCTTAGTGTTTGTAAATTTTGGTCAAATGTTATGTAGTAAAAGATACGATTCAAATGATCTAGAAATACGTTATTTGAACTCCCCAAAGCATAAACAGATTGTTTTGAATGGAAAAACAAACTTTCTTAGTGTTTGTAAATTTTGGTGAAATGTTATGTAGTAAAAGATACGATTCAAATGATCTAAAAATACGTTATTTGAACTGCCCAAAGCATAAACAAGTTGTTTTGAATCGAAAAACAAACTTTCTTAGTGTTTGTAAATTTTGGTGAAATGTTATGTAGTAAAAGATACGATTCAAATGGTCTAAAATTACGTTATTTGAACTCACCAAAGCATAAACAAATTGTTTTGAATCGAAAAACCAACATTCTTAGTGTTTGTAAATTTTGGTGAAATGTTATGTAGTAAAAGATACGATTCAAATGATCTAAAAATATGTTCTTAGAACTCCCCAAAGCATAAACAAATTGTTTAGAATCGAAAAACAAACTTTCTTAGTATTTGTAAATTTGGGTGAAATGTTATATAGTAAAAGATACGATTCAAATGGTCTAAAATTACGTTATTTGAACTCCCCAAAGCATAAACAGATTGTTTTGAAACGAAAAACAAACTTTCTTAGTGTTTGTAAATTTTGGTGAAAAGTTATGTAGTAAAAGATACGATTCAAATGATCTAAAAATACGTTATTTGAACTCCCCAAAGCATAAACAGATTGTTTTGAATCGAAAAACAAACTTTCTTAGTGTTTGTAAATTTTGGTCAAATGTTATGTAGTAAAAGATACGATTCAAATGATCTAAAAATACGCTATTTTAACTCCCCAAAGCATAAACAGATTGTTTTGAATCGAAAAACAAACTTTCTTAGTGTTTGTAAATTTTGGTGAAATGTTATGTAGTAAAAGATACGATTCAAATGATCTAAAAATACGTTATTTGAACTCCCCAAAGCATAAACAGATTGTTTTGAATCGAAATACAATCTTTCTTAGTGTTTGTAAATTTTGGTGAAATGTTATGTAGTAAAAGATACGATTCAAATGATCTAAAAATACGCTATTTTAACTCCCCAAAGCATAAACAGATTGTTTTGAATCGAAAAACAAACTTTCTTAGTGTTTGTAAATTTTGGTGAAAAGTTATGTAGTAAAAGATACGATTGAAATGATCTAAAAATACGTTATTTGAACTCCCCAAAGCATAAACAGATTGTTTTGAATCGAAAAACAAACTTTCTTAGTGTTTGTAAATTTTGGTGAAATGTTATGTAGTAAAAGATACGATTCAAATGGTCTAAAATTACGTTATTTGAACTCCCCAAAGCATAAACAGATTGTTTTGAAACGAAAAACAAACTTTCTTAGTGTTTGTAAATTTTGGTGAAAAGTTATGTAGTAAAAGATACGATTCAAATGATCTAAAAATAAGTTATTTGAACTCCCCAAAGCATAAACAGATTGTTTTGAATCGAAAAACAAACTTTCTTAGTGTTTGTAAATTTTGGTGAAATGTTATGTAGTAAAAGATACGATTCAAATGATCTAAAAATACGCTATTTTAACTCCCCAAAGCATAAACAGATTGTTTTGAATCGAAAAACAAACTTTCTTAGTGTTTGTAAATTTTGGTGAAATGTTATGTAGTAAAAGATACGATTCAAATGATCTAAAAATACGTTATTTGAACTCCCCAAAGCATAAACAGATTGTTTTGAATCGAAAAACAAACTTTCTTAGTGTTTGTAAATTTTGGTCAAATGTTATGTAGTATAAGATACGATTCAAATGATCTAAAAATATGTTATTTCAACTCCCCAAAGCATAAACAGATTGTTTTGAATCGAAAAACAAACTTTCTTAGTGTTTGTAAATTTTGGTGAAATGTTATGTAGTAAAAGATACGATTCAAATGATCTAAAAATACGCTATTTGAACTCCCCAATGCATAAACAGATTGTTTTGAATCAAAAAACAAACTTTCTTAGTGTTTGTAAATTTTGGTCAAATGTTATGTAGTAAAAGATACGATTCAAATGATCTAGAAATATGTTATTTGAACTCCCCAAAGCATAAACAGATTGTTTTGAATGGAAAAACAAACTTTCTTAGTGTTTGTAAATTTTGGTGAAATGTTATGTAGTAAAAGATACGATTCAAATGATCTAAAAATACGTTATTTGAACTGCCCAAAGCATAAACAAGTTGTTTTGAATCGAAAAACAAACTTTCTTAGTGTTTGTAAATTTTGGTGAAATGTTATGTAGTAAAAGATACGATTCAAATGGTCTAAAATTACGTTATTTGAACTCACCAAAGCATAAACAAATTGTTTTGAATCGAAAAACCAACTTTCTTAGTGTTTGTAAATTTCGGTCAAATGTTATGTAGTAAAAGATACGATTCAAATGATCTAAAAATATGTTCTTAGAACTCCCCAAAGCATAAACAAATTGTTTAGAATCGAAAAACAAACTTTCTTAGTGTTTGTAAATTTTGGTGAAATGTTATATAGTAAAAGATACGATTCAAATGGTCTAAAATTACGTTATTTGAACTCCCCAAAGCATAAACAGATTATTTTGAAACGAAAAACAAACTTTCTTAGTCTTTGTAAATTTTGGTGAAAAGTTATGTAGTAAAAGATACGATTCAAATGATCTAAAAATACGTTATTTGAACTCCCCAAAGCATAAACAGATTGTTTTGAATCGAAAAACAAACTTTCTTAGTGTTTGTAAATTTTGGTGAAATGTTATGTAGTAAAAGATATGATTCAAATGATCTAAAAATACGTTATTTGAACTCCCCAAAGGATAAACAGATTGTTTTGAATCGAAAAACAAACATTCTTAGTGTTTGTAAATTTTGGTGAAATGTTATGTAGTAAAAGATACGATTCAAATGATCTAAAAATACGCTATTTGAACTCCCCAAAGCATAAACATATTGTTTTGAATCGAAAAACAAACTTTCTTAGTGTTTGTAAATTTTGGTCAAATGTTATGTAGCAAAAGATACGATTCAAATGATCTAAAAATACGTTATTTGAAATCCCCAAAGCATAAACAGATTGTTTTGAATCGAAAAACAAACTTTCTTAGTTTTGTAAATTTTGGTAAAATGTTATGTAGTAAAAGGTACGATTCAAATGATCTAAAAATACGCTATTTTAACTCCCCAAAGCATAAACAGATTGTTTTGAATCGAAAAACAAACTTTCTTAGTGTTTGTAAATTTTGGTGAAAAGTTATGTAGTAAAAGATACGATTCAAATGATCTAAAAATACGTTATTTGAACTCCCCAAAGCATAAACAGATTTTTTTGAATCGAAAAACAAACTTTCTTAGTGTTTGTAAATTTTGGTCAAATGTTATGTAGTAAAAGATACGATTCAAATGATCTTGAAATACGTTATTTGAACTCCCCTAAGCATAAACAGATTGTTTTGAATCGAAAAACAAACTTTCTTAGTGTTTGTAAATTTTGGTGAAATGTTATGTAGTAAAAGATACGATTCAAATGATCTAAAAATACGTTATTTGAACTCCCCAAAGCATAAACAAGTTGTTTTGAATCGAAAAACAAACTTTCTTAGTGTTTGTAAATTTTGGTGAAATGTTATGTAGTAAAAGATACGATTCAAATGGTCCAAAATTACGTTATTTGAACTCACCAAAGCATAAACAAATTGTTTTGAATCGAAAAACCAACTTTCTTAGTGTTTGTAAATTTTGGTGAAATGTTATGTAGTAAAAGATACGATTCAAATGATCTAAAAATATGTTCTTAGAACTCCCCAAAGCATAAACAAATTGTTTAGAATCGAAAAACAAACTTTCTTAGTGTTTGTAAATTTTGGTGAAATGTTATGTAGTAAAAGATACGATTCAAATGGTCTAAAATTACGTTATTTGAACTCCCCAAAGCATAAACAGATTGTTTTGAAACGAAAAACAAACTTTCTTAGTGTTTGTAAATTTTGGTGAAAAGTTATGTAGTAAAAGATACGATTCAAATGATCTAAAAATACGTTATTTGAACTCCCCAAAGCATAAACAGATTGTTTTGAATCGAAAAACAAACTTTCTTAGTGTTTGTAAATTTTGGTGAAATGTTATGTAGTAAAAGATACGATTCAAATGATCTAAAAATACGTTATTTGAACTCCCCAAAGGATAAACAGATTGTTTTGAATCGAAAAACAAACATTCTTAGTGTTTGTAAATTTTGGTGAAATGTTATGTAGTAAAAGATACGATTCAAATGATCTAAAAATACGCTATTTGAACTCCCCAAAGCATAAACATATTGTTTTGAATCGAAAAACAAACTTTCTTAGTGTTTGTAAATTTTGGTCAAATGTTATGTAGCAAAAGATACGATTCAAATGATCTAAAAATACGTTATTTGAAATCCCCAAAGCATAAACATATTGTTTTGAATCGAAAAACAAACTTTCTTAGTTTTGTAAATTTTGGTGAAATGTTATGTAGTAAAAGGTACGATTCAAATGATCTAAAAATACGCTATTTTAACTCCTCAAAGCATAAACAGATTGTTTTGAATCGAAAAACAAACTTTCTTAGTGTTTGTAAATTTTGGTGAAAAGTTATGTAGTAAAAGATACGATTCAAATGATCTAAAAATACGTTATTTGAACTCCCCAAAGCATAAACAGATTGTTTTGAATCGAAAAACAAACTTTCTTAGTGTTTGTAAATTTTGGTCAAATGTTATGTAGTAAAAGATACGATTCAAATGATCCTGAAATACGTTATTTGAACTCCCCAAAGCATAAACAGATTGTTTTGAATCGAAAAACAAACTTTCTTAGTGTTTGTAAATTTTGGTGAAATGTTATGTAGTAAAAGATACGATTCAAATGATCTAAAAATACGTTATTTGAACTCCCCAAAGCATAAACAAGTTGTTTTGAATCGAAAAACAAACTTTCTTAGTGTTTGTAAATTTTGGTGAAATGTTATGTAGTAAAAGATACGATTCAAATGGTCTAAAATTACGTTTTTTGAACTCACCAAAGCATAAACAAATTGTTTTGAATCGAAAAACCAACTTTCTTAGTGTTTGTAAATTTTGGTGAAATGTTATGTAGTAAAAGATACGATTCAACTGATCTAAAAATATGTTCTTAGAACTCCCCAAAGCATAAACAAATTGTTTAGAATCGAAAAACAAACTTTCTTAGTGTTTGTAAATTTTGGTGAAATGTTATATAGTAAAAGATACGATTCAAATTGTCTAAAATTACGTTATTTGAACTCCCCAAAGCATAAACAGATTGTTTTGAAACGAAAAACAAACTTTCTTAGTGTTTGTAAATTTTGGTGAAAAGTTATGTAGTAAAAGATAAGATTCAAATGATCTAAAAATACGTTATTTGAACTCCCCAAAGCATAAACAGATTGTTTTGAATCGAAAAACAAACTTTCTTAGTGTTTGTAAATTTTGGGGAAATGTTATGTAGTAAAAGATACGATTCAAATGATCTAAAAATACGCTATTTTAACTCCCCAAAGCATAAACAGATTGTTTTGAATCGAAAAACAAACTTTCTTAGTGTTTGTAAATTTTGGTGAAAAGTTATGTAGTAAAAGATACGATTCAAATGATCTAAAATTACGTTATTTGAACTCCCCAAAGCATAAACAGATTGTTTTGAATCGAAAAACAAACTTTCTTAGTGTTTGTAAATTTTGGTGAAAAGTTATGTAGTAAAAGATACGATTCAAATGATCTAAAAATACGTTATTTGAACTCCCCAAAGCATAAACAGATTGTTTTGAATCGAAAAACAAACTTTCTTAGTGTTTGTAAATTTTGGTGAAATGTTATGTAGTAAAAGATACGATTCAAATGATCTAAAAATACGCTATTTGAACTCCACAAAGCATAAACAGATTGTTTTGAATCGAAAAACAAACTTTCTTAGTGTTTGTAAATTTTGGTCAAATGTTATGTAGTAAAAGATACGATACAAATGATCTAAAAATACGTTATTTGAACTCCCCAAAGCATAAACAGATTGTTTTGAATCGAAAAACAAACTTTCTTAGTGTTTGTAAATTTTGGTGAAATGTTATGTAGTAAAAGATACGATTCAAATGATCTAAAAATACGCTATTTTAACTCCCCAAAGCATAAACAGATTGTTTTGAATCGAAAAACAAACTTTCTTAGTGTTTGTAAATTTTGGTGAAATGTTATGTAGTAAAAGATACGATTCAAATGATCTAAAAATACGCTATTTTAACTCCCCAAAGCATAAACAGATTGTTTTGAATCGAAAAACAAACTTTCTTAGTGTTTGTAAATTTTGGTGAAAAGTTATGTAGTAAAAGATACGATTCAAATGATCTAAAATTACGTTATTTGAACTCCCCAAAGCATAAACAGATTGTTTTGAATCGAAAAACAAACTTTCTTAGTGTTTGTAAATTTTGGTGAAAAGTTATGTAGTAAAAGATACGATTCAAATGATCTAAAATTACGTTATTTGAACTCCCCAAAGCATAAACAGATTGTTTTGAATCGAAAAACAAACTTTCTTAGTGTTTGTAAATTTTGGTGAAATGTTATGTAGTAAAAGATACGATTCAAATGATCTAAAAATACGCTATTTGAACTCCCCAAAGCATAAACAGATTGTTTTGAATCGAAAAACAAACTTTCTTAGTGTTTGTAAATTTTGGTCAAATGTTATGTAGTAAAAGATACGATACAAATGATCTAAAAATACGTTATTTGAACTCCCCAAAGCATAAACAGATTGTTTTGAACAGAAAAACAAACTTTCTTAGTGTTTGTAAATTTTGGTGAAATGTTATGTAGTAAAAGATACGATTCAAATGATCTAAAAATACGCTATTTTAACTCCCCAAAGCATAAACAGATTGTTTTGAATCGAAAAACAAACTTTCTTAGTGTTTGTAAATTTTGGTGAAAAGTTATGTAGTAAAAGATACGATTCAAATGATCTAAAAATACGTTATTTGAACTCCCCAAAGCATAAACAGATTGTTTTGAATCGAAAAACAAACTTTCTTAGTGTTTGTAAATTTTGGTCAAATGTTATGTAGTATAAGATACGATTCAAATGATCTAAAAATATGTTATTTGAACTCCCCAAAGCATAAACAGATTGTTTTGAATCGAAAAACAAACTTTCTTAGTGTTTGTAAATTTTGGTGAAATGTTATGTAGTAAAAGATACGATTCAAATGATCTAAAAATACGCTATTTGAACTCCCCAATGCATAAACAGATTGTTTTGAATCAAAAAACAAACTTTCTTAGTGTTTGTAAATTTTGGTCAAATGTTATGTAGTAAAAGATACGATTCAAATGATCTAGAAATACGTTATTTGAACTCCCCAAAGCATAAACAGATTGTTTTGAATGGAAAAACAAACTTTCTTAGTGTTTGTAAATTTTGGTGAAATGTTATGTAGTAAAAGATACGATTCAAATGATCTAAAAATACGTTATTTGAACTGCCCAAAGCATAAACAAGTTGTTTTGAATCGAAAAACAAACTTTCTTAGTGTTTGTAAATTTTGGTGAAATGTTATGTAGTAAAAGATACGATTCAAATGGTCTAAAATTACGTTATTTGAACTCACCAAAGCATAAACAAATTGTTTTGAATCGAAAAACCAACTTTCTTAGTGTTTGTAAATTTTGGTGAAATGTTATGTAGTAAAAGATACGATTCAAATGATCTAAAAATATGTTCTTAGAACTCCCCAAAGCATAAACAAATTGTTTAGAATCGAAAAACAAACTTTCTTAGTATTTGTAAATTTGGGTGAAATGTTATATAGTAAAAGATACGATTCAAATGGTCTAAAATTACGTTATTTGAACTCCCCAAAGCATAAACAGATTGTTTTGAAACGAAAAACAAACTTTCTTAGTGTTTGTAAATTTTGGTGAAAAGTTATGTAGTAAAAGATACGATTCAAATGATCTAAAAATACGTTATTTGAACTCCCCAAAGCATAAACAGATTGTTTTGAATCGAAAAACAAACTTTCTTAGTGTTTGTAAATTTTGGTCAAATGTTATGTAGTAAAAGATACGATTCAAATGATCTTGAAATACGCTATTTTAACTCCCCAAAGCATAAACAGATTGTTTTGAATCGAAAAACAAACTTTCTTAGTGTTTGTAAATTTTGGTGAAATGTTATGTAGTAAAAGATACGATTCAAATGATCTAAAAATACGTTATTTGAACTCCCCAAAGCATAAACAAGTTGTTTTGAATCGAAAAACAAACTTTCTTAGTGTTTGTAAATTTTGGTGAAATGTTATGTAGTAAAAGATACGATTCAAATGGTCTAAAATTACGTTATTTGAACTCACCAAAGCATAAACAAATTGTTTTGAATCGAAAAACCAACTTTCTTAGTGTTTGTAAATTTTGGTGAAATGTTATGTTGTAAAAGATACGATTCAAATGATCTAAAAATATGTTCTTAGAACTCCCCAAAGTATAAACAAATTGTTTAGAATCGAAAAACAAACTTTCTTAGTGTTTGTAAATTTTGGTGAAATGTTATGTAGTAAAAGATACGATTCAAATGGTCTAAAATTACGTTATTTGAACTCCCCAAAGCATAAACAGATTGTTTTGAAACGAAAAACAAACTTTCTTAGTGTTTGTAAATTTTGGTGAAAAGTTATGTAGTAAAAGATACGATTCAAATGATCTAAAAATACGTTATTTGAACTCCCCAAAGCATAAACAGATTGTTTTGAATCGAAAAACAAACTTTCTTAGTGTTTGTAAATTTTGGTGAAATGTTATGTAGTAAAAGATACGATTCAAATGATCTAAAAATACGTTATTTGAACTCCCCAAAGGATAAACAGATTGTTTTGAATCGAAAAACAAACATTCTTAGTGTTTGTAAATTTTGGTGAAATGTTATGTAGTAAAAGATACGATTCAAATGATCTAAAAATACGCTATTTGAACTCCCCAAAGCATAAACATATTGTTTTGAATCGAAAAACAAACTTTCTTAGTGTTTGTAAATTTTGGTCAAATGTTATGTAGCAAAAGATACGATTCAAATGATCTAAAAATACGTTATTTGAAATCCCCAAAGCATAAACATATTGTTTTGAATCGAAAAACAAACTTTCTTAGTTTTGTAAATTTTGGTGAAATGTTATGTAGTAAAAGGTACGATTCAAATGATCTAAAAATACGCTATTTTAACTCCTCAAAGCATAAACAGATTGTTTTGAATCGAAAAACAAACTTTCTTAGTGTTTGTAAATTTTGGTGAAAAGTTATGTAGTAAAAGATACGATTCAAATGATCTAAAAATACGTTATTTGAACTCCCCAAAGCATAAACAGATTGTTTTGAATCGAAAAACAAACTTTCTTAGTGTTTGTAAATTTTGGTCAAATGTTATGTAGTAAAAGATACGATTCAAATGATCCTAAAATACGTTATTTGAACTCCCCAAAGCATAAACAGATTGTTTTGAATCGAAAAACAAACTTTCTTAGTGTTTGTAAATTTTGGTGAAATGTTATGTAGTAAAAGATACGATTCAAATGATCTAAAAATACGTTATTTGAACTCCCCAAAGCATAAACAAGTTGTTTTGAATCGAAAAACAAACTTTCTTAGTGTTTGTAAATTTTGGTGAAATGTTATGTAGTAAAAGATACGATTCAAATGGTCTAAAATTACGTTATTTGAACTCACCAAAGCATAAACAAATTGTTTTGAATCGAAAAACCAACTTTCTTAGTGTTTGTAAATTTTGGTGAAATGTTATGTAGTAAAAGATACGATTCAAATGATCTAAAAATATGTTCTTAGAACTCCCCAAAGCATAAACAAATTGTTTAGAATCGAAAAACAAACTTTCTTAGTATTTGTAAATTTGGGTGAAATGTTATCTAGTAAAAGATACGATTCAAATGGTCTAAAATTACGTTATTTGAACTCCCCAAAGCATAAACAGATTGTTTTGAAACGAAAAACAAACTTTCTTAGTGTTTGTAAATTTTGGTGAAAAGTAATGTAGTAAAAGATACGATTCAAATGATCTAAAAATACGTTATTTGAACTCCCCAAAGCATAAACAGATTGTTTTGAATCGAAAAACAAACTTTCTTAGTGTTTGTAAATTTTGGTCAAATGTTATGTAGTAAAAGATACGATTCAAATGATCTTGAAATACGTTATTTGAACTCCCCTAAGCATAAACAGATTGTTTTGAATCGAAAAACAAACTTTCTTAGTGTTTGTAAATTTTGGTGAAATGTTATGTAGTAAAAGATACGATTCAAATGATCTAAAAATACGTTATTTGAACTCCCCAAAGCATAAACAAGTTGTTTTGAATCGAAAAACAAACTTTCTTAGTGTTTGTAAATTTTGGTGAAATGTTATGTAGTAAAAGATACGATTCAAATGGTCTAAAATTACGTTATTTGAACTCACCAAAGCATAAACAAATTGTTTTGAATCGAAAAACCAACTTTCTTAGTGTTTGTAAATTTTGGTGAAATGTTATGTAGTAAAAGATACGATTCAAATGATCTAAAAATATGTTCTTAGAACTCCCCAAAGTATAAACAAATTGTTTAGAATCGAAAAACAAACTTTCTTAGTGTTTGTAAATTTTGGTGAAATGTTATGTAGTAAAAGATACGATTCAAATGGTCTAAAATTACGTTATTTGAACTCCCCAAAGCATAAACAGATTGTTTTGAAACGAAAAACAAACTTTCTTAGTGTTTGTAAATTTTGGTGAAAAGTTATGTAGTAAAAGATACGATTCAAATGATCTAAAAATACGTTATTTGAACTCCCCAAAGAATAAACAGATTGTTTTGAATCGAAAAACAAACTTTCTTAGTGTTTGTAAATTTTGGTGAAATGTTATGTAGTAAAAGATACGATTCAAATGATCTAAAAATACGTTATTTGAACTCACCAAAGGATAAACAAGTTGTTTTGAATCGAAAAACAAACTTTCTTAGTGTTTGTAAATTTTGGTGAAATGTTATGTAGTAAAAGATACGATTCAAATGATCTAAAAATATGTTCTTAGAACTCCCCAAAGCATAAACAAATTGTTTTGAATCGAAAAACAAACTTTCTTAGTATTTGTAAATTTGGGTGAAATGTTATATAGTAAAAGATACGATTCAAATGGTCTAAAATTACGTTATTTGAACTCCCCAAAGCATAAACAGATTGTTTTGAAACGAAAAACAAACTTTCTTAGTGTTTGTAAATTTTGGTGAAAAGTTATGTAGTAAAAGATACGATTCAAATGATCTAAAAATACGTTATTTGAACTCCCCAAAGCATAAACAGATTGTTTTGAATCGAAAAACAAACTTTCTTAGTGTTTGTAAATTTTGGTCAAATGTTATGTAGTAAAAGATACGATTCAAATGATCTTGAAATACGTTATTTGAACTCCCCAAAGCATAAACAGATTGTTTTGAATCGAAAAACAAACTTTCTTAGTGTTTGTAAATTTTGGTGAAATGTTATGTAGTAAAAGATACGATTCAAATGATCTAAAAATACGTTATTTGAACTCCCCAAAGCATAAACAAGTTGTTTTGAATCGAAAAACAAACTTTCTTAGTGTTTGTAAATTTTGGTGAAATGTTATGTAGTAAAAGATACGATTCAAATGGTCTAAAATTACGTTATTTGAACTCACCAAAGCATAAACAAATTGTTTTGAATCGAAAAACAAACTTTCTTAGTGTTTGTAAATTTTGGTGAAATGTTATGTAGTAAAAGATACGATTCAAATGGTCTAAAATTACGTTATTTGAACTCACCAAAGCATAAACAAATTGTTTTGAATCGAAAAACCAACTTTCTTAGTGTTTGTAAATTTTGGTGAAATGTTATGTAGTAAAAGATACGATTCAAATGATCTAAAAATATGTTCTTAGAACTCCCCAAAGTATAAACAAATTGTTTAGAATCGAAAAACAAACTTTCTTAGTGTTTGTAAATTTTGGTGAAATGTTATGTAGTAAAAGATACGATTCAAATGGTCTAAAATTACGTTATTTGAACTCCCCAAAGCATAAACAGATTGTTTTGAAACGAAAAACAAACTTTCTTAGTGTTTGTAAATTTTGGTGAAAAGTTATGTAGTAAAAGATACGATTCAAATGATCTAAAAATACGTTATTTGAACTCCCCAAAGCATAAACAGATTGTTTTGAATCGAAAAACAAACTTTCTTAGTGTTTGTAAATTTTGGTGAAATGTTATGTAGTAAAAGATACGATTCAAATGATCTAAAAATACGTTATTTGAACTCCCCAAAGGATAAACAGATTGTTTTGAATCGAAAAACAAACATTCTTAGTGTTTGTAAATTTTGGTGAAATGTTATGTAGTAAAAGATACGATTCAAATGATCTAAAAATACGCTATTTGAACTCCCCAAAGCATAAACATATTGTTTTGAATCGAAAAACAAACTTTCTTAGTGTTTGTAAATTTTGGTCAAATGTTATGTAGCAAAAGATACGATTCAAATGATCTAAAAATACGTTATTTGAAATCCCCAAAGCATAAACATATTGTTTTGAATCGAAAAACAAACTTTCTTAGTTTTGTAAATTTTGGTGAAATGTTATGTAGTAAAAGGTACGATTCAAATGATCTAAAAATACGCTATTTTAACTCCTCAAAGCATAAACAGATTGTTTTGAATCGAAAAACAAACTTTCTTAGTGTTTGTAAATTTTGGTGAAAAGTTATGTAGTAAAAGATACGATTCAAATGATCTAAAAATACGTTATTTGAACTCCCCAAAGCATAAACAGATTGTTTTGAATCGAAAAACAAACTTTCTTAGTGTTTGTAAATTTTGGTCAAATGTTATGTAGTAAAAGATACGATTCAAATGATCCTAAAATACGTTATTTGAACTCCCCAAAGCATAAACAGATTGTTTTGAATCGAAAAACAAACTTTCTTAGTGTTTGTAAATTTTGGTGAAATGTTATGTAGTAAAAGATACGATTCAAATGATCTAAAAATACGTTATTTGAACTCCCCAAAGCATAAACAAGTTGTTTTGAATCGAAAAACAAACTTTCTTAGTGTTTGTAAATTTTGGTGAAATGTTATGTAGTAAAAGATACGATTCAAATGGTCTAAAATTACGTTATTTGAACTCACCAAAGCATAAACAAATTGTTTTGAATCGAAAAACCAACTTTCTTAGTGTTTGTAAATTTTGGTGAAATGTTATGTAGTAAAAGATACGATTCAACTGATCTAAAAATATGTTCTTAGAACTCCCCAAAGCATAAACAAATTGTTTAGAATCGAAAAACAAACTTTCTTAGTGTTTGTAAATTTTGGTGAAATGTTATATAGTAAAAGATACGATTCAAATTGTCTAAAATTACGTTATTTGAACTCCCCAAAGCATAAACAGATTGTTTTGAAACGAAAAACAAACTTTCTTAGTGTTTGTAAATTTTGGTGAAAAGTTATGTAGTAAAAGATACGATTCAAATGATCTAAAAATACGTTATTTGAACTCCCCAAAGCATAAACAGATTGTTTTGAATCGAAAAACAAACTTTCTTAGTGTTTGTAAATTTTGGTGAAATGTTATGTAGTAAAAGATACGATTCAAATGATCTAAAAATACGCTATTTTAACTCCCCAAAGCATAAACAGATTGTTTTGAATCGAAAAACAAACTTTCTTAGTGTTTGTAAATTTTGGTGAAAAGTTATGTAGTAAAAGATACGATTCAAATGATCTAAAATTACGTTATTTGAACTCCCCAAAGCATAAACAGATTGTTTTGAATCGAAAAACAAACTTTCTTAGTGTTTGTAAATTTTGGTGAAAAGTTATGTAGTAAAAGATACGATTCAAATGATCTAAAATTACGTTATTTGAACTCCCCAAAGCATAAACAGATTGTTTTGAATCGAAAAACAAACTTTCTTAGTGTTTGTAAATTTTGGTGAAATGTTATGTAGTAAAAGATACGATTCAAATGATCTAAAAATACGCTATTTGAACTCCCCAAAGCATAAACAGATTGTTTTGAATCGAAAAACAAACTTTCTTAGTGTTTGTAAATTTTGGTGAAAAGTTATGTAGTAAAAGATACGATTCAAATGATCTAAAAATACGTTATTTGAACTCCCCAAAGCATAAACAGATTGTTTTGAATCGAAAAACAAACTTTCTTAGTGTTTGTAAATTTTGGTCAAATGTTATGTAGTATAAGATACGATACAAATGATCTAAAAATACGTTATTTGAACTCCCCAAAGCATAAACAGATTGTTTTGAATCGAAAAACAAACTTTCTTAGTGTTTGTAAATTTTGGTGAAATGTTATGTAGTAAAAGATACGATTCAAATGATCTAAAAATACGCTATTTTAACTCCCCAAAGCATAAACAGATTGTTTTGAATCGAAAAACAAACTTTCTTAGTGTTTGTAAATTTTGGTGAAAAGTTATGTAGTAAAAGATACGATTCAAATGATCTAAAAATACGTTATTTGAACTCCCCAAAGCATAAACAGATTGTTTTGAATCGAAAAACAAACTTTCTTAGTGTTTGTAAATTTTGGTCAAATGTTATGTAGTATAAGATACGATTCAAATGATCTAAAAATATGTTATTTGAACTCCCCAAAGCATAAACAGATTGTTTTGAATCGAAAAACAAACTTTCTTAGTGGTTGTAAATTTTGGTGAAATGTTATGTAGTAAAAGATACGATTCAAATGATCTAAAAATACGCTATTTGAACTCCCCAATGCATAAACAGATTGTTTTGAATCAAAAAACAAACTTTCTTAGTGTTTGTAAATTTTGGTCAAATGTTATGTAGTAAAAGATACGATTCAAATGATCTAGAAATACGTTATTTGAACTCCCCAAAGCATAAACAGATTGTTTTGAATGGAAAAACAAACTTTCTTAGTGTTTGTAAATTTTGGTGAAATGTTATGTAGTAAAAGATACGATTCAAATGATCTAAAAATACGTTATTTGAACTGCCCAAAGCATAAACAAGTTGTTTTGAATCGAAAAACAAACTTTCTTAGTGTTTGTAAATTTTGGTGAAATGTTATGTAGTAAAAGATACGATTCAAATGGTCTAAAATTACGTTATTTGAACTCACCAAAGCATAAACAAATTGTTTTGAATCGAAAAACCAACTTTCTTAGTGTTTGTAAATTTTGGTGAAATGTTATGTAGTAAAAGATACGATTCAAATGATCTAAAAATATGTTCTTAGAACTCCCCAAAGCATAAACAAATTGTTTAGAATCGAAAAACAAACTTTCTTAGTATTTGTAAATTTGGGTGAAATGTTATATAGTAAAAGATACGATTCAAATGGTCTAAAATTACGTTATTTGAACTCCCCAAAGCATAAACAGATTGTTTTGAAACGAAAAACAAACTTTCTTAGTGTTTGTAAATTTTGGTGAAAAGTTATGTAGTAAAAGATACGATTCAAATGATCTAAAAATACGTTATTTGAACTCCCCAAAGCATAAACAGATTGTTTTGAATCGAAAAACAAACTTTCTTAGTGTTTGTAAATTTTGGTCAAATGTTATGTAGTAAAAGATACGATTCAAATGATCTTGAAATACGTTATTTGAACTCCCCTAAGCATAAACAAATTGTTTTGAATCGAAAAACAAACTTTCTTAGTGTTTGTAAATTTTGGTGAAATGTTATGTAGTAAAAGATACGATTCAAATGATCTAAAAATACGTTATTTGAACTCCCCAAAGCATAAACAAGTTGTTTTGAATCGAAAAACAAACTTTCTTAGTGTTTGTAAATTTTGGTGAAATGTTATGTAGTAAAAGATACGATTCAAATGGTCTAAAATTACGTTATTTGAACTCACCAAAGCATAAACAAATTGTTTTGAATCGAAAAACCAACTTTCTTAGTGTTTGTAAATTTTGGTGAAATGTTATGTAGTAAAAGATACGATTCAAATGATCTAAAAATATGTTCTTAGAACTCCCCAAAGCATAAACAAATTGTTTAGAATCGAAAAACAAACTTTCTTAGTGTTTGTAAATTTTGGTGAAATGTTATGTAGTAAAAGATACGATTCAAATGGTCTAAAATTACGTTATTTGAACTCCCCAAAGCATAAACAGATTGTTTTGAAACGAAAAACAAACTTTCTTAGTGTTTGTAAATTTTGGTGAAAAGTTATGTAGTAAAAGATACGATTCAAATGATCTAAAAATACGTTATTTGAACTCCCCAAAGCATAAACAGATTGTTTTGAATCGAAAAACAAACTTTCTTAGTGTTTGTAAATTTTGGTGAAATGTTATGTAGTAAAAGATACGATTCAAATGATCTAAAAATACGTTATTTGAACTCCCCAAAGGATAAACAGATTGTTTTGAATCGAAAAACAAACATTCTTAGTGTTTGTAAATTTTGGTGAAATGTTATGTAGTAAAAGATACGATTCAAATGATCAAAAAATACGCTATTTGAACTCCCCAAAGCATAAACATATTGTTTTGAATCGAAAAACAAACTTTCTTAGTGTTTGTAAATTTTGGTCAAATGTTATGTAGCAAAAGATACGATTCAAATGATCTAAAAATACGTTATTTGAAATCCCCAAAGCATAAACATATTGTTTTGAATCGAAAAACAAACTTTCTTAGTTTTGTAAATTTTGGTGAAATGTTATGTAGTAAAAGGTACGATTCAAATGATCTAAAAATACGCTATTTTAACTCCTCAAAGCATAAACAGATTGTTTTGAATCGAAAAACAAACTTTCTTAGTGTTTGTAAATTTTGGTGAAAAGTTATGTAGTAAAAGATACGATTCAAATGATCTAAAAATACGTTATTTGAACTCCCCAAAGCATAAACAGATTGTTTTGAATCGAAAAACAAACTTTCTTAGTGTTTGTAAATTTTGGTCAAATGTTATGTAGTAAAAGATACAATTCAAATGATCCTGAAATACGTTATTTGAACTCCCCAAAGCATAAACAGATTGTTTTGAATCGAAAAACAAACTTTCTTAGTGTTTGTAAATTTTGGTGAAATGTTATGTAGTAAAAGATACGATTCAAATGATCTAAAAATACGTTATTTGAACTCCCCAAAGCATAAACAAGTTGTTTTGAATCGAAAAACAAACTTTCTTAGTGTTTGTAAATTTTGGTGAAATGTTATGTAGTAAAAGATACGATTCAAATGGTCTAAAATTACGTTATTTGAACTCACCAAAGCATAAACAAATTGTTTTGAATCGAAAAACCAACTTTCTTAGTGTTTGTAAATTTTGGTGAAATGTTATGTAGTAAAAGATACGATTCAACTGATCTAAAAATATGTTCTTAGAACTCCCCAAAGCATAAACAAATTGTTTAGAATCGAAAAACAAACTTTCTTAGTGTTTGTAAATTTTGGTGAAATGTTATATAGTAAAAGATACGATTCAAATTGTCTAAAATTACGTTATTTGAACTCCCCAAAGCATAAACAGATTGTTTTGAAACGAAAAACAAACTTTCTTAGTGTTTGTAAATTTTGGTGAAAAGTTATGTAGTAAAAGATAAGATTCAAATGATCTAAAAATACGTTATTTGAACTCCCCAAAGCATAAACAGATTGTTTTGAATCGAAAAACAAACTTTCTTAGTGTTTGTAAATTTTGGTGAAATGTTATGTAGTAAAAGATACGATTCAAATGATCTAAAAATACGCTATTTTAACTCCCCAAAGCATAAACAGATTGTTTTGAATCGAAAAACAAACTTTCTTAGTGTTTGTAAATTTTGGTGAAAAGTTATGTAGTAAAAGATACGATTCAAATGATCTAAAATTACGTTATTTGAACTCCCCAAAGCATAAACAGATTGTTTTGAATCGAAAAACAAACATTCTTAGTGTTTGTAAATTTTGGTGAAATGTTATGTAGTAAAAGATACGATTCAAATGATCTAAAAATACGCTATTTGAACTCCCCAAAGCATAAACAGATTGTTTTGAATCGAAAAACAAACTTTCTTAGTGTTTGTAAATTTTGGTGAAAAGTTATGTAGTAAAAGATACGATTCAAATGATCTAAAAATACGTTATTTGAACTCCCCAAAGCATAAACAGATTGTTTTGAATCGAAAAACAAACTTTCTTAGTGTTTGTAAATTTTGGTGAAATGTTATGTAGTAAAAGATACGATTCAAATGATCTAAAAATACGCTATTTGAACTCCCCAAAGCATAAACAGATTGTTTTGAATCGAAAAACAAACTTTCTTAGTGTTTGTAAATTTTGGTCAAATGTTATGTAGTAAAAGATACGATACAAATGATCTAAAAATACGTTATTTGAACTCCCCAAAGCATAAACAGATTGTTTTGAATCGAAAAACAAACTTTCTTAGTGTTTGTAAATTTTGGTGAAATGTTATGTAGTAAAAGATACGATTCAAATGATCTAAAAATACGCTATTTTAACTCCCCAAAGCATAAACAGATTGTTTTGAATCGAAAAACAAACTTTCTTAGTGTTTGTAAATTTTGGTGAAATGTTATGTAGTAAAAGATACGATTCAAATGATCTAAAAATACGCTATTTTAACTCCCCAAAGCATAAACAGATTGTTTTGAATCGAAAAACAAACTTTCTTAGTGTTTGTAAATTTTGGTGAAAAGTTATGTAGTAAAAGATACGATTCAAATGATCTAAAATTACGTTATTTGAACTCCCCAAAGCATAAACAGATTGTTTTGAATCGAAAAACAAACTTTCTTAGTGTTTGTAAATTTTGGTGAAAAGTTATGTAGTAAAAGATACGATTCAAATGATCTAAAATTACGTTATTTCAACTCCCCAAAGCATAAACAGATTGTTTTGAATCGAAAAACAAACTTTCTTAGTGTTTGTAAATTTTGGTGAAATGTTATGTAGTAAAAGATACGATTCAAATGATCTAAAAATACGCTATTTGAACTCCCCAAAGCATAAACAGATTGTTTTGAATCGAAAAACAAACTTTCTTAGTGTTTGTAAATTTTGGTCAAATGTTATGTAGTAAAAGATACGATACAAATGATCTAAAAATACGTTATTTGAACTCCCCAAAGCATAAACAGATTGTTTTGAATCGAAAAACAAACTTTCTTAGTGTTTGTAAATTTTGGTGAAATGTTATGTAGTAAAAGATACGATTCAAATGATCTAAAAATACGCTATTTTAACTCCCCAAAGCATAAACAGATTGTTTTGAATCGAAAAACAAACTTTCTTAGTGTTTGTAAATTTTGGTGAAAAGTTATGTAGTAAAAGATACGATTCAAATGATCTAAAAATACGTTATTTGAACTCCCCAAAGCATAAACAGATTGTTTTGAATCGAAAAACAAACTTTCTTAGTGTTTGTAAATTTTGGTCAAATGTTATGTAGTATAAGATACGATTCAAATGATCTAAAAATATGTTATTTGAACTCCCCAAAGCATAAACAGATTGTTTTGAATCGAAAAACAAACTTTCTTAGTGTTTGTAAATTTTGGTGAAATGTTATGTAGTAAAAGATACGATTCAAATGATCTAAAAATACGCTATTTGAACTCCCCAATGCATAAACAGATTGTTTTGAATCAAAAAACAAACTTTCTTAGTGTTTGTAAATTTTGGTCAAATGTTATGTAGTAAAAGATACGATTCAAATGATCTAGAAATACGTTATTTGAACTCCCCAAAGCATAAACAGATTGTTTTGAATGGAAAAACAAACTTTCTTAGTGTTTGTAAATTTTGGTGAAATGTTATGTAGTAAAAGATACGATTCAAATGATCTAAAAATACGTTATTTGAACTGCCCAAAGCATAAACAAGTTGTTTTGAATCGAAAAACAAACTTTCTTAGTGTTTGTAAATTTTGGTGAAATGTTATGTAGTAAAAGATACGATTCAAATGGTCTAAAATTACGTTATTTGAACTCACCAAAGCATAAACAAATTGTTTTGAATCGAAAAACCAACTTTCTTAGTGTTTGTAAATTTTGGTGAAATGTTATGTAGTAAAAGATACGATTCAAATGATCTAAAAATATGTTCTTAGAACTCCCCAAAGCATAAACAAATTGTTTAGAATCGAAAAACAAACTTTCTTAGTGTTTGTAAATTTTGGTGAAATGTTATGTAGTAAAAGATACGATTCAAATGGTCTAAAATTACGTTATTTGAACTCCCCAAAGCATAAACAGATTGTTTTGAAACGAAAAACAAACTTTCTTAGTGTTTGTAAATTTTGGTGAAAAGTTATGTAGTAAAAGATACGATTCAAATGATCTAAAAATACGTTATTTGAACTCCCCAAAGCATAAACAGATTGTTTTGAATCGAAAAACAAACTTTCTTAGTGTTTGTAAATTTTGGTGAAATGTTATGTAGTAAAAGATACGATTCAAATGATCTAAAAATACGTTATTTGAACTCCCCAAAGGATAAACAGATTGTTTTGAATCGAAAAACAAACATTCTTAGTGTTTGTAAATTTTGGTGAAATGTTATGTAGTAAAAGATACGATTCAAATGATCTAAAAATACGCTATTTGAACTCCCCAAAGCATAAACATATTGTTTTGAATCGAAAAACAAACTTTCTTAGTGTTTGTAAATTTTGGTCAAATGTTATGTAGCAAAAGATTCGATTCAAATGATCTAAAAATACGTTATTTGAAATCCCCAAAGCATAAACATATTGTTTTGAATCGAAAAACAAACTTTCTTAGTTTTGTAAATTTTGGTGAAATGTTATGTAGTAAAAGGTACGATTCAAATGATCTAAAAATACGCTATTTTAACTCCTCAAAGCATAAACAGATTGTTTTGAATCGAAAAACAAACTTTCTTATTGTTTGTAAATTTTGGTGAAAAGTTATGTAGTAAAAGATACGATTCAAATGATCTAAAAATACGTTATTTGAACTCCCCAAAGCATAAACAGATTGTTTTGAATCGAAAAACAAACTTTCTTAGTGTTTGTAAATTTTGGTCAAATGTTATGTAGTAAAAGATACGATTCAAATGATCTAAAAATACGTTATTTGAACTCCCCAAAGGATAAACAGATTGTTTTGAATCGAAAAACAAACATTCTTAGTGTTTGTAAATTTTGGTGAAATGTTATGTAGTAAAAGATACGATTCAAATGATCTAAAAATACGCTATTTGAACTCCCCAAAGCATAAACATATTGTTTTGAATCGAAAAACAAACTTTCTTAGTGTTTGTAAATTTTGGTCAAATGTTATGTAGCAAAAGATACGATTCAAATGATCTAAAAATACGTTATTTGAAATCCCCAAAGCATAAACATATTGTTTTGAATCGAAAAACAAACTTTCTTAGTTTTGTAAATTTTGGTGAAATGTTATGTAGTAAAAGGTACGATTCAAATGATCTAAAAATACGCTATTTTAACTCCTCAAAGCATAAACAGATTGTTTTGAATCGAAAAACAAACTTTCTTAGTGTTTGTAAATTTTGGTGAAAAGTTATGTAGTAAAAGATACGATTCAAATGATCTAAAAATACGTTATTTGAACTCCCCAAAGCATAAACAGATTGTTTTGAATCGAAAAACAAACTTTCTTAGTGTTTGTAAATTTTGGTCAAATGTTATGTAGTAAAAGATACGATTCAAATGATCCTGAAATACGTTATTTGAACTCCCCAAAGCATAAACAGATTGTTTTGAATCGAAAAACAAACTTTCTTAGTGTTTGTAAATTTTGGTGAAATGTTATGTAGTAAAAGATACGATTCAAATGATCTAAAAATACGTTATTTGAACTCCCCAAAGCATAAACAGATTGTTTTGAATCGAAAAACAAACTTTCTTAGTGTTTGTAAATTTTGGTCAAATGTTATGTAGTAAAAGATACGATTCAAATGATCCTGAAATACGTTATTTGAACTCCCCAAAGCATAAACAGATTGTTTTGAATCGAAAAACAAACTTTCTTAGTGTTTGTAAATTTTGGTGAAATGTTATGTAGTAAAAGATACGATTCAAATGATCTAAAAATACGTTATTTGAACTCCCCAAAGCATAAACAAGTTGTTTTGAATCGAAAAACAAACTTTCTTAGTGTTTGTAAATTTTGGTGAAATGTTATGTAGTAAAAGATACGATTCAAATGGTCTAAAATTACGTTATTTGAACTCACCAAAGCATAAACAAATTGTTTTGAATCGAAAAACCAACTTTCTTAGTGTTTGTAAATTTTGGTGAAATGTTATGTAGTAAAAGATACGATTCAAATGATCTAAAAATATGTTCTTAGAACTCCCCAAAGCATAAACAAATTGTTTAGAATCGAAAAACAAACTTTCTTAGTGTTTGTAAATTTTGGTGAAATGTTATGTAGTAAAAGATACGATTCAAATGGTCTAAAATTACGTTATTTGAACTCCCCAAAGCATAAACAGATTGTTTTGAAACGAAAAACAAACTTTCTTAGTGTTTGTAAATTTTGGTGAAAAGTTATGTAGTAAAAGATACGATTCAAATGATCTAAAAATACGTTATTTGAACTCCCCAAAGCATAAACAGATTGTTTTGAATCGAAAAACAAACTTTCTTAGTGTTTGTAAATTTTGGTGAAATGTTATGTAGTAAAAGATACGATTCAAATGATCTAAAAATACGTTATTTGAACTCCCCAAAGGATAAACAGATTGTTTTGAATCGAAAAACAAACATTCTTAGTGTTTGTAAATTTTGGTGAAATGTTATGTAGTAAAAGATACGATTCAAATGATCTAAAAATACGCTATTTGAACTCCCCAAAGCATAAACATATTGTTTTGAATCGAAAAACAAACTTTCTTAGTATTTGTAAATTTTGGTCAAATGTTATGTAGCAAAAGATACGATTCAAATGATCTAAAAATACGTTATTTGAAATCCCCAAAGCATAAATATATTGTTTTGAATCGAAAAACAAACTTTCTTAGTTTTGTAAATTTTGGTGAAATGTTATGTAGTAAAAGGTACGATTCAAATGATCTAAAAATACGCTATTTTAACTCCTCAAAGCATAAACAGATTGTTTTGAATCGAAAAACAAACTTTCTTAGTGTTTGTAAATTTTGGTGAAATGTTATGTAGTAAAAGATACGATTCAAATGGTCTAAAATTACGTTATTTGAACTCACCAAAGCATAAACAAATTGTTTTGAATCGAAAAACGAACTTTCTTAGTGTTTGTAAATTTTGGTGAAATGTTATGTAGTAAAAGATACGATTCAAATGATCTAAAAATATGTTCTTAGAACTCCCCAAAGCATAAACAAATTGTTTAGAATCGAAAAACAAACTTTCTTAGTGTTTGTAAATTTTGGTGAAATGTTATGTAGTAAAAGATACGATTCAAATGGTCTAAAATTACGTTATTTGAACTCACCAAAGCATAAACAAATTGTTTTGAATCGAAAAACCAACTTTCTTAGTGTTTGTAAATTTTGGTGAAATGTTATGTAGTAAAAGATACGATTCAAATGATCTAAAAATATGTTCTTAGAACTCCCCAAAGCATAAACAAATTGTTTAGAATCGAAAAACAAACTTTCTTAGTGTTTGTAAATTTTGGTGAAATGTTATGTAGTAAAAGATACGATTCAAATGGTCTAAAATTACGTTATTTGAACTCCCCAAAGCATAAACAGATTGTTTTGAAACGAAAAACAAACTTTCTTAGTGTTTGTAAATTTTGGTGAAAAGTTATGTAGTAAAAGATACGATTCAAATGATCTAAAAATACGTTATTTGAACTCCCCAAAGCATAAACAGATTGTTTTGAATCGAAAAACAAACTTTCTTAGTGTTTGTAAATTTTGGTGAAATGTTATGTAGTAAAAGATACGATTCAAATGATCTAAAAATACGTTATTTGAACTCCCCAAAGGTTAAACAGATTGTTTTGAATCGAAAAACAAACATTCTTAGTGTTTGTAAATTTTGGTGAAATGTTATGTAGTAAAAGATACGATTCAAATGATCTAAAAATACGCTATTTGAACTCCCCAAAGCATAAACATATTGTTTTGAATCGAAAAACAAACTTTCTTAGTGTTTGTAAATTTTGGTCAAATGTTATGTAGCAAAAGATACGATTCAAATGATCTAAAAATACGTTATTTGAAATCCCCAAAGCATAAACATATTGTTTTGAATCGAAAAACAAACTTTCTTAGTTTTGTAAATTTTGGTGAAATGTTATGTAGTAAAAGGTACGATTCAAATGATCTAAAAATACGCTATTTTAACTCCTCAAAGCATAAACAGATTGTTTTGAATCGAAAAACAAACTTTCTTAGTGTTTGTAAATTTTGGTGAAAAGTTATGTAGTAAAAGATACGATTCAAATGATCTAAAAATACGTTATTTGAACTCCCCAAAGCATAAACAGATTGTTTTGAATCGAAAAACAAACTTTCTTAGTGTTTGTAAATTTTGGTCAAATGTTATGTAGTAAAAGATACAATTCAAATGATCCTGAAATACGTTATTTGAACTCCCCAAAGCATAAACAGATTGTTTTGAATCGAAAAACAAACTTTCTTAGTGTTTGTAAATTTTGGTGAAATGTTATGTAGTAAAAGATACGATTCAAATGATCTAAAAATACGTTATTTGAACTCCCCAAAGCATAAACAAGTTGTTTTGAATCGAAAAACAAACTTTCTTAGTGTTTGTAAATTTTGGTGAAATGTTATGTAGTAAAAGATATGATTCAAATGGTCTAAAATTACGTTATTTGAACTCACCAAAGCATAAACAAATTGTTTTGAATCGAAAAACCAACTTTCTTAGTGTTTGTAAATTTTGGTGAAATGTTATGTAGTAAAAGATACGATTCAACTGAACTAAAAATATGTTCTTAGAACTCCCCAAAGCATAAACAAATTGTTTAAAATCGAAAAACAAACTTTCTTAGTGTTTGTAAATTTTGGTGAAATGTTATATAGTAAAAGATACGATTCAAATTGTCTAAAATTACGTTATTTGAACTCCCCAAAGCATAAACAGATTGTTTTGAAACGAAAAACAAACTTTCTTAGTGTTTGTAAATTTTGGTGAAAAGTTATGTAGTAAAAGATACGATTCAAATGATCTAAAAATACGTTATTTGAACTCCCCAAAGCATAAACAGATTGTTTTGAATCGAAAAACAAACTTTCTTAGTGTTTGTAAATTTTGGTGAAATGTTATGTAGTAAAAGATACGATTCAAATGATCTAAAAATACGCTATTTTAACTCCCCAAAGCATAAACAGATTGTTTTGAATCGAAAAACAAACTTTCTTAGTGTTTGTAAATTTTGGTGAAAAGTTATGTAGTAAAAGATACGATTCAAATGATCTAAAATTACGTTATTTGAACTCCCCAAAGCATAAACAGATTGTTTTGAATCGAAAAACAAACTTTCTTAGTGTTTGTAAATTTTGGTGAAAAGTTATGTAGTAAAAGATACGATTCAAATGATCTAAAAATACGTTATTTGAACTCCCCAAAGCATAAACAGATTGTTTTGAATCGAAAAACAAACTTTCTTAGTGTTTGTAAATTTTGGTGAAATGTTATGTAGTAAAAGATACGATTCAAATGATCTAAAAATACGCTATTTGAACTCCCCAAAGCATAAACAGATTGTTTTGAATCGAAAAACAAACTTTCTTAGTGTTTGTAAATTTTGGTCAAATGTTATGTAGTAAAAGATACGATACAAATGATCTAAAAATACGTTATTTGAACTCCCCAAAGCATAAACAGATTGTTTTGAATCGAAAAACAAACTTTCTTAGTGTTTGTAAATTTTGGTCAAATGTTATGTAGTAAAAGATACGATTCAAATGATCTAAAAATACGCTATTTTAACTCCCCAAAGCATAAACAGATTGTTTTGAATCGAAAAACAAACTTTCTTAGTGTTTGTAAATTTTGGTGAAAAGTTATGTAGTAAAAGATACGATTCAAATGATCTAAAAATACGTTATTTGAACTCCCCAAAGCATAAACAGATTGTTTTGAATCGAAAAACAAACTTTCTTAGTGTTTGTAAATTTTGGTCAAATGTTATGTAGTATAAGATACGATTCAAATGATCTAAAAATATGTTATTTGAACTCCCCAAAGCATAAACAGATTGTTTTGAATCGAAAAACAAACTTTCTTAGTGTTTGTAAATTTTGGTGAAATGTTATGTAGTAAAAGATACGATTCAAATGATCTAAAAATACGCTATTTGAACTCCCCAATGCATAAACAGATTGTTTTGAATCAAAAAACAAACTTTCTTAGTGTTTGTAAATTTTGGTCAAATGTTATGTAGTAAAAGATACGATTCAAATGATCTAGAAATACGTTATTTGAACTCCCCAAAGCATAAACAGATTGTTTTGAATGGAAAAACAAACTTTCTTAGTGTTTGTAAATTTTGGTGAAATGTTATGTAGTAAAAGATACGATTCAAATGATCTAAAAATACGTTATTTGAACTGCCCAAAGCATAAACAAGTTGTTTTGAATCGAAAAACAAACTTTCTTAGTGTTTGTAAATTTTGGTGAAATGTTATGTAGTAAAAGATACGATTCAAATGGTCTAAAATTACGTTATTTGAACTCACCAAAGCATAAACAAATTGTTTTGAATCGAAAAACCAACTTTCTTAGTGTTTGTAAATTTTGGTGAAATGTTATGTAGTAAAAGATACGATTCAAATGATCTAAAAATATGTTCTTAGAACTCCCCAAAGCATAAACAAATTGTTTAGAATCGAAAAACAAACTTTCTTAGTATTTGTAAATTTGGGTGAAATGTTATATAGTAAAAGATACGATTCAAATGGTCTAAAATTACGTTATTTGAACTCCCCAAAGCATAACCAGATTGTTTTGAAACGAAAAACAAACTTTCTTAGTGTTTGTAAATTTTGGTGAAAAGTTATGTAGTAAAAGATACGATTCAAATGATCTAAAAATACGTTATTTGAACTCCCCAAAGCATAAACAGATTGTTTTGAATCGAAAAACAAACTTTCTTAGTGTTTGTAAATTTTGGTCAAATGTTATGTAGTAAAAGATACGATTCAAATGATCTTGAAATACGTTATTTGAACTCCCCTAAGCATAAACAGATTGTTTTGAATCGAAAAACAAACTTTCTTAGTGTTTGTAAATTTTGGTGAAATGTTATGTAGTAAAAGATACGATTCAAATGATCTAAAAATACGTTATTTGAACTCCCCAAAGCATAAACAAGTTGTTTTGAATCGAAAAACAAACTTTCTTAGTGTTTGTAAATTTTGGTGAAATGTTATGTAGTAAAAGATACGATTCAAATGGTCTAAAATTACGTTATTTGAACTCACCAAAGCATAAACAAATTGTTTTGAATCGAAAAACCAACTTTCTTAGTGTTTGTAAATTTTGGTGAAATGTTATGTAGTAAAAGATACGATTCAAATGATCTAAAAATATGTTCTTAGAACTCCCCAAAGCATAAACAAATTGTTTAGAATCGAAAAACAAACTTTCTTAGTATTTGTAAATTTGGGTGAAATGTTATATAGTAAAAGATACGATTCAAATGGTCTAAAATTACGTTATTTGAACTCCCCAAAGCATAAACAGATTGTTTTGAAACGAAAAACAAACTTTCTTAGTGTTTGTAAATTTTGGTGAAAAGTTATGTAGTAAAAGATACGATTCAAATGATCTAAAAATACGTTATTTGAACTCCCCAAAGCATAAACAGATTGTTTTGAATCGAAAAACAAACTTTCTTAGTGTTTGTAAATTTTGGTCAAATGTTATGTAGTAAAAGATACGATTCAAATGATCTTGAAATACGTTATTTGAACTCCCCTAAGCATAAACATATTGTTTTGAATCGAAAAACAAACTTTCTTAGTGTTTGTAAATTTTGGTGAAATGTTATGTAGTAAAAGATACGATTCAAATGATCTAAAAATACGTTATTTGAACTCCCCAAAGCATAAACAAGTTGTTTTGAATCGAAAAACAAACTTTCTTAGTGTTTGTAAATTTTGGTGAAATGTTATGTAGTAAAAGATACGATTCAAATGGTCTAAAATTACGTTATTTGAACTCACCAAAGCATAAACAAATTGTTTTGAATCGAAAAACCAACTTTCTTAGTGTTTGTAAATTTTGGTGAAATGTTATGTAGTAAAAGATACGATTCAAATGATCTAAAAATATGTTCTTAGAACTCCCCAAAGCATAAACAAATTGTTTAGAATCGAAAAACAAACTTTCTTAGTGTTTGTAAATTTTGGTGAAATGTTATGTAGTAAAAGATACGATTCAAATGGTCTAAAATTACGTTATTTGAACTCCCCAAAGCATAAACAGATTGTTTTGAAACGAAAAACAAACTTTCTTAGTGTTTGTAAATTTTGGTGAAAAGTTATGTAGTAAAAGATACGATTCAAATGATCTAAAAATACGTTATTTGAACTCCCCAAAGCATAAACAGATTGTTTTGAATCGAAAAACAAACTTTCTTAGTGTTTGTAAATTTTGGTGAAATGTTATGTAGTAAAAGATACGATTCAAATGATCTAAAAATACGTTA